>CM035144.1:98382325-98982325 GCA_020205605.1 Panax ginseng | reverse complement strand
ATTTTCATGGCCATATGGCTCTTATAATGTGATCTTAATCAAATATAATATGGTGCAATTATTAGTATATGTAATTAAAAAGTAGAGATAAAAAAACACCAAGGTTTTAGTTCAGTTGTTGCAAAAATAGAGATAAAAAGTGAAAAGGAAAAAGGTTAATAAAATACATTTTATCAATAACGGGATTCGAACCCATGCCCTTTTGGACCAGTACCTGAAAATGGCGCCTTAGACCAACTCGGCCATCTTGACATTATTTTCATGCATTTTGGAAAATCCAGTATACTCTGTAATTGGTTTATGACACTGTTTTCTCACTACCATTTGACGTTTAAAATAAATAAATTAGATATGTACAAACTGAAAAAATCAATTATAATAAATAAATAAATAAAATTGTTAATTTCTCAAGTAAATTTGTTATTTTTTATAAAAAAGGAATTACAAAATGTGAGATCAATTTATTATTTATACTAACATTCAATAGCACACGTGTTGCGTGTTTAAATTATTTAGAATAAAATATAAATTTTATATATATAACTAAAGTTGTAAGAACGAAAACGAAAGAGAAAAAGGGAAAAAAATGTGACGAAATTACTAAAGCGTTCATAGTTTATAATATAGATAGTTAAATACATAAGACCTTGTATAATTGGGGGAAAGTCATTAAATAATTTACAGTATTTTTAACAAAAATATATTTTTTTTTATAATTTTTTGTTCAAATTTATTTTATTATTTTTTATTTTTTATTCTTATAATTATAATTAAAAAAAAAAAATTACACGATACCGGTCGTTAGTCCGGTACATGCGGTACCGGACGCCCCACTTACCGGACCTTGTATAATGGACTTGTCAAAATAACGATACCATAAAAAAAAGGATAGTGAACACTACATTCTGTGAAATGAATCGAATTAATGCCTTCATGTGTTAAAGTTGTGATCAAAATATCCTTTTTGGGAGCTTCTAATTTAATTTTCAAAATAAAATTTCCAAAATTAGAGATATATTTTAATTTTTTAAAGTCAATTTATGATATCTTAAAACTCAAAATAGTAGTACTTTATAATTTGTTTACTATTGTTATATTTGTTTGTATTAAAACTAAATAACTTCATATCAATTTTAAATTTTTGAATTTCACGAATTGACTCAAAAAAAAAAATTAAATATATCTCTACTTTTTGAACAGAGAAAGTATAAATTATTTAAACAATAATTCATATTTATAATTTTTAAAATTTAAATAAATTATATTATATTTAAATTTACTTAGACATAAAAATCACAAATTTTAACAAAATGTTTAATAATTGATATTTATTATTTTAAAATTTTAAATAAATTACATTAAATTTAAATTTTACTAGACATAATAATTACATATTTTAACAAAATACTCCCTCTATTCCAAATTATATGATTATTATTTATTTTTTAAAAGTCAATTTGAGACATTTTCAAACTCAAAATTAAGATAACTCATTAAAAATTATGAAATAACAAAACTTATAATGAGTAATATTTTTAAATAGTTTATACTATTCATCATTATATTAATTAAAATTAAAAGAATCTATATCAATTTTTCAATTTAAAAATATCTTAAGTTGATTTTAAAAATTAAAATGATCAAACAATATGAAATAAATAAAATATTTAATATGATAGTCATATCACATCATCACAACTACAAACTTACATAATAAAGATTGTGGCGCCCCAAATAATAGGTATACATCACCTATTCGAAATCGCCAAATACATAGTACGAATACAAAAATACAATCTTAAATATCTGACATGAAATGTGAGTTTTAATACAATATTGTCTTCAGGCGGTATTCAAACTCAAAATAAGTCATCAATACATTTATTAACACACTATTTCATAGAATAGTGAGGACTACTAATGTTATCATCCAGATGAGTCACTCCGCTTCCCGACTAGTCCATGCTACGTTCTCATTTCACAAGAGAACAATGAAAGCAAAAGGGTGAGCTCAACTAGCCAAGTAAAAAATATTATGACTAAGATAATGCAGAATAAATTATCATTAGCCTTTAACAGTGTTAAACTGATACAATATATCAAACATCAAGTTTAACTGTAGCGGAACAAGCAATCCATTAAAAGAGTCAAGTATAGGATAAAATCTACTATCTTCTATGATTTAAAAGATTTTTCATCACTTTTATCGCTGGAACTCAGCTTAATAAATAATCCACATCATCCCTGCACTACGGCCAAGGATATTCATTAGTATCACAACCACAAATTATCCATGCACTACGGGCCAAGGATATTCGTGTATTCATCAATGGTCATGATCATGCCAACAACTGTCCATCAATGCACTACGGGCCAATGAGGACTTTTACCACATCTGTAAGACCCCAAATTTTATAAATAAAGATGATTTTTTCTATGAATATTATTTTTGAATATTATGGAATGAATTTGATATAATGTTATAGTTGTGGGTAATATTTATAAATTTTGCAAAGTATGCAAGGTGTTATATAATATTCGATTGGTCAGGAAATATTCGTTTTAGCAGAGAATATTCGTACAACGACACAATCATTGGTGGACCCCGCAACGGAATTATTATCGGATTGAGAAAACGACAAAAACATTTTATAAAAATAACGGCGGAGGTATTCTTGTTAAAAGCTGCTGAACTACCCTTAGTAAAAGATAAAGATGTCTGCTGTGGTTGCATAGTAGCACACGGTATTGATTATTGAATCTTACGTGAGAAGTCACTCAAGTATACTCAATTATTGCTGCATCATATCTCTCATATTATTTATTCGATTATTGTCACAGTATCATCTGCATTATATGTTTATTAAATCAATAATTGAGACGACAAAGTTATCCATATTATTAAATTGCAATATTTACAATGTCTAGAAGTTACATCGATGAGACGTTTGGTCACCTAATCATTGCGCCATGATAGGGAGAAATCCTTATTGAAAGCCCTCTTCACGGGAACAACCTTTGGTTGTTAAATATTGTGAGTTATAATATTAATGATGAATAAGTTTGTGTTGATTAAAGATGAATTTGATAGTTTCATTGTGTTGGGATTATTTGTGTTAGTAGAAATCGACATTTACTTCGATGATAATTGATGTCTGGAGGTTATATTGTTCAATCGGGTATTCGGGACACTTTTTGTGTCGGAGTACTATTCATGAGTTACTATTCACAAGTTATTATTCACGAGTTACTATTCACGAGTTACTATTCATGGGGTACTATTCACCCGAACAATATATTTCTTTTCGGTTCAAATTATTTTTGGGTACAATATTATTCCATGAGGAAATGTGCTAATTTTCAGACCGCTGGTTGAATTTATAATAGTAAATCAATATGGATCGCGGTTTAAAGTTTTAATAGTGAATCAGTATGGACCGTTGCTTTAAGTTTTAATAGTGAATCAGTATGGACCGTCCGTTTAAAAGTAAATCAATCTGGACCGTTCATGAATTAGTTACTATTCAATCCATTCTCCTATAAATAAAAGCTCATTCCTTCATTATTTCTTACAATTCACTTTGAAACTCTAGAGAGAAATTATAGAGAAAAGAAGAAGAGTATTACGCTACTTCACTACTTCTATATCCAGCTTTCTTCTTTATAAGGTAAGTGATATTATTTATTGTACTCGTAAGGGGTATTATTTCTTTCTTATTCATGAAGAGAACTTACATTATTCCATTCTTTATTATTATGTTGGAATAACTTTTGTTAAGTACCGCATACATGGTGAAATTTTTCATTTATTCCATTCTTTATTATTATGTTGAATAACCTATTATCAAGCAATCGCATACATGGTGAAATTCTTCATTATTCTATTCTTTATTATTATATTGAATAACTTTGTTTATGCAAAGCACGCATACATGGTGAAATTCTTCTATTATTCCGCTTCATTATTATTCTGTTTAATATCCTGTACGCAACGCTTACGCCGACCTCGTTCCATTATTTATTATTTCGTTGGAATAACATGTCTGTGCGGTCTATCGCATGCATGGTGATTTCTGTTGTTATTTCATTCTTTATTATCCTGTCGGAATATCCTGTCAATGCGTTTACGCTGTACCTGGTTCCATTATTTATTTATTTATTATTCTGTTGGAATATCATGTCTGTGCGTTTACGCCGGGCCTGGTTCCATTATTTATTATTCTATCAGAATATCCTGTCTGTGCATTTACGCCGGATCTGGTTCCATTATTTATTATTCTGTTGGGAATAACATGCATGTGCAGTCTATCGCACGCATGGTGAATCCTTCATTATTCCATTCTTTATTATTACATTGGAATAACTTTGTCTACATGTGAATTACCACATGCATGGTGAATGATCCTTTGTATTCATTCCTTATTAAATTGTGGAAATGATCTGTATACGTGAATTACCGCATGGTGGGTGAAAATCCATTTGCAGTTTCATATACTCTATTATACTCAGTTGGTTAAAGTTTTGGCTTCTATACTCCATGAAATTAGTGGAATATCCTTGATATTTGCTCTTCATCCAGTATCTTTTCATGGAAATATTCTTCTGAGCATTCTTGAATTTTACTCCACAAAGAAGTATCATGTTGACAATTTGGACGTTATTAATTTCTGGATAAATTAATTCTTGAACTTGTTTTATTGAATTATTATGTCATTGTCATCATCCTCATGCTTATATTATAATGAAAGTCATCTTTGGCTTACGTGCATAGATGGACTTAGTATGATTATGACCAGGGATCATTCGGTATAATCATGACCTGTAATGTTATAAATGATATGGTAAAAGTCCTCAGTGGCCTGTAATGCATTGATGGACAGTTTTTGATATGATTATGACCAGAGATTATTCGGTATAATCATGACCATTGATGAATACACGAATATCCTTGGCCCGTAGTGCATGGATAATTTGTGGTCGTGATACTAATGGATATCCTTGGCCGTAGTGCAGGGATGATGTGGATTATTTATTAAGCTGAGTCTCAGCGATAAAAGTGATGAAAAACCTTTTTAAATCATAAAAGATAGTAGATTTTATTCTCTACTTGACTCTTTTAATGGATTACTTATTCCGCTGCATTTAAATTTGTTGTCTATTGTATTTTATCAGTTTAACATTGTTGAAGGCTAATGATAATTTATCCCGCATTATCTTAGTCATAATATTTCTTAGTGGGCTAGTTGAGCTCACCCTTTCTTTCAATTCATTCTCTTGTGAAAATGAGAACGTAGCGAGGACTAGTCGGGGGACTAGAGTGATGGTCCGGATGATAGCATTAGTAGTCCTCACTATTCTATGAAATAGTGTGATAATAATTGTAATGAGGACTTATTCTGAGAGTGGATATTGTCTAGAAGATAATATTTGTATTAAAACTCACAGCTCTTGTTGTATATTTAAGATTGTATTTGTATTCTGTATCATGTATTTGGCGACTCAAGATGGGTGATGTATACCTATTTTGGGGGCGTCACAACATCATTTGTAACATTACGGTCATGATTATACCGATTAATCCCTGGTCATAATCATACCAAGTCCATCTATGCACTACAGGCCACAGATGACTTTCAACATAAAATAACATGAGGTTGATGACAATGATATAAGAATTCAATAAAACAAGTTCAAGAATTAATTTATCCAGGAACTAATAACGTCCAAATTGTCAACATGATACTTCTTTGTAGAGTAAAATTCAAGAATGCTCAGAAGAATATTTCCATAAAAGATATCTTGGATGAAACACAAATATCAAGGATATTCCACTAATTTCATGGAGTATAGAAGTCAAAACTTTAACCAACCGAGTATAATAAAGAATGGAATAACAAAAGAAATCACCGTGCATGCGATGAGATTTTGAAGACAAGTTATTCCAACGAATAATAAATAACGGAACCGTGTCAAAGAAATTAAGACCGACGGGATATTCCAACGAGTAATAATAAAGAATGGAATAACAACAAAATCACCATGCATGCGATAGACCACACGCATGAGTTATTCCAATAGAATAATAATTAATGGAACCAGTGTCAGCATGAAATTATATGCCGGAGCGGATATTCCAAATGAATAATAAAGAATGGAATAACAATCAAATCATCACCATGCATGCGATAGAATCACATGCATGTTATTCCAATGTAATAATAATTAATGGAACCGGTGTCGAGCGTAATACATGCCACCGCCGAATATTCCAATAGAATAATAAATAACGAAACCGAGTCAATGCGTAAAAAGCACGAGCGGGATGTTCCAATGAATAATAAAGAATGGAATAACATAAGAATTTCACTATGTATGCGGTACTTATGATGGCAAGTTATTCCAACATAATGATAAAGAATGGAATAACGTAAGAATTTCACCAAGTATAGGGTAGCAGGTATATATCTGAGTTATTCCAACGTAATAACAAAGAATGGAATAACGAAGTTCTCTTCATGAATACGAAAAGAAATAATACCCCTTACCTTAGAAGGAACTGGATATAGGGAGTAGTGAAGTAGCGCGAATACTTTTCTTCTTTCTCTATAGTTTCTCTCTCTAGAGTTTTAGTGAATTCGTAAGAAATAATGAAGGAATGAGCTTCTATTTATAGGATTATAGACTGAATAGTAACTAATTCATGAACGGTCCAGATTGATTTACTTTTAAACGGACGGTCCATATTGATTCACTATGCAGTATTAATAAAATATTCTAATAAAACAAAATCTTTTAAATAAAATATAATATATTCTATTTATAGTCTAATAAAACAAATAACTTTATAAAAGTATTCTATTTTATATAAAAAGATTTTACTATGCAAACACTATGCATTTACTCATGCAAAACACTATGCATAATAAAATATAATATATTCTAATTATTATCTAATAAAATAAAAACTTTATAAAAGTATTCTATTTTATATAAAAAGATTTCACTATGCAAACACTATGCGAGGCACTATGCATAATAAAATATAATATAATCTAATTATTGTCTAATAAAACAAATAACTTTACAAAAGTATTCTGCTTTATATAAAAAGATTTTACTATGCAAAATATTATGCATAATAAAATATATTATATTCTATTTATTGTCTAATAAAATAAATAACTTTATAAAAGTATTCTATTTTATATAAAAAGATTTTATTATGCAAATACTATACGCAGCATATGCAAACACTATGCATAATAAAATATAATATATTCTAATTATTGTCTAATAAATAAAAAACTTTATAAGTATTCTATTTTATATAAAAAGATTTCACTATGCAAACACTATGCGAGCACTATGCAAATACTATGCATAATAAAATATAATATAATCTAATTATTGTCTAATAAAATAAATAACTTTACAAAAGTATTCTGCTTTTATATAAAAAGATTTTACTATGCAAAATATTATGCATAATAAAATATATTATATTCTAATTATTGTCTAATAAAATAAATAACTTTATAAAAGTATTCATTTTATATAAAAAGCTTTTCATTTTATTATATTAATAATACTAATAAAAAAAATTTATATATATAATATATATATATATATATATAAACTTTAAATGACTTCATAAAAAGACACCTCAATATATTTAACAACATTTATCATCATTATTATAATTCATAATATTAATCGACCAGGTCGTTCCCAGGAAAGAGGGGGCTTTTCAATAAGGATTCCTCCCTATTGGCGCGTAATTAAGTGACCAAATCTCTCCTTGGCAGAACTTCTAGGCATCGTTAATATTGTAAATAATAATATTAATAACTTCATCGTCTCAATTATTGATTTAATAATATATAAAATATCGACAATAATTGAATCAAATAACGTGAGATACTATGCGGAATTCATCAGTAGTAATAATTAAACAAAACTAAGTGACTTCTCACGTAAGCATCAATAATCAATACTGTGTGCTACTATACAACCACGCGTATTACTGTACTTTTACTACCGAGTAGTTCAACAGTTTTAACAGTAAAACTTTCGCCGTTATTTTCATCAAAATATTTTTGTCATTTTCTTAATCCGACAATAATTCCGTTATGGGGTCCACCAATGATTGTACTGTCGTACGGATATTTCCCGATAAAAAGAATATTCCCCGACCAATCGAATATTATATAACAACTTGCATACTTTACAGAATTTATAAATACTACCCACAACTATAACATTACCTCAAATCCACACCATAATATAAAAAAAAATATTTCGAAAAAATTAAATCTTTATTTGTAAAATTTGGGGTTTTACAATCTCCCCTCCTTATGAAATTTTGCCCTCGAAATTTACTTACGTACCTGGTATGCCGAAGAGGTGAGGATACCTTGACTTCATTTCAAATTCTAACTCTTGAGGTATAACCTTTGAGTGTTGAATACGATCCTTCTTATCCAAGATTTTAACACGTATCTCCTCATACATTAAATCTTCTGCTATATCGTCTATTTCTAATTTAATAATGTGGTTCGGGTCATCCACATATTTACATAACATCGATACATTAAAAATATTATGAACATGCGACATACTTCGCGGTAAAATGAGTCTATAGGCCACAGTTCCTACTCGATCGAGGATTTCAAATGGGCCAATTAAATCGAGGGTTCATATTTCCTCTCTTCAGCAACTTTTTCTTTTAAAATAATGCCCTCTTGAACCTTCTTTTTCATATTCATCAGCTCAAGGTCTGTAGCTTTAGCAGCTTTAACATTATAGACTAAAGTCAGTTCTAATCATATATTCGTTATCTTCACGTAGGTTCGTATATTCGCACTTATGAACGCATACGATCTTCTACTCAACACGTCAGCTACCACGTTCGCTCTTCCTCGATGATATTGAATGGTATAGTCGTAATCTTCAATAGCTCGAGCCAACGTCTTTGGCGCATTATACGTTCGTTTTGGTTGAAGAAATATTTAAGGTTTTAGAAATGGGGTTTTGTACTGGTGTCAATACAAAATTCAATTTCACACTTTTGGGTAGGCTAGGAAGTCTTCAAGAATACGTCAAGTAATTTATTAACGATAGAAATATTATTCAAAACTGTGACTCTCATCCAAGACTTGGATAGTACGTCACATCGATATCTATCAACTTGCCATCGTTGTCGACGTCGGGATTTTTGAGTGTCCCTTTTCGTTACTTGTTCTTTGGTGTTTCTCATGTTAATGTGAGATTTGTTTGAAAAAATAAGTTAAAAAGGTCCGACATGTATAATGTCGACAATTTGACTTTAAGAGTCGCCAGTTAGTGTATTTAACTGGTTGCACCAACGCAACCGAAAAGGTTTGCACATTGACCGACTGTTTTGACAATCGCTAGATTTGTGTCTATGAAACCGAGATTCATTTTGGGTTTGGGGGCTTGATTATCAGAGAGGAAGGTGTTAGGCACCCCCCGACATCCGTGTTACCACGGTGACCGCCACTTTTCAAAAAAATTGTTTTATGAATGTGTGTGGATCAATGTGCCATTATTTGAAAGTAGTGCGAGGCCTCGTTCGCACCTATATACCCAAGGTTTGATTTTTATAGAAAAATTCAGTTTTAACCAAGATATATCAATGAAGTTTTGTAAAAGAGGTTTTTCAAACCCTGTTCTCAATAAGAATTGAGACCTTTTCATACTTCCATTTTATTATTAAATGTTCGGCTTATTTGCTTTTATTTTTGAGATGCGAAGCATTCTCGAGAAAATAATATACAGCAGTGTCGAACTCCTCATGGGCATGACAGCCATCCAAGGAAATTCAAACATTGTAAAATAATGTACAGGCTACTTACAGCCGAAAAATGTCCATCATGGGAACCGAATCTAGATTCAGTAAACTGAACCTGCGATCACATAATTCCTAGGCTCACATGATACTACAATTTGTAAGGAAAGCAGTAAGCAGTTATATATATATAAAAGCTGTAAATATATATATAAAGACATGATCAACCACCACGAAGCAACTCCATGGGGGATCGGAAATGTAAATATATAAAAGCGGTAAATATATATATATATATGGACATGATCAACCACCACGAAGTAAACTCCAGGTGGGACGAAATATAAATAAAGTTGTAAAAGCGATCAACTGCCACGAAGTAAACTTCAGGCTGGACGAAATGTAAATAAAGCGGTAAAAGCGATCAACTGCCACAAAGTAAACTCCAGCTAAGACGAAATGTAAATAAAGCAGTAAAAGGCCACGAAGTAAACTCCAGGCCTGACAAAAATGTAAATATATATATATATGTACAAATATATATATAAGCGAGAAACGCATACTTGGATGTGAATCCGCACTCATCTGATATGTCCCACAACAATTATATATAAGTATATATATATATATATATATATATATATATATATATATATATATATAAAAAAGTGAGTAAATGCAACTTGATGTAAAATCTAGGCTCATCGAGATATATATAAATAATAATTATATATATATATATATATATATATATATATATATATATAAGCGAGTAAATGCTCTTGTAAAATCCAGGGCTCATCACATATATCCGACAACAATTATATATATATATATATATATATATATATATATATATATATATATAAGTTATATATATTAAAGCAATAAACGCTCCAAATCAAAGTCAGGCTCAATCGAGGCATAACTCGATAATGTTAGTCCATATATGAAATATATACATATATAAGTATATATATACAGATTGAAATGAAAACCACGACCGAAATCCGCAAACGACACCTACAACATGACTCTCAATGTGTATAATAAAGTGTCTTAATATGAGAAGAAGGCTTTATAAAATGTGAGAAAGGCTTACGGTGAAACAATGCTAATGTAGACTTCTATGACTCTAGATGAATGAATACTCGGCTCCATAAGTAAAAATATGAAAAATATAAGCTCAAAAGTTTTTGAAATAAGACAACACTTTCGCTTTATAGGGTGTACAAAGCCAATTGACCAGGCTTCTCGCTTATTTTCTCTCTCAAAATGGCTAGCCCAAACCCCATATTTATAGAATCGATCGCCATGAGTGTACCTACGGTAGCCTCTCGATACACTACGGTTGCTGAATCGCCCGGGGTTCGGCCGGGTCCCGTCGTCTCTCAAAGTCACGTGCAACTGCAGGCAATGTAATGTCCACTCGAACTTGCGAAACTTCAATCCGAGCATTCGAACGAGGTGTACAAGACCATCTTGACTCTTTTTTGTCGAGAGTTATGCAATGACATGGGATTTTCCTTTTGATTCGGGAAGATGGGTTCATGACCGAAATACCATTCCCGGGTTCCCGTCAGGCAATCCGGTGAGCTGTTTCGCGTAGTTTTCACTCCGAAGTTAAGATATGAGTCGTGTGGGACCAATTTTGAATCAATTTGATTTGACATGAGTGAATTTGATTTGAAGTGAAGTTGAGTTGGCAAAATGACCATTTTGCCCCTCCCGGGGTTATCTCCGGTTTTCGCACAGTTGTAGCGGGTTTTTCCCAGGGTTATCTCTGAGATGGTCATGTTGTTGACTCTGAATGTACTCAGGGTTATCTATGAGGTTGGCTTCACCTCTCGGGGTTAACTCTGGGGTCGGGAAATGATGTTGTAGTCCTCTAGGGTTACCTCTGGAGTGTGAAAAAGACGTTTTTGCCCTCCTACATAGTTAGTAACAGGAAAAGAAAATTTCGAGTGTCTACAGATGCCCCTCTTTATCATGTTCATGCAATGCAATGGAATGGACATGATAAAGATTAGTAGACACTTGAAATATGATAAGGTACTCTTAATGATGCAAATCGCAATGTAATGAATGTTATGATGAATGTTAAAATGTTTTCAAGAAATTGCGATTCATGAATCGCACATCGCTTTTTCGCAATCGTGACTTCGCTAAAATTGCACATCGTATTTCGCATATCGCAAATCGCAAATCGCAAATCACAATGAATGTTATGATGCATAATTAAAATGTTTTTGCGCTTTACCTTTACCGATCATTGCTGATGCCTATGCTGGTGTTGACTCCAATGGTTTGGCATTTAATCGTTGACGCTTATTTGATGAAGATAAGTTGAGATGTTTTCCATATCTCTAATGGGGATGACGTTCTGAAATCACCAGACCTTCCCGATGTATACACTGGTAGTTTACAACGGTGCCTACCCTATTGGTAGTTAAACACGCTGTTATCGCCCAATTGTTTCGGTTCTCACTCGAACGGTGGTATTCAAAACTTTCATCACTGAACTGTCTTGATGTCGCGTTGAATTTGAAGATAATGTTTTGAATACCGGATCTTTCGATACCTTCGCTGAAGTAATATTCAAAGGTTCATTTTTCCAGACTCTGCCTGATGTTACGCTTGATAGAGATATACGTTGATGTAACGCCTCACCCTTTTTGAGGTGATTTGTAGTTTCCTTTCGTTGTTGAGTGCTTGTGCCCCCATTTCCTTGAACATTTGATTCGCAACCCAGCTGAACTGATGATCTGAATGTCGCTGATATCCCTGGGGGTGCCGTCTATACTTTTGCTGTTGAACTTTAAACTTTAGTGTAGATGCCTCAGCTTATGAGGATTTGGTGCAAATTGATGGTGTAGATTTCATTCGCCAAACCCTTTGTCATTGGGCTTCTGCTCTTCAGTTAAGAACTTTGTTGACCCTTCGTCTGTAGGGGCAAGATAATGTCGCCATGATTCTTTTCAGGATTTTTCCTTCTTTTAATAAGAGGCCTGATACCGCCTTAAAATCCTTCGCTTTCCTGGAATCGAAAAATGCCCCAGTCCTTTCACATACTAATGTCGGGGATTCATACAAAAAACTCTCTTTGTTGATGAAGTTGCAAGTGAATAATATCCAAATCGTTAGTGAGCTGATTGTGAGGGAAGCTTTGATGATGATGGACCATGCTGATGGTGTTGACTGGGACATTTTCCTCTTTAGGATGTTTGATAAATGCCCATTGTTGAGTTGTCGTTTTTTCCGAGATTGCCCAAGTCTTGTTGTAGTGGTCGCAATATCGGGTTGTCGTCGATTTTGAAATTGCCCCAAAATTGCTTATTATGCGGATAGTTGTTTTTTTGTGGATGGGGTGATAAGATCTTTGAGATCGCAAGAGACTTTTTCTCTGTATCGGATGGTGAACAAGTATAGGACTTGGGTTTTGATGCCTTCAATCATTATTCCTGACTTGTTATTGCAATCGGTCTTATTTTTCTTTTGATTTGATGAAGACTCGTGATTAAGGGTGTCAAATCTTTGAAGGTCCTCGCTGCTGGTGGTCTTGGCATATCGCTGTTTCTTCCTTTTTGGGATTTATACCAGATTTGATGGAATGACATTGCAGTGTTGTTGGATCTTCTCCACATAGGTCGCTGACTTGGAGGGTCGTTCTTGGGATCGACGTTTGGATTTGGACGTTTCTGTTGAGGGTCAGACCGCACCACTGGTGGTTGCCTACGTACTCCCGTGAGTGTGGGAGATCAAGTATGCGTAGTTCCTACTTGATAAGATAAACGGTTTGACAAGTGTTTGTTTGAGAAGTGTTTGGTTTGGGAAGTGTTTGGTTTGAGAAGTGTTTGGTTTGACCGCACCATAAATGGCTGCCTACGTACTCCCATTGATGAGGGGAGATCAGGTCTTTCGTAGTTCAGGCTTGATGAGCTAAAACCTGAATTATTTGATTTTTGATTTTTTTGATTTTATATATATATATATATATATATATGTTTTATTTTTTTCTCTTTTCTTTTTCTTTTTTTTTTCCTTTTTTTTCTTTTTTTCTTTTTTTTTTTTTTTTTTTCTATACATGCATGGAAAATAAAAAGCATCTTTATGAAGGAAGTAATCTGATCCCCAACATCTTCTCGGAGCTCGCAACTTTATCCCCTGGATCTACATCTTTTTGGCTAGTTGAGGCCTGATAGTCTAGTCATTAGCGGCAGTGTTGCCTTCAAGGATCGCGACAGAGGTAACTTCTTGGTTGTTAATGTCTTCACTTATGGCCATAACTTGATCACTTCCTGGTTCAGTACATTTCTCAGGGATACTTGAGCTGGACCCATCACAAAAAGGTATGAAATCTTGATTCTTTGATGGGTTGGTTTCCCCGATAACCTCACCACCTTTTTCTTCATCTGTTCCTTCACGCTTTTCCTGGGTTTAAGAGGATCCAACCATGAAATCTCCTTTGATCTGTTGCCGCATTTCTTGCAAGAAACTTTCCTTTTTTGCTTTTTCTTCCTTGGAAAGGATTAGTATTTCCTCCGCATCATCCAAGGTGATAAAATCAGGAACGTGGGTGTTATCCTCGGACCACAGGATGTTGGATGTTGGATGTTGGCGGAGGAACCTCCTTCGGGAATTCCCTTGTCTCTTCTATCATTTTATGCATTAGGATCGCTCCATCTGTTGTTCTGCCAGGATTATCGCTCATAGCCTTCACAGCTGCCTATCTCAAGTGGACATCTTAAGCTTTTTATTGCCTTTTCGCCTTTTTTGGTCATGGAAATTTCTATCTCCAGCTCTCCATTTTCAATGAGATCCTGGATTTTATGTCGCAAAGCCCAACATTCCTCAGTCGTATGTCCAAGTGAGTTAGAATGGTAGAGACATATCTTGGTGGAATCATAGCTCTTTATCTTGGGATTTACAGGAGGTAGCAACTCAGTAATCCTTCCTTCGTTCATTAGAAAATGTAGCATTTCTTCATCGGATTTGCTTAGAGGGGTGAATTTTCGGACTCTTGTGGAGGTTGTTTGATCTTTCTTCTTTGAGAGTTCGTATTCCCCCAGGCGATTTTTCCGTTGGCGAGGTCTGCTAGCAATTTTATCATCCCCCTTTTCTTGGTCATCTGATAGTTGAGTGAAGAAATGCCTCGTATCCTGATGTTGGCGCACTATGAGCTTAGCTAGCAGATTTACTTGGTTCTGGATCGTCTCTAATTTTTGCATTACTATGATACCTTCCTCCGAGTTTTCCCACTTTAGGAAATTTGTTCTGTGCCTTTGGGGGTAGTCCTCTATCCTTAGTATGCACTTACGAATTGGATACATTTCAGCGCTTCCTGACCCGATCATGTTTACTTCCCCCGTATCATGCTGCAATGGAAGGTTGGTGTGACATTCTGTTAATCAGGTTGTTGAACCACAATACTGCCACTTTCGATCAGATTTTGAATTTTATACTTTAAGGACCAACAATCTTCTGTATCATGTCCTGGAGACCCTGAGTGGTAAGCACATTTTTGGCTTGGATTATATCTTTTGCTCCCTGGTTCTAGAGGTGGAGCCAGTTTGGTAATTTTCTTGTGATCCATTAATATTGCCAAGACATGTTCAAGGGAATCGCCTAGTGGAGTGAAAACCCAATTTTCCATTCTTTCAAATTTTCTTTTCCTATCTTGGTATTGGTTGAATGCAGCCTATTGTTGAGATGGCAGATTGTGTTGTATTTTCTGAATGGGGGGACTGTAGGTTGATCTCCTAACTTGTCCCTGTACAACAAGGGATACATCTTCATTGCCTTTATCGGGTACACCCTTAGGATCACTCGCATACTTTCCCTTCCTCAGATATGTCTTGGTGATCGCTTCCAAAGGCGGTGAAGTCTTTAATCTTGCTCTTTAAGGCCCATCTCGCCCATTTCATTGTGTTTGATCATTTCCGAGAATGGCTTTCCTATGCCTCTGCTAGGATCCTCTCGTAGTCTGAGCCTCTTGGATATCAATAAACGCGTCATCACCATCTCGACTTACATCATTGATGGAATGACTTCATGACTGCTAGATGTCTCCACCTTTGGGCATATTCTCGGAAAGATTCAGTACTTTGCTTTTTTACTTTAGTCACTTGGTATCGATCAGGTGCCATTTGTGACTGAAAATTTTACTGATTTAGAAAGGAATGGGCCAATTGTTCCCAGTTGTAGATTTTGGCATTGTCAAGTCGGGCATACCAGGTTTTAGCCTCTCCAGTGAGACTCTTTTGGAAAAGCTACATTCTGAGGCTTTCATCTTTAGCATAAGATCCTAGTTCGCCAATGTACACTTTCAGGTGCGTATAGGGATCGCCTTCCCCATTGTACTTTTCAAACTCTGGGACTTTGAATTTGGTAGAATAGCGCGCCCCTGGGAATATGCAAAGATCTGAATAGGTGACACTCCTATAATTTCCCGTCCCTTTGATTGACCGGATGGTCTCCTCTATTTGTTGGACTTTCTTTCTTATATCCCCAGTTTCTCGATCATCCCTGAGATTTGTGATTTCTTTATTGGAATAAGGTTCAGATATCTGGGTTTCCATCTTTTTGCCAATACCCTGTTTGCCTCCTGGTGTGGATGACTTTGGTTGAGTAGGCATTGTTTGGCCCTGGATTCCTCCATGTGCAGAGGATTCTGTGTGGATTGGTATTTGTGGACCCTGAATAGATTGGTATAGTTCTTTGAGCATAACAGCCAACTCTGTCATTTGATAGCTTAATTTTTTGAACTCTTCGCGAGAGACAGAAGTTGGATCAGGTTGGGCACTTTTATCCATATCTGACTATGGCCTTAATGCCCTTTTGGTCTTTGAACGGTAAACAGGATCAATTGCTTCCCTACAAAAACTTATGTAGTTTAGTCTTAGGGAAATGTATAAAAATTTTACATGTTATCATAACGTGTCCATTTTAGGAATATTATCCTGAAAAATGGGTGTCATTTAATAGCATGTAAAGCCTTAATATGCATTTACACATATTCTTCATATTTTTCTTTACATTGAGATTGACAAGTAATTGAAATTACAAGTAATTTAAATGGGAAAGTATGAAGAGACTTCCCTTCGCGTTTGGTTTATCAGAGGCTGACCTATCTTAGGTTACTCTCGCGGCTTTTTGGCATGAAGGTTCTCAGATCATCGCAATCTACTTGACGGGAAGTTAATCCGGTCGTTCAACTGGAGCGAATCTGAGTGATGCCTTTCCTAAGCCCCGGGAATTATTCTTCCCACGAGTCCAGTAATCAAACACCGACAGGATAGCCTCCTGGTGGAGGGACCACACAACATACATTCACATACAACGTGTCTCACCGTTTATGCAAAATGATGACATGTGCGAAGCACTAATATCACAGATAAATATTTAGCAGTGTAGTAATTAAGATGCATTCGTACACATTCATCAGAAATATAAATACAACATTCACACACAAGCATATAACAATTTTGAAAAGCTTGTAATAGCGGCTTAAGCCCTCTTCTTTGAGTCCCCAATGAGTGCGCCCCACAATCGACGTCGGGATTTTTGAGTGTCCCTTTTCGTTACTTGTTCTTTGGTGTTCTCATGTTAATGTGAGTTTTGTTTGAAAAAACAAGTGAAAAAGGTCTGACATGTATAATTTCGACGATTTGATTTTAAGAGTCGCCAGTTGGTGTATTTAACTGGTTGCACCAACGCAACCAAAAAGGTTTGCACATTGACCCAGTGTTTTGACAATTTGTATTTGCCCATCTCTAAACCGAAATTCATTTTGGGTTCAGGGGCTTGATTATGTGGAGGGAAGGTGTTAGGCACCCCCTGACATCCGTGTTACCACGGTGACCGCCACTTTTCAAAGAAATTATTATATGAATGTGTGTGTGTGGATCAATGTGCCATTATTTGAAAGTAGTGTGAGGCCTTGTTCGCACCTATATACCCAAGGTTTGAATTTTATAGAAAAAATCAGTTTTAACCAAGATATATCAATGAAGTTTTGTAAAAGAGGTTTTTCAAACCCTGTGCTCAATAGGAATTGAGACCTTTTCATACTTCCATTTTATTATTAAATGTTCGGCTTGTTTGCTTTTATTTTTGAGATGCAAAGAATTCTCGAGAAAATAATATACAGCAGTGTCGAACTCCTTATGGGCATAACAGTCATCCAAGGAAATTCAGACACTGTAAAATAATGTACAGGCTGCTTACAGCCGAAAAATGTCCATCATGGGAACCGAATCTAGATTTAGTAAACTAAACCTGCGATCACATGATTCCTAGGCTCACATGATACTGCAATTTGTATAAAAGCGATGGCGATTATATATATATATAAAAGCTGTAAATATATATATATAAAGACATGATCAACCACCACGAAGCAACTCCATGGGGGATCGAAAATGTAAATATATAAAAGCGGTAAATATATATATATGGACATGATCAACCACCACGAAGTAAACTCCAGGTGGGACGAAATGTAAATAAAGTTGTAAAAGCGATCAACTACCACGAAGTAAACTCCAGGCAGGACGAAATGTAAATAAAGCGGTAAAAGCGATCAACTTCCACGAAGCAAACTCCAGGCAGGAAGAAATGTAAATAAAGCAGTAAAAGGCCACGAAGTTGTAAGACCCCAACTTTTATAAATAAAGATGAATTTTCTATAAATACTATTTTTGAATATTATGGAATAAATTTGATATAATGTTATAGTTGTGGGTAATATTTATAAATTTTGTAAAGTAAGCAAGTTGTTATAAATATTCGTTTGGTCGGGGAATATATTCTTTTTGTCGGGGAATATTCGTACTACAGCACAATCATTGGTGGACCCCACAACGGAATTATTATCGGATTGAGAAAATGACAAAAATACTTTATGAAAATAACGGCGGAGGTGTTACCGTTAAAACTGTTGAACTACTCGGTAGTAAAAAATACGAATATCGTGTGGTTGCATAGTAGCACACGGTATTGATTATTGATGCTTACGTGAGAAGTCACTCAATTATACTCAATTATTGCTTTCTGATAATTCTTTGCGTCATATCGCTTATATTATTGATTCAATTATTGTCACATTATCATCTCAGTATAATATGTTATATTATTAAATCAATAATTGAGACGACAAGTTATAAATGATTAATAATTGTTGAAAGATTAAATATGTGTTGATTAAAAATAAAATGATTTGTGGTAATATTTATTCAATCCTTGATGTATATAAAGAGTCGGTTATGAGACGTTTGTGGTAAGTTTGATTATTTTATGGGGGCCCATATGTCATCATCTAAGAGTCTCTTCGTCGATAGTAATTACCTTCAAATCGATAGTAATTACATTCGTCGATAAGTAATTACCTTCGTCGATAGTAATTACCTTCGTCGATAGTAATTACCTTTACAGACGTCAAACCACTTTGCCGTTTCACATTACAAAGCGTCGAACCAATTGTCGTTTCACATTACAAAGGTCGAACCAATTGTCGTTTCACATTACTGAGCGTCAAACCACTTTTCTTTTCACATCACCGATCGTCAAGCCACTTGCCTTTTTACATGGCGGTGCTTAAGCTAGAAATCTTCTATAAATAGAGGCCTAGTGCTTCATTATTTTCACGAATTCATTCAAGCTATAGAGAGAAAGTATAGAGAGAATAAGAGAGAAGAAGAAGAGTATTACATTCTTACCTTCTTCTGCGAGATTCAATCTCCTACTAAAGTAAGGTGTATTATTCTTTCTTATTCATGAAGAGAACTGTTGTTATTCCATTGCTTATTATTACATTAGAATAACATGTATACGCCATTTACCCTATACTTGGTGACATTCTTCTATTATTACATTTTGGAACATCCTGTCATGTGTTTTACACAGGACTGGTTCCGCTTTATTATTATTCATTGAAACATCCTCATGCATGTGTTTTACACCGAACACAGTTCCGCCTTTATTATTATTACATTGGAACATCCATGCATGTGTGTTTCTGGCCGGACTGGTTCCATTCTTTATTATTCATTGGAATATCACATGCATGAGTTTTTCTGTGGGACTGGTTCCGTTATTTATTATTACATTAGAATAACTTTTTGTCATGCGGTCTATCGCATGCATGGTGATTTCTTTTGTTATTCCATTCTTTATTATACTCGGTTGGTTAAAACTTTGACTTCTATACTCCATGAAATTAGTGGAATATCCTTGATATTTGCGCTTCATCCAAAGATCCTTTCATGGAAATATTCTTCTAAGTATTCTTGAATTTTACTCTACAAAGCGATATCATGTTGATGAGTTTGGATGTTATTGGTTCCTGGATAAATTAATTCTTGAACTTGTTTTATTGAATTCCTATATCATTGTCATCATCCTCATGTTTATATTATGTTGAAAGTCATCTGTGGCCTGTAGTGCATAGATGGACTTGGTATGATTATGACCAGGGATTATTCGGTGTAATCATGACCGTAATGTTACAAATGATGTGAAAATTAAAAGTCCTCATTGGCCCATAGTGCATTGATGGACAGTTGTTGGCATGATCATGACCATTAATGAATACACAAATTTTTTTGGCACGTAGTGCATGGATAATTGTGGTCGTGATACTAAAGAATATCCTTGGCCGTAGTGCAGGGGTGATTCGATGATGTGGAATATTTATTAAGCTGAGTCTCAGCTATAACAGTGATGAAAAACCTTTTAAATCATAAAAGATAGTAAATTTTATTTTCTACTTGACTCTTTTAATGGATTGATGGTTCCGCTATAGTTAAACTTGATGTTTATTATATTTTGTCAGTTTAACACTGTTGAAGGCTAATGATAATTTATTCTGCATTATCTTAGTCATAATATTTCTTACTGGGCTAGTTGAGCTCACCCTTTCTTTCACCTTTTTCTCTTGAAATGAGAATATAGGCTGGACGAGTCGGGAAAGCGGAGTAATGGTCCGGAGGATAAAGACTAGTAGTCCTCACTATTACGTGAAATAGTGTGATAATAATTGTAATGATGACTCCTTTTGAGTTTGTATAATCTCTAGTAGACAATATTTGTATTCAAACTCACGGTTTATGTTTTGTCGTATTGTACACGACAGATTGTATTAGTAAGTTGTATTTGAATTACATACCATGTATCTGGCGACCCCCAGATGGGTGATGTATACCTAATTTTGGGGCGTCATGTAAGTAAACTCGTAGTGACAATGTAAATGTAAATATATATATATATATATATGTGTGTGTGTGTGTACAAATATATATAAAAGCGATAACGCACTTAGGATGTGAATCCGTGCTCATCGGATATGTCCGAAACAACAATTATATATGAGTATATATATATATAAGCGAGTAAATGCACCTTGATGTAAAATCTAGGCTCATCAGATATGTCTGACAATAATTATATATAAAAGTATATATATATATATATATATATATATAAGCGAGTAAATGCTCCGATGTAAAATCCGGGCTCATCGGATATGTTTGAAAACAATTATATATATATAAGTATATATATATATATATATATATATATATATTAAAGCAATAAACGCTCGGGCCAAAATCTAGGCTCAATCGAGGCATAACTCGATAATGTTAGTCCATATATGAAATATATACATATATAAGTATATATATCTGAGTATGAAATGAAAACCACGAATAGAAGTTCGGCAAACACGCACACAACACGACTCTTAATGTGTATAACAGTGTGTGCTAATATGAGAAGAAGGCTTTATAGAATGTGAGAAGGCTTACAATGGGCTGCCAATGTAGACTTCTATGACTCTAGATGGATGAATACTCGGCTCCTGCTGGTAAAAATATGACAAAAATATAAGCTCAAAAGTGTTTGAAATAAGACAAAGACTCGGTTTATGGGGGGTGTCTGAAAGCCAATTGGGCGAGGCTTCTCGCTTATTTTCTCACTCAAAATGGCTATCCCAAGCCCCATATTTATAGAATCGACTCTCAGTAGGTGTACTGCAATGCGACTACTGTTACACTGCACTTGCCGCCTGAACTCGCCGAGGGTTCCGCGGGGTCCGTCTGTCTCGAAATCGTGCACTTGTGCAATGTAATGTCCGCTCGAACTTGCAGAACTTCAATCCGAGCATCCGAACGAGGTGTACAAGACCATCTTCGGACTGTTTTTGTCGAGAGTTATGCAATGGCATGGGATTTTCCCTTTTTGATTCCAGGAAGATGGGTCCATGACCGAAATACCATTCCCGGTTCCGTCGAGCAATCCGGTGAGTTTTTTTCAGCGTAGTTTTAAGCTCGAAGTTAAGCTATGAGTCTTGTGGGACAAATTTTGAATCAAATTGAGTTGACATGAGTGTATTTGATTTGAAGTGATGTTGAGTTGGCAAAATGACCATTTTGCCCCTCCCGGGGTTACCTTCGGTTTTCGCACAGTTGTAGCGGGTTTTCCCAGGGTTATCTCTGAGATGGTCATGTTGTTGACTCTAAATGTACTCAGGGTTATCTATGAGGTTGGCTTAACCTCTCTGGGGTTAACTCAAAATTGGGAAATGATGTTGTAGTCCTCCGTGGTTACCTGGAGTGTGAAAAACGTTTTGCCCTCTTGCATAGTTAGTAACGAGAAAAGAAAATTTGAGTGTCTCTGATCGTCATTCACGACATCGCCTTCTGACGTAAAGTCCGGCTTGATGCATTACACACAAGAAGTCAACAACGAAAGGATCGGGGATCTTTACTTGTAAGCGATATAACAGTGATTAACTTTAGTGGTTTGGTTGCTTGAATTCGCATAATAGGTTGGTTAGGAATATGAAAGCTAACAACCTTACAAAAAGCATGAAGAGTAATTAACCAATCGATTCCTAAAATCACATCAAGGGTAAGTATTTTCAAAGAGATAAGATCGACAGGTAACGTGAAAGTGTCGATTTGAATCAAACAAGATTTATAAACAGTGGAGGTAACGAAGGTTTTTACTAACGAAGTTTTAACCAATAAGTCAAAGTCTAACTTCTCTGGAGTTAAATTTAAACGTTGAGCGCAAACAAGAGAGATAAAAGAATAGGTAGAACCGGTATCGAATAAGATATAGACTTCGCAAGAATTTATAATTAACTAACCAATGCTAACTTCGTTTGGGTCACTCGCTTTTTGAAAAGTCACAAAAAATGCTCTTCCTGAAACCACTGACTTTGTTTTGTCCGTATCCGCCTTTGGTGCCACCGTCCCAGCTGGACTTGATTTCGCTACAATACAAAATCGAGCTATGTGACCATCTTTTACACAACTAAAACATACCTTGGAAGGTTGTGAACAGTTTGGACTTATGTGTCCCTCGTCTCCGCATTTATAGCATCTAACTGGCAGTCGTTCTCCTCCCCTAGAATTTGTTGCTGCTGCCGACGTTTTCCCATCATCGTTAAATCTTCTCTTCTTAAATTTTCCACTTCTATTATCTTGGCAAGATAATTTCCTCCACAATGGTTATCGTTGTTCCGATGGCCGTTGCCACCGGTAAGATTATTATCGTGTTGTTGGTCGTTACCTTTTGGTTGTGCTAACTCATTATCGCGCTCCAATAAATGAGCTCTATTCATAACATCTGAATATAAACAAAGTTTATGAGAAATGAGGTATTGACGTATATCGGGTTTCAAACCTCTTAGAAACATTCGCGTCATTCGCTCCTCATTATCGACCAAATGGGATGCAAACCGGGATAACTCCGTAAATTTAGCCTCGTATTGCGACACGGTCATATTTTTTTGCTCCAACTTGATGAACTCCACCAACGAATACTTTCAAGAAAGTACTTGTCGTTGAACAGCTCTTGGAACTTCTCCCAAGACATCTTGAGTCGTCCAGTTTGATACGTTTTCTGATTCCCACCGATGTCCGCCTCTTCACGCAACATAAAGCTGGTGAAGGAAACCTTTTGCTTCTCTGAGCATTCCAAGACATCAAATATCTTGGTAATTTGCTTTATCCACGTCTCTG
This sequence comes from Panax ginseng, assembly GCA_020205605.1. Taxonomy (NCBI): domain Eukaryota; kingdom Viridiplantae; phylum Streptophyta; class Magnoliopsida; order Apiales; family Araliaceae; genus Panax; species Panax ginseng. The sequence goes on along the minus strand of CM035144.1, from coordinate 98,958,490 downwards.
CCTTAAGTGGTTCTGGCTTTCCCAAAAACTCTGGTGGTCCCAACTCCTTGAACTGCTTAGCGGTGATCGACCGTGGGTTGCCATTATTTCCACCTATATTTTGAACAGGAGTCTCTCTTACCTGATGTTGCATGAATTGCATAAAGCCTCTGAACATTCCATCGTTCATCATTTGGTCAGTGTTGTTGTTTACATGAGGATTGTCGCCTTCCTGATGCACATGATCCTGATTATTGATCTGTGGAGACTCAACGGTCTCCTGTGCTCCATTGTTATTCTCAACATTCTCGGATGTCATTTTTAAATACTGCCACAAAATAAGGGTTAATTAAAATATCACATATTATCCCTATACTTTGACCGACCAATTAAATACAAAATAAACTTAGGTAGGTTATACTAGCGAAGGAATTCCCCGTCTCTCCCCTCCTAGTTCTTGTCTCACATCTCGATCGGGGATCATATCCCTAAGCTCGATACTAACCGTGATGCCCCAAAAATAGGTATACATCACCTATTCTGAGTCGCCAAATACATGGTACAGAATACAAATATAATCTTAAATATATAACATGAGCTGTGAGTTTTAATACAAATATTGTCTTCTAGACATTATTCAAACTCAAAATAAGTCCTCAATATATTTATTAACACACTCTTTCATAGAATAGTGAGGACTACTAATGCTATCATCTGGACCATCACTCCGTTCCCCGACTAGTCCCTACTACATTCTCATTTCCTGAAGAGAACAATGAAAGCAAAAGGGTGAGCTCAACTAGCCCAGTAAAAAATATTATGACTAAGATAATGCAGAATAAATTATCATTAGCCTTTAACAGTGTTAAACTGATACAATATAGCAAACATCAAGTTTAACTGCAGCAGAACAAGTAATCCATTAAAAGAGTCAAGTAGAGAATAAAATCTATTATCTTCTATGATTTAAAAGATTTTTCATCACTTTTATCGCTGGGACTCAGCTTAATAAATAATCGACACCATCCCTGCACTACGGCCAAGGATATTCATTAGTATCACAACCACAAATTATCCATGCACTATGGGTCAAGGATATTCGTGTATTCATCAATGGTCATGATCATGCCAACAACTGTCCATCAATGCACTACGGGACAATGAGGACTTTTACCACATCATTTGTAACATTACGGTCATAATTATACTGATTAATCCCTGGTCATAATCATACCAAGTCCATCTATTCACTACAGGCCACAGATGACTTTCAACATAAAATAACATGAGGATGATGACAATGATATAAGAATTCAATAAAACAAGTTCAAGAATTAATTTATCCAAGAACTAATAACGTCCAAATTATCAACATGATACTTCTTCGTAGAGTAAAATTCAAGAATTCTTAGAAGAATATTTTCATGAAAAGATACTGGATGAAGCGCAAATATCAAGGATATTCCACTAATTTCATGGAGTATAGAAGTTAAAACTTTAACCAACCGAGTATAATAAAGAATGGAATAACAAAAGAAATCACCAGGGCATACGATGAAGCCCGCATAGGCGAGTTATTCCAATGAATAATAAATAACGGAACGGTCGAGTCGCAAAATTAATGCCGCGGGATATTCAAAAAGAATAATAAAGAATGGAATAACAACAAAATCACCGTGCATGCGATAGAATCCGCATGCAGAAAAGTTATTCAACGAGAATAATAATTAATGGAACTAGGCGGTGAAATTACGCCCGATATGATATTCCAAATGAGAATAATAAAGAATAGAATAACAACAAATCACCATGCATGCGATAAATCGCATGCATGACGGTTATTCCAATAGAACAATAATTAATGGAACCGGTCGGCGTAATACGCGCACAAGCGGGATATTCCAATGAGAATAATAAATAATCGGAACCGGTCATGCATAAACGCACGCATGTGGATGTTCCAACGAATAATAAAGAATGGAATAACGAGAAGAATTTCACCATGTATGCGGTACTTTTGCATGACGAGGTTATTCCAACATAATGATAAAGAATAGAATAACGAAGAATTTCACCAAGTATAGGGTAGCTCACAGACACTGAGTTATTCAACGAGAATAATAAAGAATGGAATAATGAAGTTCTCTTCATGAATCTGAAAGAAATAATACCCACTTACCTTAGAAGGAACCGGATATAGGAGTAGTGAAGTAGCGAATACTTTTCTTCTTTCTCTATAGTTTCTCTCTCTAGTTTCAATTGAATTCGTAAGAAATAATGAAGGAATGAGCTTATTTATAGGAGAATGAACGAATAGTAACTAATTTATGAACGGTCCAAATTGATTTACTTTTAAGCGGACGGTCCATATTGATTTACTATAAAGATTAATAAAATATTCTAATAAAACAAAATCTTTTAAATAAAATATAATATATTTTATTTTTAGTCTAATAAAACAAATAACTTTATAAAAGTATTACATTTTATATAAAAGATTTTACTATACAAACACTATCTGAGACATTATGCAAACACTATGCATAATAAAATATAATATATTCTAATTATTGTCTAATAAAATAAATAACTTTATAAAACTATTCTATTTTATATAAAAAGATTTTACTATGCAAATACTATCTTGACATTATGCAAACACTATGCATAATAAAATATAATATAATCTAATTATTGTCTAATAAAACAAATAACTTTATAAAATATATTTTGTTTTATATAAAAAGTTTTTCTGCTTTATTACATTAATAATACTAATAAAATAAAATTTATATATAATATATATATATATATATATAAACTTCGTGACTTCATAAAAGATACCTCAATATATTTAACAAAATTTATCATCATTATTATAATTCACAATATTAATCGACCGTGTCGTTCCTGGAAAAAAGGGCTTTCCAATAAGGATTTCTCCCTATTGACGCGCAATTAGGTGACCAAACCTCTCCTTGGCAGAACTTCTAGACATCGTTAATATTACATTTGACACCCCCAAAATAGGTATACATCACCCATTCTGAGTTGTCAATACACGGTACAGAAACAACTACAACTTTATTATTACAACAGTAAAACTATGAGTTTAAATACAGATATTGCCATCTAAACAATATCCACATACAAATAAATCCTCATCATCATTATTGATACATTATTTTACAAAAATGGTGAGGACTACTAAACAACTCTCTAAAACCATCATTCCATACCCAGACTGCATTTCATTACATTCTCGCCTTACGAGAAGAAAAATTGAACAAAAAGGAAAAGGGTGAGCTCAACTAGCCCAAAAAGAATATTATGACTAAGATAATACGTAACAAATTATCGTTAGTCTTCAACAGGAAAAATTTAATAGAATACAATAGACAACAAGTTTTAAATCAATACTCATGAATCGGAAAATATTAATTCATAGAAGAGTTACGTAGATGATGAAATCTACTAATATCTATGAATTTAACGATCCATCATCAATATTTTTATCCCTCAGAACATCAATCAATATATATCCGAATCATATATTCATCCTTTGCACTACGTGCCAAGGACATTCACCATTTGGTCATGTTCATCTAAACACTGCTCATCTTTTGCACTACGGGCCAAAGATATTCATCAAAAATCATTCATCTTTGCACTACGTGCCAAAGATATTCATCAGAAATCATTCATCTTTGCACTACAGGCCAAAGATATTCAATAATATCATCATTTAAGACTGAGGATGATGAAAAATATATATTTTTTTTAAAAGAAACGAATCCAGTGAAACAAAATGACAAGGATTAAGGATTAAAGACTCGTACTTCGTTTTATCCACGTCCAAAAATACCTCAAAAATAATCATAGTGGTGTAAAATTCAAGAATGATCAAAACATGGATACAATCAAAGCTAGTATCCCTTACCTCGAAAGATCAGTACTTCTAGCTGGAATACTGGATATAGGCTAAAACTTGAACTTTCATCGTATAGCAATACTCAAAGTATACTCAAAATACTCATAAGAATACGCTCGATAATATAGAGAGAGAAAACTTCAGTTTCTGGTGTGATTTTCAATTCTAACCTAAGCACCCTATTTATAGGAAAATGCTTAGAACACCAAAGCAGAAAATTTAAAAAAATATTAATATTTATAAAAATATTATAATATTCCTTGAAATCAATTTCAAAGAATTCACACATACCAACTCAGAATAACCCCAAAATAGGTCTATTCCATCCAACCCATTCTCGAGTCGTCAAAATACATGATGCGAAAATAACTACAACTTTATTACAACAATTGTCGTGCAAAATACAACAACACATATATCTTTGTGAGTTTGGATACAAATATATACCAATCTGTGAAGACGTCACAATGACATCTTACATAAAGGTATAATCGAAAAACTGTTTTAGAAATTAGAATCTTTGGGAAGTGCTCAAGAAAACCTTCGTACATGGGAGGCCATGCTTGAAAAAAAATTCATATATCACCCTTAACTTTAACTTTTTATCAATTTAACCATTTACTGAATTGTAATTATAAGAAAAATTGAATACTTTTATTTCATAAAATTCGGGGTCTTACAATCTCCCTCCTTATGAAATTTCATCCCCGAATTTACGTGCACAGTATTTCAAAGAGTTGAGAATACCTTGCTTTCATTTCAGATTCCATCTTACCTGTCATCATAATTTCTCCAATGCGCATCTCCTGTATTTCAGATATCATTCTAGAATACAGCTTCAAAACAAGGGTTAATTGAACAAATTAACATATCACATAATATCCCGATATTATGATTGACCAACAAATAAGCTTAGGTAGGACACACTAGCGAAGGATTTACTCATCTCTCCCCTCCTAGTTCTATTCCCCGATCTCCGCCAGAGATCATATCCCTAAGCTCTGATACCAAATGTAACAACCCCAAAATAGGTCCATTCCATCCAACCCATTCTGAGTCGTCAAAATACATGATGCGGAAAATAACTACAACTTTATTACAACAATTGTCGTGCAAAATACAACAACACATATGCTGTGAGTTTGGATACAAATATATACTAACTGTAGCACGTCACAATGACATCTTACATAAAGGTATAGTCGAAAATTGTTTTAGAAATTAGAATCTTTGGGAAGTGCTCAAGGAAACCTTCGTACATGGGAGGCCATGCTTCTAGGTTATGATAGATATCATATGACCACAGAATTATCCTTGGTTGACCCAATAGACCCCAAAGAAAAACGAGAAGATTACTATCATATTCTTCCCAATGGTGAGTCTTCTCTTAACATACCATTATCTCCACTGTCTCTAATTGAGTATTATACTCCAAACAAACACCAAGATTATATAGGTAGTGCTTGTAAATATACTCATCAAGTGGATTAGCACAACCCTGTCTTATGATGACACGAGGTTGTATGTCATTAGTCATCTTGTATGATAGTGGCAAAACACCCTTCCAAGTTAAATTCACCTCACCCTTAACATCTATAGACCACCATTCTATTCCCTTGTTATTCCCCCGCTCGACCCAGCTACACTTTTATTACCTGAAAGGAATTGTGAACCAAAAGGGTGAGCACAACTAGCTCAGTAAAGAATATCATGACTAAAGATAAATAAATTATCAATAGCCTTCAACAGTAATAAATCAGAGATTTAGAACATATGGTAGATGATAAAATTTTCAACCATAGTTGCGGTGAACGAAGCGATCCATTAGAAGAGTCAAATAGACTATAAAGTCTATTATCTTCTCCATGTTAAAAGTCCACCAACAATGTTTTATCCTGTAACATCAATCAACAATTCATGTCCACAATCACATGTATAACTCATAATCGTAATTGTTGTTCTAAATTCCTTTTCTCATTCGGAATGAGAGATAATTTTCATCACTTGTCTTTACTTGAAATATCAAAGATCATGGTTATACCAAATCACGCCTCTGTTCATAATCATACTAATAAATTCATCTTTGCACTACGGGCCAAAGATATTCATCAACAGTTCATCTTTGCACTACAGGCCAAATATATTCATCAACAGTTCATCTTTGCACTACAGGCCAAAGATATTCAACAACAGGTCATCTTTGCACTACGACCCAAAGATATTCATCAATAATTGATCTTGGCACTATAGGCCAAAGATATTCATATCTCAAAGAAATACATAATCATTTCAGAATTTATATAAACCATAATTATAACCATATATGTTGATCAATTCACCTTTGAACTTAAGCTAAAGATATTCAATTATAAATTCAATGGTCATGATCATACCAGTCAACAATTCAACTTTGCACTACTGGCCAAAGAGAACCTATAGTCACGATCATACCAATAATCTATCCATCTTTACACTCAAGTCAAAGAGAAATATCATCATTAGGGTTATAAGAATGTTAAATATGATAATAAAAATAATATAATCAACATATAGATTTAATCTTAAGAGTAAGATTCATAAATCAATGATCTCATAACACCTTAATCAAAATATTATAAATCACTTAATAATCTCATAATCTAATATTATTAATACTACCACAATATTTTAATCATTTATTAAACTTATAAACAATTTATTTTAATTGTTTAGACTTTACTAATAAATGCATTTAATCATCTTAAAATGCCAACCTCATAAGGTCTCATCACCAATAGCCAAAACCCTCATAAAAAATCTGCATATATCTCATATATAATTCTCAAGCCATAAAATCATATTTTCCAATTTTCTTAATTCACATAACATATTTAATTCATTTACTCATAACTAGAACATTTTCATGAAAAATACCAAATCATTTTTAACAATATTTCTTTTCTGGGATTTAGAAGAATAAAGTCCCATATTGAATATATATTTTTCTCAAAATTTTTAAAATTCATTTACTATTTTTCACATGGCCAAAACCACCGAATATTCAGACATTTATCATAAATTGTACTTTTATCCAAAAATTCTGAAATTTACGGTATACTTGATATTATATAGATGTACTCACAATAAAAATTTCATCAATTTTGGAGTTAATCACAAGGAGTTATAAGCGATTACTTTTAAAATAGTCTTTTCTCATAAATTCCATAACTCTAATCTATACATCCAAAAATCGCCATTTTGGACACAATCAACAAAACTCATCAAATTATCATTTCAAATTTTTCCAAAAGTTTTGAAGGTTCAGAAGAATTTCAAATAATAACCCTTAAAATCCTTATTATCCTTTACCTCAAAAGAAGCGGACCTCCATTTGAATAACATTTGAAACGAACTTGCATAGTATAGCAATACTCAAAGTATACTCAAAATACTCACAAGAATACGCTCGATAATATAGAGAGAGAAAACTTCAGTTTCTGGTGTGAATTTCAATTATAACCTAAGCACTTTATTTATAGAAAAATGCTTAGAACACCAAAGCAGAAAATTTAATATAATATTAATATATTATATAAATTTCTATGCACACATTCTAAAATCTGAACTCAGCCATCTTGCACATGCTAAATAAGGGAACCAAATGAAAAAAATGTTTTTGTAAATAAAAATATTTTAAACTTCCAAAAATCAATTATTTTGGAGCTTCGGAACTTCAATAATTCATAATAAATAGCCCTTTTATCAGAAAATTCGAATCTCGCGAATTTTTATAGGAAATTCAATTCTCTACAACTTTGCAGAAGAAAGTTTTTCCAAATTCCAAACAGAAATTGACCGAAATCCATAAACGGGGGATTTTACAAGTTATAATCAAATTTCGATCGAGAAATGGGATCCACCAAACACATAAAACATGCTTTAAATATTTTGGTAACAAAATACTCCTCCTCCACATATACTCATATATCCCACATTCATCGTAAAAATATCATCATTAATATATTATTAAAATAATATATTTAATTGAATTATTTTATCGAGAAAAAGATAAAATATTAATTTTCAACAATTGTCACATTAAAAATTTTCTCCATCTATATCCTCATAAAATCAATATTTTCCTCATCATATAAATCAATAATTAATTATTCACAAATAATGTAAAATCCCAAATAATTAATAAATGAAATTTAATTTCCTCTAATTATTATTTTGAAATAGTAAGGGTTGATGTGATTAATGTGGATAATTCACGGGTAAAATCATGCAAATATTTCAAAATAAGCAAGTGGTTATAAAATATTCATTGTTGTCGGGGAATATTCGTTTGGTCGTGGAATATTCAATCTTTGTCGGAAATATTAAATGCATTTATTCAGCAATGACCATGTGTGGGCCCCATAAACGAAAAGCGATTGGAGGAAGAAAATGACAAATATAAGTTGTTTAAAATATAACGGCGTAGTTATTCTGCAAGATTTTTAATCGTTGGAATACCCGTGGTTAAAACACGATGTCTGGCGTTGTTGAGCGAATAGCAGAAGACACCATTGCACCAATTATTGACTCTTACGTGAAAGGCACTACTCAATAATGGTTACATGAATTACTGCTTCGGTGTTTTATTTTATTGATTCAATAATTGCTGCGTTGATATTTTATATTCTTTGTTGTTTTAATAATTGTCATTACACAAGATTTTTCATTGTCAAAACAATAATTCATATTATCTGAATAAAATTATTAGATAACATTATTGGCAATGTCTAGAAAGTTACGCTCTAAGGAGAGGTTTGGTCACCTAATTGCGGCGCCAGAGTAAGGAGAAATTCTTATTGAAAGCCCCATCTTTCACAGAACCTACTGGGTTGTCGATATTGTGATTACGTAATATTATTTGTGAATAATTAATTATTGATTCATATGATGAGGAAAATATTGATTTTATGTGGATATAGATGGAGAAAATTTTTAATGTGACAATTGTTAAAAATTGAAATTTTATCTTTTTCTGATAAAATAATTCATTTAAATATATATTATTATATTTTAATAATATAATAATGGTGATATTTTTACAACGAATGTGGGATATATGAGTATACTGAGGAGGAAGAGTATTTTTGTTGCAATAAATGTTTAAAACATGTTAAACATGTCGGTGGACCCCATTTATTGATCGAAATTTGATTATAAATTCTAAAATCACCCGCTTATGGATTTCGATCAATTTCTGTTGGGAATTTAGAAAAACTTTCTTCGCAAAGTTGTAGAGAATTGGATTTCCTATAAAACTCAAGCGAGATTAGAATTTTCTGATAAAAGGGCTATTTATTGTGAATTATTAAAGTTCAAGTTCAAATAATTAATTTTTGGAAGTTTAAATTATTTTAAATTAGAAAAACGTTTTTTTTTTTTTCTTCTAGAAGGTTGGCATGTGTGAATTGCTTTGAGATTTAGATTTCAAAGAATACGTATAATATTTTTATAAATATTAATATTTTATTAAATTTTACTGCTTTTTGTTCTAAGCGATTTCCTATAAATAGTGCTTAGGGTTAGAATTGAAAATCACACCGTAAATCAAGTTTTCTCTCTATATTATCGGCGTATTCTTGTGAGTATTTTGAGTATACTTTGAGTATTGCTATACGGTGAAAGTTCAAGATATAGTCTATATCCAAGATTCCAGCTTAAATCTTGATCTTTCGAGGTAAGGGATGTTATTTTATTCGAAAATGATATTATTTCTTCAATATCATTATGCCGAAATATTGGTTGGAAGTTTTTATCAAATTTGGAACTTTTGGTGTCGAAGTTACTATTCACGTATACTGACCTTTATTCACGATATCTGACACTATTCACGAATCTGACTATTCATCGAAAAATGAAATTTTTTTCTTTTCGTCTAAAATATCTATTGTGGATACTAGCTTTGATTGTATCCATGTTTTGATCATTCTTGAATTTTACGCCACTATGATTATTTTGAGGTATTTTTGACGTGGATAAAACAAAAGTACTTAATCCTTAATCCTTAATCCTTGTCATTTTGATTCACTTGGATTCGCTTTTTTTTAAAAATATTTTTTCATCATCCTCAGTCTTAAATGATGATATTATTGAATATCTTTGGCCTGTAGTGCAAAGATGAATGATTTATGATGAATATCTTTGGCCAGTAGTGCAAAGATGAATGATTTCTGATGAATATCTTTGGCCCGTAGTGCAAAGATGAATGATTTTTTATGAATATCTTTGGCCCGTAGTGCAAAGATGAACAGGTGTTTAGATGAACATGACCAACTGGTGAATGTCCTTGGCCTGTAGTGCAAGGATGAATATTTGATCCCAGATATATATTAATTGATGTTACAGGGATAAAAATAGACGATGAACTTTAAAATTCATACATAGAAGATAGTAGTTTGCATTCTCTACTTAACTCTTCTAATGAATTATTATTTCATTATGAATATTGATTTAAAACTTGTTGTCTATTGTATTCTATTATATTTTTCCCTGTTGAAGACTAACGATAATTTTGTTGTATATTATCTTAGTCATAATATTCTTTACTGGGCTAGTCGAGCTCACCCTTTTCCTTTTTGTTCCATTTTTCTTCTCAGGAGGCGAGAATATAGCAAGTACGAGTCGGGGTATGGAATGAAAGTTCTAGGGAAAGTTGGTTAGTAGTCCTCACCATTGTTGTAAAATAATATATCAATAATTATGATGAGAATTTATTTGTATGTGGATATTGTCTAGATGGCAATATCTGTATTTAAACTCACAGTTTTACTATTGTAATAATAAAGTTGTAGTTGTTTACATGCAGTGTATTGACAACTCGAGAATGGGGATGTAGACCTATTTTGGGGTGTTACAAATAATATTATGAAACACATTATTGACAATCGTGCGCTTCTGGAAAAGAGGGGCTTTCCAATAAGAATTTCTCCTTCTTGGCGGCGCAATTAGGTGACCAAACCTCTCCTCGATGTAACTTTCTAGACATTGCCAATAATGTTATCTAATAATATTATTCAAATAATATGAATTATTGCTCCGATAATGGAAAATACTGTGTAGTGATAATTATTGAAACAACAAATATAAAATATCAATGCAAATTATTGAATCAATAAAATAAAATATTTGAGCATTAATTACGGAATAATTATTGAGTAGTGTCTTCTTACGTAAGAATCAATAATTGGTGCAATACCGTGTGCTACTGTGATTTAACCACCGAGTATTTTAACAGTATTAACGATAACAACTACGCCGTCATTTATAAACAACTTATTCTTGTCGTTTTCTTCCACCAATCGCTTTCCGTTATGGGGCCCACAAAAAAACCGCTACGGCGTTGCATTTAATATATTCCCAACGCATTTAATATTCCACGACCAAACGAATATTCTCCGACAACAATGAATATTTTATAACCACTTGCGTATTTTTGAAAAAAAATTCATATATCACCCTTAACTTTAACTTTTTATCAATTTAACCATTTACTGAATTGTAATTATAAGAAAAATTGAATACTTTTATTTCATAAAATTCGGGGTCTTACACAACCTTCGAGAAAAAAATAAGAAAAAACATTTTTCTTATTTAAAATAATTAAAACTTCCAAAAATCAATTATTTCGGAGCTTCGAAACTTCAATAATTCACAATAAATAGCCCTTTTATCAGAAAATTCGAATCTCGCATTTTTTATAGGAAATTCAATTCTCTACAACTTTGTAGAAGAAAGTTTTTTCAAATTCCAAACAGAAATTGACCGAAATCCATAAACGGGCAATTTTACAAGCTATAATCAAATTTCAGTCAATAAATGGGGTCCACCGACATGTTTAACATGTTTTAAACATTTATTGCAACAAAAATACTCTTCCTCCTCGTATACTCATATATCCCACATTCGTTGTAAAAATATCACCATTATTATATTATTAAAATATAATAATATATATATATATATTTAAATGAATTATTTTATCGAAAAAAGATAAAATTTCAATTTTCAACAATTGTCACATTAAAATTTTCTACATCTATATCCACATAAAATCAATATTTTCCTCATCATATGAATCAATAATTAATTATTCACAAATAATATTACGTAATCACAATATTGACAACCAGCGCCTCACCAGGAAAGCAGGGGCTTTCCAATAAGAATTTCTCCTTACTTGGCGCGCCGCAATTAGGTGACCAAACCTCTCCTTAGATGAACTTTTTAGACATTGCCAATAATGTTATCTAATAATATTATTCAGATAATATGAATTATTGCTTCGATAATGAAAAATCTTGTGTAATGACAATTATTGAAACAACAAAGCAGATAAAATATCAACGCAACAATTATTGAACCAATAAAATAAAATACTCGAATAAAGAATTATCGTAACCATTATTGAGTAGTGCCTTCACGTAAGAGTCAATAATTGGTGCAATACTGCAAAGTCATCTTGTGTAACAACGCCAGACATCGTGTTTTAACCCACCGGTATTCCAACAAATGTAAATTCGGTAATAACTACGCCTGTTATTTTTAAACAACTTATATTTGTCGTTTTTCTTCCTCCAATCGCTTTCCGTTATGGGGCCCACATATGGTCACAACGCCGTCGCATTTAATATTCCCCGACAGCGATTTAATATTCCACGACCAAACGAATATTCCCAACAACAATGAATATTTTATAACCACTTACTTATTTTGAAATATTTGCGTATTTTACCCATAACTATCCACATTAATCACATCAACCCTTACTATTTCAAAATAATAATTAGAGGAAATTAAATTTTATTTATTAATTATTTGGGGTCTTACAACCTCCCTTCCTTATGAAATTTCGTCCTCGAAATTGACATACGTACCTGGTGTTTCAAAAGGGTGAGGATACCTCGCTTTCATTTCCGCTTTCCAACTCCCGGTGTCATTTCCTATATAAGATGGTTCCTCCACAAGACTTTAACTTGTGGTATGACCTTCGTCGTAGGGACATGCTCCTTCCTATCCAAGATCTTGACAGTACCTCCTCATATGTTAAGTCTTCTTATCTCGTCCGGTTCTAACTCAATAACGTGGTTCGGGTCTTTCACATATTTACGAAGTACAGATATGTGAAACACATTATGAACACGAGACATACTTGGAGGTAACGCGAGTCTATAGGCTACATTTCCTACTCGGTCAAGAATTTGAAATGGACCAATAAATCGTGGATTGAGCTTTCTCTCTTCCCAAATCTTGTAACTCCCTTCCATGGAGCAACTCGCAACAATACATGATCCCCTATACTAAATTCCACGTCCTTTCGATGAAGATCCGCATAACTCTTTTTTGTCGATCTTGTGCCGCTTTGTATCGTTGTCGAATCATTTGGATCTTTTCGGTGATCATACGTCATTAACTCGGGTCCCAACAATGTTGCTTCACCCACCTCGTCCCCAACATACTTTGGAGAGCGACATTTTTGTCCATATAATGCTTGAATGGGGCCACACCTATACTTGTCGATAATCTTGTTGTTGTAGGAGAATTCCACTAATGGTAAATACTTATCCCAACCGCCTTGAAGTCTAGGACACGTAGTCTTAATAAATCTTCAAGAGTTTGAATAGTCCTCTCTCGATTGTCCGGTCTGCTTTGAGGATGGTATGCCGAACTGAATCGTAAATCCGTACCCATAGCTTTTTGCAAGCTAACCCAAAATCTTGAAGTGAATCTTGGGTCACGATCCAAAACTATAGATACTGGCATGCCATGCAACCTCACAATCTCATTTACATACATACTAGCAAGACGTTCAAGAGAATAAGTCTCCCGTATCGGCAAGAAATGTGCAGACTTGGTTAATCTATCAACAATAACCCAAATAGCATTTATGCCTTGAGAAACCGTGGGAAGACCCGTAACGAAATCCATGGTAATGTGTTCCCACTTCCATTTCGGAATCTCAAGTGGTTGCAATGGTCCCTTAGGCACTTGATGCTCCGCCTTTACACGTTGACAAGTTAAACATGTTGAGATAAACTTTGCAATCTTTCTCTTCATATTGTTCCACCAAAATGTATGTCGAAGATCACGATACATTTTAGTACTTCCAGGATGGATTGCAAATGGTGTATTGTGTGCCTCCATCATGATCTTGTACTTCAAATCGAATCGTTAGAACACAAAGTCCGGAGGACTCAAGTATTCCTTCTTCATCAATTCGCTTAGGAATAGCACCTTCTTGTACTTTCTTCTTCATATGCATCATTTCGGATTGGTGGCTTGAAAGCAACCTTAACTTTTCTATTAAAGTTGGCACTATCACATATACTTGACATCATCGCACTTTTCGTTCCTCGCATATGATCTTCTACTCAACGTCGGCTACCACGTTCGCTTTTCGGGATGGTATTGAATAGTGTGGTCGTAGTCTTTCAATAGCTCGAGCCAACGCCATCGCCAAGCATGTTAAGTTCTTTTTGAGTGAAGAAATATTTAAGGCTTTTATGGTCTGAATATATCTCCACTTTCTCCCCATAAAGATAGTGCCTCCAGATCTTTAGTGCGAAAACGACTGCTGCCAACTCTAGATCATGAGTAGGATAATTCCTCTCATATTCTTTAAGTTGTCGCGAGGCATAGGCTATGACTTTTCCATGTTGCATGAGAACACATCCTAACCCTTTGCTCGAAGCATCGCTGTAGATAACAAATCCATCTGTACCAGATGGTATTGTTAGAAACAGTCTTAGAAATGAGTCTTCTCTTAAGCTCTTGGAAACTCTTCTCGCATTCCTCGCTCCATATGAATTTTGTATCCTTTCGAGTCAGATGAGTTAACGGAGTAGCGATTCGAGAAAACCCTTCCACAAATCTCCGATAATAACCAGCTAAACCTAAAAGCTACGTGACTTGATCCACCGCTTCTTGGTTGCTCCCAACTTTGTATTGCTTCAATCTTCGCCAGTCAACAGATACTCCGTGTTTTGACACTGCGTGCCCAAGAAATGCTACTTCCTCGCCGAAACTCGCATTTCTTTAACTTAGCATATAGCTTGTTTTCACGAAGCCTTTGTAGTACCAACTTCAAATGGTGCTCATGATCTTCACGACTTTTAGAATATATGAGGATGTCATCAATAAAGACAACAACGAACTGATCCAAATATTCCTTGAATACTCGGTTCATCATATCCATGAAGGCCGCAGGAGCATTAGTCAATCCAAAAGACATGACTAGAATTCATAATGCCCGTCATCGAGTTCTAAAGGCGCCTTTGGAATATCCTCGCCTAATCTTCAAATTGATGATATCCGAATCGAAGATCGATTTTTGAAAAGAATTGTGCTCCTTGCAATCGGTCAAACAAGTCATCAATACGAGGTGAGGATACCTATTCTTGATGGTGACATGGTTCAATTCCCGATAGTCAATACAAAAGTCGCATACTCCCGCCTTTCTTCTTTACTTAATAAAACAGGAGCACCCCAAGGAGATGTACTAGATTTAATGAAACCGATGTCCAACAATTCCTCGTAGTTGGACCTTTAACTCCTCAAGTTCAATAGGAGCCATTCGATATGGGGTTTTAGAAATGGGCTTTATGCGTGTTCAAGGTCAATAAAGAATTCAACTTCACGCTCGGGGTAGGCCGGAAGTTCTTGAAAAATACGTCGGAAAGTCAATAACAACAGAATATTATTCAAATTTGACGTGTCTTTATTCAAATCCATAACATGGGCTAAGAAAGCTTGACATCCATTTTTAATAAACGAATAGCTTTATGATTAGATATGACAGTGATTGATTTTAATGGTTTAGGTGCCTGAATTCGAACAACAGGTTGATTAGGAAAATGAAAACTAACAACCTTACGAAAACAATCAATTTTGGCATGATGAGTAGTTAACCAATCAATCCCTAAAATCACATCAAAAGCAAGTATCTTTAAAGAGATAAGGTCAACAGGTATGATAAGGGTGCCAACTTGGATTAGACAAGATTTATAAACAGTGGATGTGATGAAAGTTTCTCCTTTTCCACAGATAGGTCAAAGTCTAATTTCTCCTGAGTCAAGTTTAATCGCTGAGCACAAGCGGAGAGATAAATGAATCGTAGAAGACCTAGAGATATCTAGTAAAGTATAAACTTCACAAGAATTTATAAATAGCTTACCCGTGATCACCTCGTTTGGGTTCCTCGCATTTCGACCAGCCACAACAAACGCTTCTTCGAAAACCGCTGACTTTGACTTTTACGATAGTCTTTTGAGTCACCGTCCCCATTGAACTAAGTTTCGCTACCATGCAATCTCGAGCGATATATGTCCTTCCTTTCCACAATTATAGCATACCGAATCACAGGGCGCTTTGGACCGATATGTCCCTCTTTCCCGCATTTATAGCATATGACCGGTGGTCGTTCTCCTCCCTTGGAACCCGGGCCACTCGGGCACTGCTGCGTCTTCACATGGTCGTTGTTGAATCTCCTCTTTTAAAATCTCCTCCCACTCGCTTCTTCTATTTTCATGGCCATGATTACCACCAGAGTGGTTACCATTTTGTCCGTCTTTTTCTTTCTCCACCGGGTTATTGTTGTTTTGTTGATTGCTATCTCCTAGTATGATCCTCGATTGTGGTACCTCGGTTGGTAGTACTTTCGTTATCTCGCTTCTAACAATTGAGCCACATTAACAACATCCTGAATAGAGAGAAAATTATGAGAGATGATATCTTGACGTATCTTAGGGGTTTCAAACCTCTCGAAACATCCGCGTCATCGCTCCTCATTCTCCACCAAATGAGGTGCAAACTCGATAACTCTCTACAAACTTCGCCAGACTTTGAGACACAAATCATGTTGTTCTCGCTCAATCTAATAAACTCCACTTCCTTCATATGACGAACACTTTCAAGAAAATATTTGTCATTAAATAGTTTCAAACGTCTCCCAAGACATCTTGAAAAGCGGTTTGGATGGGTACGCTTCATCGACTCCCACCAAGATTTACTCGCCACGGAACATAAAGGTGGCGAATGGAACCTTCTATTCTCTGTGCATCCTAAGACATCGAATATCTTGGTAATTTGTTTGACCCATGTTTCGCGCCATGATCGGATCGCTTTCCTTAAATTCGATGGTCCCAACTCTTTGAATCGCTTGGTTGTGACAACCCGTGAATTGCTATCATTTCCTCCTATGTTTTGAACACGAGTCTCCCTTCTCGATTTTGCATGAACTCGCAAAAGCTTCTAAACATTAAGTCGTTCATCGCTTTGATCGGTGGTGTTGTTCACAGGAGGAACATTGCCACTGTTGCACGCTCTCCTCGTTGGTGAGTACAGCGCTCTCCACTGGTCTCATTTCCATTGTTAATATTCTCGATCGACATTCTCAAATCACCGCCATAAAACAAGGGTTAATTAAGGAAATCAATATATCACATAATATCCCTATATACCCACCAACTATCAAATAAGCTTAGTAGGACACACTAGCGAAGGATTTACCCGCCTCTCCCTCCTAGTTCTATTCCCGATCTCATGCCAGAGATCATATCCCTAAGCTTTGATACCAACCGTGACACCCCAAAATAGGTATACATCACCCATTCCGAGTTGTCAATGCACTTGCATGTAAACAACTACAACTTTATTATTACAACAAGAAAAGCGTGAGTTTAAATACGATATATTGCCATCTAAACAATATCCACATACAAATAAATCCTCATCATAATTATTGATACATTATTTTACAAAAATGGTGAGGACTACTAAACAACTCTCTAAAATCATCATTCCATACCCGACTGCATTTTCGCTACATTCTCGCCTCCCGAGAAGAAAAATGGAACAAAAAGGAAAAGGGTGAGTTCAACTAGCCCAATAAAGAATATTATGACTAAGATAATACGAGAACAAATTATCGTTAGTCTTCAACAGGAAAAATTTAATAGAATACAATAGATAATAAGTTTTAAATCAATACTCATGATGAAAATATTAATTCATAGAAGAGTTACGTAGATGATGAAATCTACTAATATCTATGAATTTAACAATCCATCATCAATATTTTTATCCTCCGTAACATCAATCAATATATATCCGAATCATATATTCATCCTTGCACTACGTGCCAAGGACATTCACTAGTTAATCATGTTCATCTAAACACTGCTTATCTTTTGACTACGGGCCAAAGATATTCATCGAAATCATTCATCTTTGCACTACAGGCCAAAGATATTCATCGAAATCATTCATCTTTTTTACTACTCTGGGCCCAAAGATATTCAATAATATCATCATTTAAGATCGAGGATGATGAAAATATATATATTTTTTTAAAAGAAACGAATCCAAAGAAACAAAATGACAAGGATTAAGGATTAAGGATTCGTACTTCGTTTTATCCACGTCCAAAAATACCTCAAAAATAATCATAGTGGTGTAAAATTCAAGAATGATCAAAACATGGATACAATCAAAGCTAGTATCCACAATAGATATTTTGACGAAAAGAAAATTTTTCATTTTTTGATGAATAGTCTTGTAGTATTCGTGAATAAGATCAGATATCGTGAATAAAGGCCGTATCGTGAATAAGAACTCAGACACCAAAAGTTCTAAATTTGATAAAACTTCGGACCAATATTTCAAAGATAATGATATTGAAGAAATAATATCATTACTTAAAAAAAAATATCCCTTACCTCGAAAGATCAATACTTCTAAATTGGAATCTTCGGATATAGGCTATAACTTGAACTTTCATTTGTATAGCAATACTCAAAGTATACTCAAAATACTCACAAGAATACGCTCGATAATATAGAGAGAAAAACTTCAGCTTCGATGTGATTTTCAATTCTAACCTAAGCACCTATTTATAGGAAAATGCTTAGAACACCAAAGCGTAAAAATTTAAAAAATATTAATATTTATAAAAATATTATACGTATTCCTTGAAATCTGAATTTCAGCAATTCACACATGCCAACCTTCTAGAAAAAAATAAGAAAAAACGTTTTTCTTATTTAAAATAATTAAAACTTCCAAAAATCAATTATTTCGGAGCTTCGAAACTTCAATAATTCATAATAAATAGCCATTTTATCAGAAAATTCGAATCTCGCTTTTTTTTATAGGAAATTCAATTCTCTACAACTTTGCAGAAGAAAGTTTTTTCAAATTCCAAACAGAAATTGACCGAAATCCATAAACGGGCAATTTTACAAGCTATAATCAAATTTCACCAATAAATGGGGTTCAATTTAGCATGTTTAACATGTTTTAAACATTTATTGCAACAAAAATACTCTTTCTCCTCGTATACTCATATATCCCACATTAGTTGTAAAAATATCACAATTATTATATTATTAAAATATAATAATATATATATATATATTTAAATGAATTATTTTATCGTAAAAGATAAAATTTCAATTTTCAACAATTGTCAAATTAAAATTTTCTCCATCTATATCCACATAAAATCAATATTTTCCTCATCATATGAATCAATAATTAATTATTCACAAATAATATTACAATCACAATATTGACAACCAGCGATTCTACAGGAAAGGGGGCTTTTCAATAAGAATTTCTCCTTCTTGCGCCTTAATTAGGTGATCAAACCTCTCCTTAGATGTAACTTTCTAGACATTGCCAATAATGTTATCTAATAATATTATTCGAGATAATATGAATTATTGCTTCGATAATGAAAAATCTTGTAATGACAATTATTGAAACAACAACGGTATAAAATATCAACGCAACAATTATTGAACCAATAAAATAAAATATTTGAATAAAGAATTACTGTAACCATTATTGAGTAGTGCCTTCTTTACGTAAGAGTCAATAATTGGTGCAATACCGCAGTGTCTTCTCGTGTCAACGCCAGACATCGCGGTGTTTTAACCACCGGTATTCCAACAATTAATAAATTCAGTAATAACTACTGTAGTTATTTTTAAACAACTTATATTTGTCATTTTCTTCCTCCAATCGCTTTTTCGCTTATGGGGCCCACATATGGTCGCTACCAAATCGCATTTAATATTCCCAAGCGATTTAATATTTCACGACCAAACGAATATTCCCTAAACAACAATGAATATTTTATAACCACTTGCTTATTTTGAAATATTTATGTATTTTACCCATAACTATCCACATTAATCACATCAACCCTTACTATTTCAAAATAATAATTAGAGGAAATTAAATTTCATTTATTAATTATTTGGGGTCTTACATTACAAATAATAATATTAATAACTTTATCGTCTCAATTATTGATTTAATAATATATAAAATATCGACAATAATTGAATCAAATAACGTGAGATACTTGTCAAAGAATTATCGTAGAAGTAATAATTGAACAAAACCGAGTGACTTCTCACGTAAAGATCAATAATCAATACCGGTGTGCTACTATAAAATCACGCCAGACATTCTTTGTACTTTTACTACCGAAAGTAGTTCAACAGCTTTTAACGGTAAAACTTCTGCCATTATTTTCATCAAAATATTTTTGTCGTTTTCTTAATCCGATAATAATTCCGTTGTGGGGTCCACTAATGATTGTCACTGTCAATATTTGGATATTTCCCGACAAAAAGAATATTCTCCGACCAATCGAATATTATATAACAACTTGCATACTTTGCAAAATTTATAAATACTACCCACAACTATAACATTATCTCAAATCCACACCATAATATAAAAAAAAATATTTCGAGAAAATTAAATCTTTATTCTTAAAATTTGGGGTTTTACAAAGATTATAAAAATATTCATATGTTTCTCATGGATCCGGTTACCATGAAGTTAACTTCATGGTAAGTTGATTAATTACTAATACAGTTCTGACGCGTAGAGAAAGATTATTTATCGCATGCGTGTTGATACTGTATTGGTCAATTGACCAAAATTAACTTCATGTTAACCACTCTCGTTTCTCATGTATAAGTGTGTTATGACATGATATGACTATTCAATTATCATGAAGTTAATTTTATGATAAATTGATCAATTGATAAATACAGTACTGACACGCAAGAGAAAGATAACCTTCCGGCCTGTGTTGATACCACGATTATATTGAATATTTTTCTAGGATATCTGGATATGAATCAAATTAATTGCATACTACTATATTACCAATTTGAGATTGAAATCTTTTATAAATTATTTAAATAATAGTTGATATTTTATTATTTTTAAAATTTAAATAGATTATATAAAATTTAAATTTACTTGGACATATAAAAATTAAATATTTTAACAAAATATTTAATAATTAATATTATTATTTATTATTTTTAAAATTTAATAAATTTAAATTTAAATTTGGTTAGACATATAAAAAACTACATATTTTAACAAAACGTTTATATGACAATCATATCACGTTAAACTTGCATAATAAAGAGTACAAAAACATTCAAATATTTCTCATGTATACGTGTGTTATGACGTAATATGAAGGTTACACTGAATATTTTGCTAGGATAGGAATCAAATTAATTGCATACTACAATATTACCAAGTTGAGATTGAAATCTTTTATAAATTATCTAAATAATAGTTGATATTTTATTATTTTTAAATTTTAAATAGAGTATATTAAATTTAAATTTACTTGGACATAAAAAATATATATTCTAACAAAATATTTAATAATTAACATTTATTATTTTTAAAATTTAAATAAATTATATTAAATTTAAATTTAATTAAACATATAAAAATTACATATTTTAACAAAATATTTAATATAGTCATATCACGTCATCGCACGTACATACTTGCATGATAAAGAGTAAAAAGTCTTTATATATTTCTCATGTTTACATGCGTTATGAAGTAATATGACGGTTACACTGAATATTTTGTTTGGATATGAATCAAATTAATTGCATACTACTACTATATTACCAAGTTGATACTGAAATCTTTTGGGTAATTTGTAATCTGATTATCAAAATAGTGATCACTACAATCTATACCAAAATTTTAGAACTTAAAAACAAGAAACTGATATATTTTTTTTTTGATTTTTTATGACGTGAACATATACTGGGTTCCACATTGGTATAAGAATAAACCATATTGAAATATCAGTAGAAATCCCCCCTATAAATACTGCAAATGAAGAGAGGTTTGAGGCAGGACTCAAATCTGTCATATATAATCAGCTAAATATTAAAGTTGCAACTACTACATTGTTGTTCTTCATATATTTCTTTTGGTGAAGTGGAAAAGTCCACAGTTTTACTCTGTTGGTCCATTCACAAGCTGGGAATTCTACAGAGTTTCAGAGGTTTTATCCATTGATTTTGTCAGGTGCTCCACAGTCCACAAGACTCAAGAATTGACTTCTGTGCAAAAAGCCAAAAAGGTAACAATATAAAAATAGAACTACTAAAAAAACCCATCTCATTTTCCTCCTCCATTCTCTCAATTCTCAAAATAGTGACCATTTCTTGAATGTATCAATTATTTTAGGCTCATCTCTCTCTGTCTGCCTTGGATTCTTGACAAGTGTTCCTATTATTGAAGAAAGGTATTTACTTTATTGGCTTTCGTGCATCTCTTTGATTAAATCTTTGATGGGGTATACTTCTTTTTGAGTTTCAAAGGCTTTTGGCTTAATTCCTCCTAAAAGGGCCATTTTTTTTTTACTGTTTTGGCGTCTAAGAGTTTGAAAACTTGGCCTTTTTCCTATTTCAGCTTATCTTTTGGCCTTGAGTTTTGGTGTGCTTTTACTTCTTTCACTGGGATTTCGGGGCTCTAGTTGAAATATAGTCCTCAATTGCTGCTTGGTTTGTCAGTTTTGCAATAACAATATTCAGGTTTGACCTTTGGAGTTAGAAAAGATACAATTTGCTCTTCAATTCTGGCTGGGTAAGTGCTAACTTTTTAGGGTTTTGGTTTCCTCTTCTTTAATTTGTCTCCAATTTTGAGCTTTTCAATTCTGCCCGAGTAAAAGTTCTAAGCTCAGGGATTTGATTTGATTTGCTTTACTTTTAGGTTTTTTCCAAAATTGAGTTCTTGGGTTTCTGAAATATTCTTCTGTTAGTTTAAGTCAAAGTAATTGTTATTCTATAGCAAGCTCTTTTTTCAAGGCCCAGTTTTTCCTCTTAGTTTGTTAACTTATATCGTTTTTATTATCAAAATTCTGCATCAAGGAATCATGTTGTCAAATTTCTCTGTTGTTTCAAACCCTCTGGAACCCAAATCTGATTCAGCAGCTCAGAAATTTGACAATTTATCTGGGAATGGCCAGATTGAGGAAGTAGTAGTAGGGAACTCAAAAGGGTTCATTGGGGTTTTGGAGGTTTACATACACCAAGCAAGAGACATCCATAACATTTGCATTTACCATAAGCAGGATGTCTATGCTAAGATCTGCTTGACTGATGATCTGAAAACAACTGTTTCTACCCAAACTGTTAATGGTGGGGGTAAGAATCCTGTTTTTAATGAGAATCTCCGGCTTAATGTCCGAAGCATCAAGTTTTCTTTGAAATGTGAGGTGTGGATGCTAAGTAGGGTTAGGAATTATCTTGAAGATCAGTTGTTGGGGTTTGCATTGGTGCCTCTAGCTGATGTTCTCATTGAGAATGGAAAATTGGCAAAGGAGTTTACACTCTCCTCGAGTGATCTCTTTCATTCTCCGTCTGGATTTGTCCAATTGACT
Organism: Panax ginseng; assembly: GCA_020205605.1. Classification (NCBI taxonomy): domain Eukaryota; kingdom Viridiplantae; phylum Streptophyta; class Magnoliopsida; order Apiales; family Araliaceae; genus Panax; species Panax ginseng. Next base: position 98,934,821 of record CM035144.1, on the reverse strand, counting down.
ATCACTTACAATGGAGCATCACCTGAAGTAATGGAAATTTCTACGCCACACCCCTCTTTGGTGGAAAATGGAGCTGCACAAGATAAAGAGACATCCGATTCTGTTCCTGGGGAATTTGATAAGATTGAGTTCCCGGATCCGAATATTGTGAATGAAAATGAAATGATGGTCACTGAGTATTATGGGATCCCATGTGCCAATCTGGATTCCGAAAGCTCAGAGAATGTTGACAGCACTAAAGATGATAATCGCCTGAGCTCAGATATTGGTGTTCATATGGTAGAAAGCTTTGCAGCAAAAAGTGATGATGCCATTGTTGTTTTGAAGATTGAAACTCCTCCAAGTAGTGTGTCAACCAATGGTCCTCCTGCAGTTTCAGTTCCAACAAGCTCTCAATCTGTTTGTGACACTCCAGGAGCTTCAAAATCTCTAAATCAGGATGTTGTTTCACCTCTGAAGGTGAAGGCTGAGGATGTTGGAGAGGCGGACAGTGGTTCATCTGCGGTGCCAATTAGCACATTTGCACAGCCAACTATAAGCATGAACATTGAACCTGAACAAAAAGTGGTGCAGCAAGATTATGTCGATATGTACATGAAAAGTATGCAGCAATTCACGGAGGCTCTGGCAAAGATGAAGCTTCCTTTGGACATTGGAGATGAATCAGGCAATTCAAAGGAGAAAGTCTCAGATGAGAAATCACAAGCATCAAAGGAGAATGGCCCAAGCCCAAGAGTGTTTTACGGGAGCAGAGCATTCTTTTGAACTGTTTTTGGTTTGTGATTCTACTCAACTGTTATTTGATAGGTTCAGATGATAAAAAAGGCTGACTTATAACATCAAGTCTCAAATCTATTTCTCGCTGAATAGATTTGAGTGGGTAGTAGGGCCTTTCAATTTCTATGTTGCAGTCTAGATGATAGGTAACAATGTCTTGTGTGTTTCAAGCTTTTTTGTATTGCAACTGCTGCTAGTATTCTATGCAAATCTTAACTATTTTCCCTTGGTTCTGGTCCATCTATTTACCATTATGGTTTTTTTACCTATTTCAATTATCATTGATGTTGAATTATGTTGTATCTTGGTCGTTGCCTAATACCTGTTCGATCTTACATGCGTTTTTACTAAGTTTAGTTGAATATACATCTGAACCAAATGTATTTTTCTCTGTGCCTTATCATGAACTGTTGTTACAAAGAAACATAGAACTCCAGAAGTATATGAATTTAATTGCCTTCTTTTTGTGTGAATATTATATGTTACATTTCTGTTCTTTCCACCTTCTCTTCTGGTTTTATTTAAATACTCGGAAAGACTAAACCACGGATCCATCCAACTAGCTCTCTACACAGTTCTACTTTGGACTTCTATTGCTTCACGTCGTCCTTCTTCTTTTCCTTCAGTGAATCTCTTTTTTATTTTCATTTTGTGGTCTCATTTTTATCATCACTGTGGAACTCATCTATTTTATTTCACTCTCGTTTATGCTTCAAATCCTCAATGCATTATTTTTCTTTTGCTTATTTGGATTTGCACCAACAAAACTTCTAATCATTCCAAATCACACCATGGAACTTTTCCAGCAAAATGATTTGGATGTGCTTTTCCCAAGTTGTCTTATTGTTGCATCTCCCATAGTCCTAACATGCGGGTCTCTTGTTACTCCAATCTAGTAAACCTCAAAAACTCAGCTTGATGGCTGCTTTGATTCTTTGATTTTTCTCGGAAGCATGAATTATTCTTTTGTTCTCAATCCTTAAAACTTCCTAAGCATTTCCATTGTGTAAGATGATAAATGTGCGGTGCAAATATGCAAACATACTATTGGAAATATCTAACACAAGGATTAGGAATTCACACACACACACATACACAAAACAAAAAACTGGAATTCTAACCTAAGTAATTAAATAAGAAATGAGATTTAACAGCCAAAATAAAGAACATGAAAAGGGAAAGATATTTTAAGCAGCTTTGCAGCTATCTCGGTTGAGATGCTCTACAGCATGCTAAATTAATAGTGACAGAAAATTCTGCTGCTAATAAAAACGAAAGCTAGAGGGTGAAACTTAATGAAACAGTATAGCACTACTTGACATCAGACTCTTTGAACTTTCTACTAGAGTTTTTCTAAAGTCTAAACTCCTGCTTACTTTTCAGTTCTTTGATGTCAAATGCTTCATTCTAGCATCTATTATTTTAACGAATTTGAGAAACATTACTTTAGAAGATCCTAAGCTTTCAGTAGGATCACACTGTGAAGATATCCAACTCTAGAACAACTATTTATCTGCCTCATCGGGCCATCATGTTTTGATCTGATTCTAGGATTGAAAATACTTCTCTGCCTCATCGTGCCATCATGGTTTGATCCGATTCTAAGATTTAACTGTACGACTGTATCCATATCGCTTATATACAGGTATTGTTTCCAGAATTTGCATGGTAATCAACTTAATGAACTATTTAGGGTATGATACTATTTTTTGGATTTTCAGATGGGATGGATGAGAACACATCAACTTACATGATTTTTCATTTCATCTGGATAAGCTCTAGTAACTCTAAAATTTCTCTCCTTGCATTAATTATTCTTCAATATTGAGGGATGTTTCTAATGTGGGAAAGGATTTCCACCAACTATCCTTAATATGCAGTTATGTTACCTATCAAACAGACTGTGAGAAAGATTAGAGAGCGTACAATGCCCAAAAATCTAGATTTTTTTGAAGACGAAGATATTCTGCCAGTTTCTGACGGAAGTCACTCTTCTTGCTACATAGAAGGTACGTCATGACTAGTTCAAATTATCTTCTTAGCAAGCTTTAAGAAACAGTGCTGATAGTGAATTTGGAAATTATTCGTCACCTTCAAAATCAGTTATTTATGTGTGTTTTCAACACTCAACCTTTCTGAATCAGAAAAAGGAGAAATTTGTATTATGTCAGCTATCTGTTTCCAAACTGGTCTGACATTTTACTCAGTTCTTAATTTAAAAGATCACAGCTATACTAGTGTAGAAAGTGAAATGCGTACCTTCACGTACTGTCCAAATGGTATTTTAGTCGCTTGCATGATCAGTTTTCAGTAGCATTGCAGTTCTGTGGCCCTGTCTTCGTTTCAGTTGAAGTACTCGTCCTTTAAACCAACCACACTGTTATTCAAGTTCATATCCTTGTAACAGCAACCCTGAGAAACAGTCTGATAGATGGTTCCTTTATAAGCCAAATTTCCTAGATTCCTGTCTCCTTGGAGCTTTGTTCTCTCCCTCTTTCATGTATATGAAAAAAGTTACTTGTGTCACCACAATCACTTACAGCTCTTACTAGTCCTATTCTTCTAAAGTAGATGTTAGTCTGTCCCATATGCCAGGCCATTATGCAGACGATTTGCTGTAACCTATTCATGTAGACTCCAAAATGTTTTTGTAGAAAAACTGGGTTTTTAGAAAAAAAAGTAAAGTATCATGCCAAGAATGTGGAGATCATCTCACAAGGCTGGAATAATGTATTTTCCCTAATGTTTAGGAATTGATGATGATGCTTCTAAATTATTGTGGCCCTCCATCAATATCGGTGACCTGCATACAAGTTTTGACTAGCAATTATGTCATCGCTACTCAAATAAGTGCTTTTGCAATTTTTGCCTATGCAGGGTATATTGCACGATTTCGATAGTTTCTTACAGAACAGAAGAAGATTTTCCAGGGACATTCTGTTTGCAACATTCACATGCGCATCTCTGGGGCATAATGATAACCCATTGTGACACCTCAACAAAAAAGGAAAAAAAAAGAAGAAGCATGACATTCAAATGCACCATTTTGGATTATTGATGACTGTTGCCTTTTCTCATCAACTGTGTGCTGCTTCCACAAATCAAGACATTGAAATTTTTTCTTATACAAAGTAACACAGGTGCAATGAATCCAAAAGGAATAAAAAAAAAAAGAGAGGCAATTATGCTGTCCAATTTTTCTCCTATTTTCTAACTTTTTTGAGGGTGAATCGTTCCCATTTAATAGTTTCAATTCCCAGTTGGGAAGACCAATGAAAATTTCAGAATTGTCCCTCTTTAAGGTAACTCTATCATTGTTGTAAATAGGAAACTTCTTTGTTGTGTAATATATTGCCTTAATTTTTAAGCAAGCTTTACAGGGTAGGGCACCTGTGTTTGTTTGTTCTGTGTGTGACTGTGGGTGGATGTGTGTGAGAGAGAAAATGAGACCAGTGTTTTTTATTTTGTTTTTGTGGCATCTATTTGATAAATTAAATGATCCTACATAAGAGAGTTTTGATGATAATCCCAACATCATGATCATGTCCAATAGGCATGCATATTACCATTATTACTTTTCTGAATTGGAATCAAAATAAAGGTAACTTTAAATAATCATATTAGTTGATAAAATATTTGAACAAAGAGGTCTTGAAGAAAAATCCAGAAAATATTAGAGATAATATTGTTTTGGGACCTCAATAAGAGAGCATTATATCAAGTACCACATCCTTTAAACATAATATTGTTCTAAAACAACAAATATCATAGTTAAAAATACTTCATAGTTAGCTTATAATTATTGTAGTAATTTGTTTTTAAATTAAATAATTTCGCTAATTTGACTTCAAAAAATCAAAATATAACTCTAATTTTGTAACAGAGTATTCAGCAAATATCCAGCTCTCACATTCAAATAAGTGAAAAGGGAATTGTACTGGAAAAAGAATCAGAATTTGTGGCAACTTATGGGGACCCTAGAAGGGTATCCTGCAAATGTTAATACCAAGAAGAACCTCTGAATACATTCTGAGAAGAAACAAATTCAAGACAACCAGAATCTTTGTGGAGACAATACAGCAAGGTTACATTAAAGGAACCTGATTAAAACAATAAGTAAAAGGTCTATTCTTGTTTTTTTTCAATGTATCACTGCCTCACCAGAGATGCATGATACGTTTCTCACTATATGCCGCAAACAGATTATACATCTCACTCAAATCCAAAAAATAACACCTAAACGTAACTCAAAATCGAAATCCTTGAACACAAAAATCCCATTATAGCTTCTATCTCTAAACTTAAATTCTTCAAAACAGGCCTCCAGTTAGCTCTGGATAAGATAACCAGTTCTCTTTAACATTCCAACTGAAAATGTACTATCAAAGGAGTATGCAAAATTCACAGTTTGCCAGCTACATCATCTTCTTCGCCTACTATAACATCCTGAATTCCAATATCCTCCTCCTAGCCAGCCATTCCTGTACCAAGTGAAAACCACAAAATCATAAAATATCAGAAAATAGGTTTGTAGTGGATAACTAATATGATATTCAAATAGAAGAAACAGTTTGCTACTGGCTTCAAAAAGTATAACTACTTCTACCATGAGTTTATAGAAATATATAAGATAAGAAGTCATAGAAACATGCACATTCTAACACTAGTTCACAAACTACGTAACTTATGAGGAATACCAATATCATGCACAGTTAAATTCGCAAGTACATTACTAGTCCAAATTCACTAGTATAATAATTCCTAATAATAGTCGGCCCATGGAACAAATGATGAATGTCAACTATATTACATGTGAAACTTTCGAAATTTTCTCATTTGAAGTCCATATCACACGTTTCTAGACTAGAGAGAGCTATGTGCAAGAATGATGATGCCAAACTTACGGCTGAAGAACACTTCCGCACCTACACCTTTGTATCTAAAACCTCCCAAAAATCTGTATGTGAAAAACTTTCAATGTATATTTCATTATTTTGATAAGTAATCTTGAAATGTATATTACAAAATATAATTTTCTGATAAGTGAGATCTTTTTTAATGTATATTACGTAATTTGATAAACACCCACTAATCAAGACAGCTTTAGGAAAACTAAAGGCAGTACAGCCCGATCATGTGCTATAAGTTTGGCCAATAAATACGTCGTAGTCAAACTTATAAAGGTAGACGGAAGATGAAGCCTTTTTGCAAGAAAGGTTTGAACTTATATTCTGGGTTTATTGAATAGAAGTTTATATGAAATCTCACAAAGAGTGATGCAAGTTCAAGGGGGCACCAACCACTTTTCTTGGTCATGGTAAATTTCATTTGAGAAAAAAATGAATTAGGTTTGATACATTTTTGGTAGATTTAGAATCGTAAGAAAGGCTGTTGAAGTGACCTGAGGCAATAAGTAAAGCAAGAACAAAAGTTGCCTTTAACCTATAATGCTTGGAACAAATAGGTGACCATAAGCTGCGCCCAAGTGCAGGGATTAGACCAGCAACTGTGAGGCTCTTCCATCCATATTTAGATAGTTACATCCCTCAACTTTTTATTTTTAATTTTTTTCTGATAGGTGCTGCAACCTCAAAACTTAAGCCAAACTAACACAAGCTTTGAATCATAACCTCGGTAAATTAAAATCCTGGATAGATGCTAATTAGGCTTGCCCTAATTCTGCAAAAGCCAAGAGGTAATGTAGAATACTTAAATTTTTTGACTTTTAAAATTTTTTGACCTAAGATGACTTGCATACACCCATACGCCATAATTTAAAGCATGGGCTGCACACCATAGCTTCAATCCATGCCCAACATCTGGAAATTTCATAACACGCATAGCTAAAACTACTCTAGTAGCAAAGCACTCTACAGAAAAAATAATACTTTGATAAAAATAAATTACATGGTCATCTCAATCCAATAAAGTCCTGGTTTTCCCTTTTTCTTATAAACTGTTTGGAATCAGTAATACTGGCACCAAACTTAGACCGATTGCACCTGGAAATATCTCTACATGAATTTTCAGAGATGCATGATTCCAGAAATCTGAGTTCAGGTATTTTAGCAAGAAATCTCGTCTTAATTCAGATCAAATGTTCAAGAATTCCTACATGCATCAACCCTAGACTAAAATAGGGAAGATTGGTTGCTAGAAATAACACTCGGAGGTCTTAAGTTAAAGGCTAATGTTGTGTTATTTGATGCGTCTTTGGAACCACATCAATGAGCTTTAATATAATAAAAGCATGTAAGACTTCTCAGTATCACTAAATTGAAGTATGAAGTACAAGGCTTGATATACAATTCTTCATCCCCACTTATGATGAAGCTCCAGTAGGCATTCCTAGTCAAAAACTTCAAATATGAAATCTATAACTATAAGATCAAGCGTCATTCCATCACAAACAATCCAGCCTGTGCAACCAAATTACATGGCTTTCTAAATCTTTCTTGTTCTAACACCATTAGTTATTACAAATGAATTGGCAATTCAGGTCAACACAATCTCAGAGATTCGCTAAATCCAAAAGGGAATATTTAAGTCTATGATAAGTGCCAAGCTACCCAGAGTTACAGGATAATAGTACATCATTTATATAACATATTATAACACCCCAGTCCCACATCTAAATTTTTCTTGCTCTAACACCATTAGTTATTACAACTGAATTGGCAATTCAGGTCAACACAATCTCAGAGATTCGCTAAATCCAAAAGGGAATATTTAAGTCTATGATAAGTGCCAAGCTACCCAGAGTTACAGGATAATAGTACATCATTTATATAACATATTGTAACACCCCAGTCTCACATCGAAAGATATGAAAAAAAATTGTTTGAGTTACTACCAATAGTACATTCAAGTCATGACCTTTTGGGTGAACCTGTGATGGGCTAAGATGACCAAAGAAGATACTATTGGGTCAGTAGTTTGAGGCTTTATTTGGATGGATTTGATTCGATTTGGACTTGGAATTTGACCCAAGATTTGTTTCGGACCCCGGATTTGACCTGGTTGTTTCATATGGTATTAGAGCCGACTCTCAAAAACTCGAGTCAGGTCACCCGATCGGGTTGCCGGAGGTAAGACACGAAGGCTGGTGGTATTATCGAGAGGAGATCCAGAGGTGGAGACACGAAGTCAGCTAGTATTATCCCACAATGGCTAGAGAGACCATTGTGTGATTGGTTCTGACGGGGACATCAGAAATTTAAATGGGGGAGTTTGTAACACCCAAGTTCCACATCGAAAGATATGGAAAAAATTTGTATCTAATTGAGGAATTAAGTTATTACCAATAGTATCTTCAAGTCATGACCTTTTGGGCGAGCCTGTGGTGGACTAAGATGACCTAAAAAGATACTATTGGACCATGGTTTAAGGTTTTATTTGGATGGATTTAATTCGGACTTGGGATTTGACCCAAAATTTATTCCGGACCCTAGATTTGACCCGGGTTGTTTCACATATTAATCTTATCATTCTTTGATGATTAGTAGTTATAGCCACAACAATTGGATGAAGCTATCGAGTAGCCCCAAAGCTATGTACAATTTTTCGGTTCTCAGGGCAAGTTTCTGAGAATTGCTTTATGCTCTGATCTCCAATCTACTACAATTTTTCTAATTATTTTTTGACAAGTAAACAGTGTACAAAAAATATAAGTTTAATAAGCTACTCAAATCACTCCAACTCAAATCATGAGCATCTCAAGTTAAAACTCAAAACAGAAATTGACTCCTAATAATGGAGATGATAGCTACCCTACTTTTTCTCATCGGTGGCTTTTTTTTAATTTTATTATTTGAAACACATAATATAGCCATACAGCATGACGACTGTATTAATGGCTTGCGAAAGAATAACAGTTCACATCGATCAAGGAGCTGAAGCTCTAGAGGTCAAATGGAAATCCTATCCTTATTGTTACTCATTATCATGTTGATGCAGAAATGTTATCCCTATCCTGTTACTCATTATCATGCTGATGCAAAAATGCGGAAAAGGCATTTCCACAAATGAATACATTTACTTACATGATTTATAAAAACATACTCCCTCTGTTCCACACTTTCACAGGAGAGAGTCTCATTTGACAAAATTTTATGTTCCACAAAAGAGTCATCTTGTTTTTACAAAGAGTAGTATAAAATGACAATATCCTCGTGTTTGCCATCATAATTTCATTGTCATGCCATCACTACTAAACTAACAACTTATAATTTTTAGAGGTAAGCATGACAAGGAAAAAGCATCCCTAATGTTTTTTAAGTTTGTAATGGGAGTCTTTTTGTGCAACGGAGGGAGTACTTACACTATAAGAGTAGTCATGAGAAAGCCCATGTACTTGAACAAAGTGGCCACAATTCCCCGTATTGTAAGAAAGTAAATAACCTATTACATGATTTAGTTTATCCGAACAAATTATGATATAAATTTTAGCATTTTTTTCTTTTCTTATGCAAACTGTAAATTATCATGTCTTTAAAGCGTATATACAATCTCGTAAAGCAATACTTTCAGCTGAACTAGATTTGCCCAACTCAATAGAAAACTTCAATCAAACAACGTTTTCATGTGATGATTCAAAAACCTTGTTCTTGTCTACTTTCCTATTACAATTAGACTAGGATCCTCACTCCAGTAAATTGAATTCGGCAATATAACAATCGTAGAAAGTAGAAAAATGTATGCACAAAATTAAGGAGATGAATTTCGAAATACAGAATCCTAAAAAAAAAAAGTTCCTGATACGTAATAATTATAGTTATCAAGCGACAAGTTGAGGCGAGGCTTAAGCGCTTAGGCGACAAGACGCCCGAATAGTCGTCCACAAGTCGACAAGTCGTTAAAAATGTAAATTTTATCAAAATAAAATTATATATATTTAATATTTATATGAATATTAATATATTTATTTTTTTAATGATTTACCATATTCATAATGCAGGTTATAGCATATCAAATCACAACAAAAAAGTGAACAAGATCAAATAATTTTATTATAGTTGTAAGCTTGTAATTTTTTTAAACTTGTACAAACTTCAAATTATATAAACGGTGATACATTTGTAATATTTAATTTAATTCAATATAATTCTTAAATTTATGTCAAATTTCTTAAGTTTTAATATTGTATATATAGAATACCATAAATTTATAATTAAGCATCCTATTTATAATTTTACATTAAGATGTTACATTAATTTTACAAAAGGTCAGAATTATGTTATGTACTATATATATAATATATAGCAGTATAGGCAGCAATGACAAGTAATAAAGTTATAAATTATGTACTATATATAATATAGTAGTATAGACAGCAGCACATGTCGCAGCACACACAAGACACAACACAATTATATATAATACTCCTAATCCCTAGCTAGTCATTTTGGAACAATTAAGCAGATGCAGCTGCAGCAGTCAACAGTCAGCACACACAAAACACAAGTCGCAAAGCAATAAACCAGAACCAGTGAAGAAGAAGAACCGAAAAGGCAGAGGCGAAGAACTGAAGAAGAAAAACTGAAGTAGCAAACTAGCATAAGCGAGAAGAAGAGAAAAGAAGAATTGTAGGAAAGAAGAAAAGTAAAGCCAAGAAGAAGAGAAATCGCATGTCGCCGTCGAAGTCGTTAGAGGTCATCGCCTCGTCGGTGTCGCCGAACTGCCGAAGTGAGTCGCCTTCTCTCCCTCACCCTTTCTGTTGTATGTTCGCGAAGTGGCTCGGCTGATCTGATCGATCTAAATCTGGGTTTAGTTTTTTTTATTTAACCCAATTGGACTTTAGGTCGAACTATAACCAACATCACCAAGTCGCCCGATCTGCTTCCAAGTCATCCAAGGTGATGGCGATGACATATCCAACTGAGCGCGCGCCTTTCTACCACTCTAGCAAGACGTTCGGACAACTTGGCCTAACCCAATGAGTGGACACCTAGGCGACGACTTAACAACAATGGTAATAATGGCATATCTCTCCATATATTTCAAGTTTCATATTAAAAATAAGGAATTATAATGATCCACAAACACTTGAATTTCGGTCATAAAAGATTTTTACACTTCCATTGTCACCTAAGAGACTGCTTTCAATTCATTAAAATGACAAGGAGTTGACTTCTGCAATCTAAATTATTGAAAAAAAAAAGAGTCCAGGAATAGGAACTTTGCTGCCAAGCAAGAATCAAGGATAAGACGGGAACAGATCCAAGAGTCGAGTACAATATTTATTTATTTTCTTTTAATAAGCAAGAATTTATTCATAGAGGCACCAAGAGGGTTTACCATGTACAATCTTAATTAACAAAACAGCAGGAAAACCACATGAAACCAAATCGCACAAGCAAAATCATGTTCCTATACTAAACTCCGACAAAATATCAACAACAGCAATAACTGATCAAGGCTAAAGCTCATCTGCACTCAGAAAGGAAAAAAAAAAAATCATACATAAGCATTTATATGTTCGCAATTGGTCATTCATCAACCATTTAGCTCCTCCATATCACCACAGTCGATCAAAAAGCATATCCCACTTAGCAAGACTCCTTTTCAGAACTCGATCCCCTCCCCCCACAAGCACTCATAAATTGGACTGCTGAAACTGGCATCACCCATGATATCCCCACAAAGAGAAAACCATCAGCCATAGCTGACTAACAGTCTTTAAAAGAATAAACAAATTATCTAACCGACACCCTGACACATGTAATACTGAAAGGTCTTGGGATAAATCTTCCCAAACGCTGTTGTCCACGTAAAGAAAAGACACCTTTGTGGAACCCACTTTCCAAACACTCCGCCATAGAAACGTTGATTCACCCCTACCACACAGAAGATGATAATAAGATCTAACCAAAAAAAGATTGGCCACTACTATAAACTCCCCGACACACTCAATACACATGATCACTAAGCTGCCCAAACTCATAGACTTTGTTCTATGACAAATGATTTCTCAATCATAAATTTAAAGTTTCAAACCAACTAACTAAAGCTTCAAAATGAGGTTCATTGTAATTTTTAATTGATTTTTAATCTGCAATAAATTAATGAAAAGACAAAGGAAGAAAAAAAAGGCTGGTTGCAGAAATTTTTTACTACAACTGTATATTGTTTAGTTCCTAAGATAATATCTGTGCATGATTCCATTAGAAGTTCTAGAAATTAATATTTTGATCTCAATTATTTCTTTTTTCCCCATTTAATTGCTGAAGAAATGGAAAAGGGGAATGGAAATATAAAACCACTTAGTTTAAGCTTTTTAGTAGACATCGTTTGCAAATCATCGCTACCAAATACTGTAATGAACAAGCTCCATGATATGTAAATAAACACGTCCATGCAATTTGACAATTCTGTATAAATGTTGTGGGAACGGAAATTTATCAACTAAAACACTTGTCATTTAGATTATCTTAGGATATGTTTTAGCTACCTATTCTAGCAACAAAGCGTTTACTCAATGAGACTACTCTACTGGATGTTATGACCAACATTCTGAACAAGCAATCATATTAGTGCTGTAACATATCTGCATTAGACAGTACACAATACTGAAATTTGATCACATAAACAGTAGCAAGAAAACAAGTAGGTCAAAAGTAGCTCTTACCTCTGTTTGACTGTCCCTTAGAAACACTATAACCACCAACAAAACCAGGAGAACTTTTAACCTGCATATCACTAGCTCCATTGCCAAGCCCATAACCAAATGCGCCAGATTCCTCTCGCTCAGGATTTGCTGAGCGCCAGGTGTTGTCTCCATATACTGAATTACTAGCATATAAGTCTGCAAAAGCCCCATCATAGCCACCATTTGATGCAGCATAGGATGATGTGGGTGCACCAGTAGTTGCACTATTTCTTCCATACCCCCCTGCTCCAAAATTGTAACTGTTATCAGCACCTCCATAACCAAGATTCCCACCCTGACTAGAAACATTTCCCCCACCTTGCGGTGAAATTGGAGAAGACCCCCAATTAAGTGCACTATTGCCAAAGTTTCCTCCTCCAAGATTACCAATTCCAGATCCCACATAGCCATTTGAATTTGTAGAATTTGCTCCGTAGTTAAGCCCCCCAGTACCCCACAAATTTCGAGTTTGTGAACTAAAAAAAGAAGTGTTTCCTCCATTCCCACCATCAAAACCCATAGAATTACCAAACCTGTTTGAATTACCAACATAGTAAGGGCTCATTCCCCTTCCATAGCTGATAGTATTATTGAAGTTTGCATTTCCGCCATAATTTGGGCTCATCCCTGGCTCAAAATTCAAGCCCATTCCATAACCAGAACCAAACGGAGCAAACCCACTCCTTCCAGCAGTAATTGGACTGAATCTACCATCCATCCTTAATCCATACCCTCCAACTGCACTAGGTGAGTATCCCTGATTGTAGCCGGTAAGGAAATTATTCATCCTACTCAATCCATAATTGTATCCACTGATTGGGCTTCGGATAGAACTAGGTGATAACTCTTTTGGAACTGCACGCTTGACCTCTACCATTTTACCATTAAGCTCATGAAAAGTTTTGAGCAACACTTTGTCCACTGCATCCTCTACATCATAAGTGATGAATCCAAAGCCTCTTGGCCTCTGAGTGTTGTGATCATACATCACCACAACATCTGTTATTGTCCCAAATTGCTCAAAATAATTTTTAAAGTCGCTCTCCGTGACAGTAGAAGCTAAACCTCCAACAAATATTTTTCTTGTGCGAACTGGACCGGGAGAACCCTGAATGCTACCACTGTTTCTACTCATTGTGCTATTATGATCATCCCTTGGAACAGCCTTTTTCGCCTCAACCTAAAAAATGAGAATTTGAAGATAAAAACTAAGCTCATAGTAAACATGTATTTTAAGTTAGAATTCATATCAATACGAAAAGGTCTACTGCTAGATCATAAGTAAAAAAGAAACAATAAAATAGCCAAATAGGATCAAAAGGTTACTCTTTTACTCATTTACTGATAAGCACACAATGTCAGGTTACCATAAACTCTACTGAGGTAACTACATTGGCTCTACTTTGAGATATGTCATTGTATGAATTATATTATTTGTTTAAATCAAACCCTTAACAAATTTAGATACGGATTTGATGATAAAAATTCATTTCCCTTTTGTGGAGCAATTCTCTTCAATAAATTAACTAATATGAATGTGGGCATCTAATTGATGCAACAACTTACCATCCTGCCATCAAGATTGTGCTTCTCCTTAATCACTCTATCAGCAACAACAGGGTCGGCAAATACAATAAAACCAAAACCACGAGCACGTCCTGTTGTGCGGTCCTTCATAATCACAGCTTCCAACACCTCACCATAACTGCTAAAATACTCTTTGAGACGTTCTTCGTTTGTGTCCCATGAGATTCCACCAATGAATAGTTTGCCTAAATCCGATTGCATATTTCCTACTTACCAAAAAATTTCTTGTCATTCTAAATTCCAAACTATAGAATCACAAATTGCCATTATTCAATTATAAATAAAAGGCAAAATTTTAGGGTCAATCCAGATACAGCTCAATACGCCACATAAAGTAAAAACTCATCAAAGTTCTCTAATTGTTTTATCAGTTCATGAAATAAAAATGTAGACTCAAAATTAATCAAACAACAAGCCACATACCTTACTTTCAAAAGCTACAAAAAAACACAAAATAGTATGTCTGATACCAATTTGATTTTCTCGGATTCAATCAAAGAACGTTGGATCTTTGGATGATCAATTAAACAACAATTCAATATTCCTGGAAAATAAAGAAAAAAAATAGAAATCAACAGTGATTTAATTATATTAGCAAAGACCCTCATCAAGATCACAGTACTGACTTCAAATTACAAGAATCAATACCCAAGTTCAGATTTTTGACAAAAACCCACCCGATTTAATAAAACCCAGATGAGAAATCTTGAAAAATACTAAGATCTGGTAGGAGGAGGTGTAATAAGAACTGAGGGCATGTTCATCCTCCTCAGTATGTGCCCCCTGTGTTTCTCTCTCCTTGTGTTCTTTCAGTTCTTCAAAATTTGATTTCTTTGAGTAATGTGAAATTAGATACACACCAAAACAGATGGGAAGATATGTATGTCCAGAGCAAAGAAAGAAGGCGAGAGGAATGTATATAACTTATATATATATATATATATATATATATATATAATGGAAAATTATTTGAATTTTATTTTCAGTTTAATATTATTGTAAGAAGAATATTGGAAAATATGTGGTAATGAGAGAGAAAAAAAAAAGGGGAAAAATGGAAATGGGATGTATTGATCTGATTATATTCTGATAAATGGAAGAATTGCTTGTCGTCTAAATTGAGCCTTATATACTTATTGGAAAAATTCATATTATCAGTGTATGTATGTATGTGCATGGAGAATGATGACCATGCATACCTATACGTGCCACGGGCCCACCAGACCATACTATGCGTTGCAGCTAATATTTGGTGATGGACGGTTAGATCGCTTGGATAATCTAGTACTTGTATTAGATTATTTTCGTTTTTTTTCATTTAAATAAGGTAAAATTGTTACCACCTTGAGCTTCAAAGTCCCTCCTTTTCTTTCTTTCTTTTCTTTTTTTTTTTTACAAGAAAATCTTGTTGAGCTTATAACCAGTCAAAAAGGGCAGGTTTGAAATAAATTTTAAAAATTAACATTAAATAATTATTATTTGCTTTGTTCTGTAAAAATTAGATTAGTTTAAATTTTAAAGTTAAATTGACCAGTTTTATGATTAAAATTTGTCTAATTTTCTTTTAAATATTGATAAAGAGATTATTATAACTATAAGAAACAAACGACGTTTAATTTACTACTACATCCAATTTTTAGAACTTCAAAAATATAAACAAATGTACTTAATTATCAATTTTAAAATTAGTCAATTTGATCAAAAAAATCAAAGTAAAGCCAATTTTTGCGGAACAGGGTGAGTATTTTATATGAATAATTTATATGCACAAATTATAAATAAATGGTAGGGCCCATAAAATACATGCCAATAAAAAATATATAAAAACTTTAAATGATAGGTCCCACGTCTTGTTTCTTCTTCTTCTTCTTTTTTTTTAATATTATTTGTGTTGTGTAAAGTTTGTGCATATAGAATTACTCCAATGATATAATTTAATAAAAGAAGGTCGTCTAAATTACACATTTTTAAATATAAAATGAAAAATCATTTAGTTACATTTACTCGCACCTTTACATTTTCAAAAATTGTGTTTTCAATGCAATTTTTTAAACTTTAATTTTTGTTTAATCTCCTAAGAAACTCGAATAACATTTTTACACGGTGGATATTATTTTATATATTTTTAAATAACATTGGGGGAGAGTTGTCAAGAAAATATGTTTTGGCACATATGATTCTTTTGTGCAATTTATTTATAAGAATATTAGATTAACTATATGAAGGGGGAAAAAGAAGAAGATATTATTGAAAAAATAAGAATCGAAACCGGTATCGAATTACCGATTTTGGTACTGGTTCGGTACAAAATCGATATTGGTTTTTTCGATTCGGTTTTCGATTATGCCGCATGGTAATATATATAATTATTAATAATAATTATATAATTTATTTTATATATTAATAATTTTTTAAAAACTAATAAATCATTAACTATTAATAATAATTAATATATAAAATAAAACTACAAAACATTATTAATATATATATAAAAATTAATAAAACTACTATTATATAGAAATTATTAATATATAAAAAAAATTATTTAATATATAAAATTACAAAATATTAACTATTAATTATTAAATTATTAAATTTCGGTATTTTCGGTATTTCAATTTTTATTGAATTCAAAAAAGTCATTACCGCTACTGGTATCGAAAAATGTTAAAATATCGAAAAACCGGTACCGAAAAAACCGACATCGTTGGTACCAGTAAAAAACCGAAAAACCCAAAAATTTTGAGCACCCCTAATTATGGGTATAAACCATGGACCATTAGACTATTTCTTTATTTAGAAAATATTTTCACAAGGGCTTTATTTTATTTTTCTGCGTATCAACACTATATTAATTAATTAACCGAAATTAATTGTCATGATCCAATTTTTTATACTACAGATTCATTGAACGGAGAGCTGCAATAGCATATTTAGGTTGTTGAGATGGGCTTATAACCTCTAATCCATCCATCTACATGGCCCCTTGTACTGGCCTACCTTGGCTCCAACCTGCAAAAAGGCCTAATTAAAGATCTCTCACTTTTATACCTTCCCTCCAAACGATTCCATTCCCTCCAGAATTCAAAAATCAAATTCAGTGATTTCACTTGTACAATCAAAGTGATATATATATAAATGAAGTCTCTTCGCCTAACACTGCCATCTCTCCTGTCCTCGGATTGCTTTTGCGCTCCAAAACCAGAATTTTAAAATGTCTTCTTTCTTCAAACCCCAAATCTCATTTCCATCCACCAGTCCTGCCGGCGGAAGCGATGATGATCTGGCGGGTTCCACTCATCGCTCTTCCGGTGAGATCCATGTCATCGTGGGTCCCATGTTTGCAGGCAAAACTACTGCTCTTCTTCGTCGTGTCAAATCTGAAGGCGCCCATGGCAGGTAAGAGTAATTTGGCGGAATTCTGTTTCAATTACAGAAATCTAAATCTTTAGCTAGAAAGTTGACCGTATCCAATTTGAATTTCTTGTACAATTATAAGTTTATAATTATTGGGTTACATATTTTTTGAAGTTCAGGTTCAGTACCTTAGTTTTTGCATTTTTTTTATTGTCAATTTAAGGGTATTAATGTTTTACAGAGTTTGTTTAGCTAAGGATACTGCTTATAATTTGTTATTATGGAAACAACTTGTTTGTGTGTTTGATTTTTTCAGTAATAATGTTTAAGTTACAAAAGCTTAACTTTATTGTTTGTTTAGTCAATAGTTGCCCTACAGTAGCAATTTTAAAAGCTGTTTTTAACAATCATATACATATAGCTGATTAAATATTTTATAGGAACGTGGCGTTGATAAAGTCAAGCAAGGATAACCGATAGGCTGTAGATTCAGTAGTGACACACGATGGGACAAAGTTCCCATGCTGGGCTTTGCCAGATCTGTTGTCTTTCAGTCAAAGATTTGGTGAGGATGCTTATGAAAAGGTATTTGCAAGTTTGAGAACTGAAATCTTGCTTTCTATTTGCTGCTAAATTTTAGTTTGATGTTTTTTGTTCTCTATGTTCAAGAACCTCTGTAAGTGATGTATAGTTTGACGCCCCTAAAATAGGTATACATCACTTATTCTGAATCGTCAAATACATGGTACAAAATATAAATACAAACTTAACTATATAACTGTCGTGTAAAATATGACAAAACATAAATTGAGAGTTTAAACAAGAATACTGCTTTCTAGACAATATTCATTCTCAATGGAGTCCTCATAGACAGTATACAAACTTAAATTTAGTCCTCATTACATTTATTGTCATACTATTTAACAGAATAGTGAAGACTATTAATACTATTATCTGGATCGTCACTTCGTTCCCCGACTTGTTCCAGTTATATTCTCATTTCCTGAAGAGAACAGTGAAGGAAATGGTGAGCTCAATTAGCCCAATAATAAATATTATGACTAAGATAATGCAGAATAAATTATCATTAGTTTTCAACAATGTTAAACTGATAAAATACAATAGACATCAAGTTTAACTGCAGCGGAACAAGCAATTCATTAGAAAAGTCAAGTAGAAAATAAAATTTACTATCTTTTATGATTTAAAAAGATTTTTCATTAATTTTTATCGTTGAGACTCAGTTTAATAAATAAACCACATCATCGAATCATTTCTGCTCTACGGGCCAAGGACATTTATTAAATCATCAATAGTTATGACTATACCAAATAATTTTTGGTCATAATCATACTAAGTCCATCTCTACATGTAAGCTAAAGATATACAACAATAAAACTAATAATCAACAATCCATCATATTAGTGAAGGATTTACTCGTCTCTCCCCTCCTAGTTCTATTCCCCGATCTCCGCTAGAGATCATATTCCTAAGCTCTGATACCAACTGTGACGCCCCCAAAATAGGTCCATTCCATCCAACCCATTCTGAATCGCCAAATACATGGTACAGAAATAACTACAACTTTATTATTACAACATATAAACTGTGAGTTTAAATACAGATATTGTCATCTAGACAATATCTACACGCAAATAAATCTTCATCATAATTATTGATACATTATTTTACAAAAATGGTGAGGACTACTAAACAACTCTCTCTAGAACCTTCATTCTATATCCCGACTAGTAATCGCTACATTCTCGTCTCCTGAGAAGAAAAATGGAACAAAAAGGAAAGGGTGAGCTCAACTAGCCCAGTAAAGAATATTATGACTAAGATAATATACAACAAATTATCGTTAGTCTTCAACAAGGAAAAATTTAATAGAATACAATAGATAACAAGTTTTAAATCAATACTCGCAATGAAAAAATATTAATTCATGTAAGAAGAGTTACGTAGAGGATGAAATCTATTAATATCTATGAATTTAACGATTCCATCATCAATATTTTTATCCTGTAACATCAATCAATATATATCCGAATTATATATTCATCCTCGCACTACTGTGCCGAGGACGTTCACCGATTAGTCATGTTCATCTAAACACTGCTCATCTTTGCACTACGGGCAAAGATATTCATCGAAACTCATTCATCTTTGCACTACAGCCAAAGATATTCACGAAAATCATTCATCTTTTTCTGAAGCCAAAGATATTCAATAATATCATCATTTAAGATTGAGGATGATGAAAAATATTTTTAAATAAACGAATTCAAAGAAACAAAATGACAAGAGATTAAGGATTAAGGATTTGTACTTTGTTTTATCCATATCCAAAAATACCTCAAAATAATCATAGTGGTGTAAAATTCAAGAATGATTAAAACATGGATACAATCAAAGCTAGTATCCGAATTAGATATTTTGACGAAAAGAAGAAATTTCATTTTTCGATGAATAGTCTCAGTATTCGGGAATAGTGTCGATATCGTGAATAGTTCAGTATCATGAAACGATAATCAAACACCAAAAGATAGAAATTTCACAAAAAACATCTTTACGCTTCGTGAATAGTACTCATGAATAGTAACTTGTGAATAGTAACTCATGAATAGTAACCCCGATATGAAAAAGTTCCAAATTTGATAAAAAGTTTCAACCAATATTTTGGCATAATGATATTAAAGAACTAATATCATTTTTAAAAAAAATAATATCCCTTACCTCGAAAGACAGTACTTCTAGTTGAAACACCGGATATAGACTATGACTTGAACTTGCACCGTATAGCAATACTCAAAGTATACTCAAAATTCTCACAAGAATACCCTCGATAATATAGAGAGAGAAACTTGATTTAGGTTGTGATTTTCAATTCTAACCTAAGCACTTTCTATTTATAGGAAAATGCTTAGAACACCAAAGTAGAAAATTTAATATAATATTAATATATATATATATATATATATATATATATATATATATATATATATAATCTTCTACGTACTCATTCTAGATTTCAATTCGGCATTTTTCCCACATGCTCCCTTCTGAACAAGTAAAAAAAAAACGTTTTTCTTTTATAAAATAATTTAAATTTCCAAAATCAATTATTTGAACTCCTAACTTCAATAATTCATAATAAATAGCCCTTTTTTCGTAAAAATTGAATCTCGCGAGTTTTTATAGGAAATTCAATTCTCTACAACTTTGCGAGAAGAAAGTTTTTCAAATTCCAAATGAGAAATTGACCAAAATCCACAAACAGACGATTTTATAAAATATAATCAAATTTTAGTCAAGAAATGGGTCTCCACACACAAAAATCTGCTTTTTAATATTTATTGCAACAAAAATACTCTTTCTCCTCATAAACTCATATATCCTCCATTCATTATAAAAATATCACCATTATTATATTATTAAAAATATAATAATATATATATATTTAAATGAATTATTTCATTAGAAAAAGATAAAATATTAATTTTCAACAATTGTCACATTAAAAATTTTCTCCATCTATATCCACATAAAATCAATATTTTCTTCATCATATAAATCAATAATTAATTATTCATAAATAATATTACGTAATCACAAGATCGACAACCGGTAGCCGCTCTTGAGGAAGAGGGGGCTTTCGATAAGAATTTCTCCTTCTTCTGGCGCCTGAATTAGGTGACCAAACCTCTCCTCGATGTAATTTTCTAGACATTGCCAATAATGTTATCTAATAATATTATTCGGATAATATGAATTATTGCTTCGATAATGAAAAATACTGTGTAATGACAATTATTGAAATAACAACAATATAAAATATCAATGCAAAGAATTATTGAATCAATAAAATAAAATCTTTGAATAATAATTATTTGTAACAATTATTGAGTAGTGCCTTCTTTACGTAAGAATCAATAATTGGTGCAATACTGCAGTGTCTTCTTGTTCAACAACGCCAGACATAGTAGTGTTTTAACCACCGGATATTCCAACAAGATTAATAGCAGTAATAACTACGCCAGTTATTTATAAACAACTTATATTTGTCGCTTTCTTCATCCAATCGCTTTTCAGTTATGGGGCCCATATATGGTCACTGCTTTGCCAGCATTTAATATTCCCCTGACGGTCACGAATATTCCATTTACCAAACGAATATTCCCCGACAACAATGAATATTTTATAACCACTTGCTTATTCGAAATATTTGCGTATTTTACCCATAACTATCTACATTAATCAAATCAACCCTTACTATTTCAAAATAATAAATAAAGAAAAATAAATTTCATTTATAAAAATTTGGGGTCTTACACAGGATATTCTGACAGAATAATAAAGAATGAAATAATAGAAGAATTTCACCATGTATGCGGTACTTTGCATATACAGGTTATTTCAATATAATAATAAGGAATGGAATAACAGAAGAATATCATCATGTATGCGGTACTTTGCATATACAGGTTATTCCAATATAATAATAAGGAATGGAATAATTGAAGTTCTCTTCATGAATACGAAAGAAATAATACCTCTTACCTTATAAAGAAGAATTAGATAAAGAAGTAGTGAAGTGGCAGAATACTTTTTCTTCTTTATCTCTATAGTTTTTCTCTCTATAGTTTCAATGAATTCGTAAGAAATAATGAAGGAATGAACTTCTATTTATAGAAGAATAGACTGAATAGTAACCAATCCATGAACGGTCCAGATTGATTTACTTTTAAACGAACGGTCCAGATTGGTTTACAATAAAATATAATATATTCTATTTATTACCTAATAAAATGAATAACTTTATAAAAGTATTCTGTTTTATATAAAAAGATTTTACTATGCAAAACACTGCATGCATTATGCAACATTATGTATAATAAAATATAATATATTCTAATTATTGTCTAATAAAACGAATAACTTTATAAAAGTATTTTGTTTTATATAAAAAGCTTTTCTATTTTATTACATTAATAATACTAATAAAACAGAGCTCATCATCATTATTACAATTCACATTATTAATCGACCAGGTAGTTCTCAGGAAAGAGGGGGCTTTCCAATAAGGATTTCTCCCTATTGGCGCGCAATTAGGTGACCAAACCTCTCCTTGGCAGAATTTTTAGACATCGTTAATAATGTAAATAATAATATTAACAACTTTGTTATCTCAATTATTGATTTAATAACATATAAAATATCGACAATAATTGAATCAAATAACGTGAGATACTATGCAACAATTACTGATGCAATAAATTGAACAAAATTAAGTAACTTCTCACGTAAGCATCAATAATTAATACCGTGTGCTACTATGCAACCACGTGTATTCCTGTACTTTTACTACCGAGTAGTTCAACAGTATTAACGGTAAAACTTCTGCCATTATTTTTATAAAATATTTTTTGTCGTTTTCTAACTACGACGACAGTACTTCCGTTGTGGGGTCCACTAATGATTATGCCGTCGTACGAATATTCTCCGACCAAACGAATATTCCCCGACCAAACGAATATTTTATAACAACTTGCATACTTTGCAGAATTTATAAATACTACTCATAACTATAACATTATCTCAAATTCACACTATAATATTTAAAAAAAAATCGAGAAAATTAAATTTTTATTCGTAAAATCTGGGATCTCACACATAGTCTAGATTATACTAGATTTTTTCCATGGTGCTTATGGATTTGTGCATTAATATCTTGAAGGATACTCTTGAATTGATGCCACAAACAATGCAACTGATTTAACTTGAGCTGTTGTAATGATATTAATTAACTGATTAGTAAATTGTGATCTGATTGACAATATAAAGGAACCCGAAGCTACTTGCAATTCATGCCATTTTTACAGGGATATGATTGTTTGTCCCCTGACATGTAGGATCAATAGGAATGCATATTGGATAAAATTTATTAGCAACTCTATCAGGCATCAGCTATCCTGAAAGAACAAGGAGAGGGGTAGGGTTTATGAGACCATTGACAGACAAAGTAGTACGTCTCAGAAAAATAGAATATCTAACACTTGATAGTAACCAAGTCAATTAGTATGCATGTACAATTTGTTTTTATCTAAAATTACATTAATAGGATTGCAATTTAACTAGTGTACAACTAACCTGTCATGGACCTTACTATTTATGTGCTTATTGCCTTATGGCAGTCTTCTTACTAGTTCTATGTGCTGACAGTTGGATGTGATTGGTATTGACGAAGCTCAATTCTTTGATGACCTTTATGATTTCTGCTGCAAGGCAGCTGATAATGATGGGAAAACAATAGTAATTGCTGGCCTAGACGGTGACTATTTGAGGTGCTGGACAACATCATTTTCCTTGTTTTTCTGTAACTAACTTTGTAAATTCTTATGGGAAGATATGGATGTGTATTCACTTGTCGATATTATTTCATTTATTGCTCATGCTTTGTCATCACATTACTCAATATAATTTACAATGTTTACTTGCAGGAGGAGTTTTGGTCAAGTGCTTGACATAATACCCCTTGCTGATACCATAACAAAGTTGACAGCTCGATGTGAATTATGTGGCAAAAGGGCCTTTTTTACCCTAAGGAAGTCAGATGAGACACAGACAGAACTTATAGGTGGTGCGGATGTGTACATGCCAGTTTGCCGCCAGCATTATGCCAATGGACAAGCTGCAATGGAAGCTGCAAGAGGTGTTTTAGAGTCTCATCATAAAGTTCAGAGTGATCACATTCTTGAGGCAGCTGCAGCTATTTAGTACAGCTCTGGCTTATTTTACATCCCTACTAATATTATTAATGGCCTTCTACTTATTCCAATCAGTTGAATGGGTGTAATGTTAAATTTGGACCTTCCATGGTTGTGTAGCTTTTGTCACTATGTATATTAAGAGCCTAGAGATGTTTTAACTTTTAAGTGTTGGCATTAGCTAATTGGTGCTGAATGTGGAATATTTAGAACAAGATAGATTTCTCCAACAAATGCAGGTAAGATATAAGCTATACTGAAATTTGAATGTGAAATACTAATTTATAGTTGATTTTTCTTTGTTGTGTTAAATTGAGGCATGATTATTGTTATTTTCCCTTTTTTCCTGTTTTTGGTCATTTTCGCTGATATATTATTTATCATAAATCCCAAAACCATAGTTAACATATTACACCGACTATGGCTATAGACCAGTACTAGGCTTTCTCTTCGATTTTCTGCTGCCAAACAAACTTATTCTCCTAAACACCTTCAGTAACCTATTGGCATACTTTCTTTGGGATGAAAAATTAACAGAACCAATGCAACTTGTCACTTGCCCGATTGGATTTCTCTTGCTCAATGTTCTTCCCTCCAAACCATATGGTCTCAGGTTCAGTGGATTGGCTGAAGTTGGATCTATTTTCTTCGACATGTTCTGCAGTTGTAGGCTTCTCTTCAAGGTCATTAGTTCTTGTTCAAGATTCTGAATTCGGAAGCTTGTGGATTCATAATCCTTCCTTGAGAACACAGATCTCTGCATTGCTGAATCTTTCTGCAGCAACAAGCTAAATGGTCTGCTTCCAGAACCTCCTCCATCCATATAGGGGCTCTCTCCTAGATTTTGGCTTCTTGATAGGCTGCCCGAGAATTCTCCACAATGTGCATATCTGAATGAGTCTGAGCATTCTTTGAAGGCTTGATGTGTACTTAGTTGCTGAACAAAAAGTGCCTGGACAATCAATCTGAGCGGCATCAACTCATTTTGAACTGCTTCAACGCACACCTCTTGTGATAGTTTCTGGCATTTGAGGTTTTTGCAGATCATCCCTTTCTCTTCTTGTGACAAGTCCGGGTGCACCTGAAAACAGAAGCTACCAATTAGGATAGGGTGACTTCAAATTCAATGAATTTTTAGTTTGTTTATCTTGGAGTAGATGTATCCATGTTTTGAGCTTAAGTTTAAAAGAGCTTACCTGTAGGAAAGTGTTCAATGCTCTGTAAAGAAAATCATGGTTTTGTCTGCTCGATATTGGTACAGTTTCAATGAGATCCATGAACCTTTTAGAACCCATTTTTGGATCAGTAGCTATATGGGTGAGATACATATCCCATAATTCTGCAACGACGGAGTTACTTGGCGAAGGAGTATTATTTGAGTCCATGTTAAATGATACATATGTCGATAAAATGCTCTCCATTGTGGCCAATTCAATGCTGGAAGAAAAAGAATCTTTCCCATTTATTGGAAGGAGAAAATCTTCAATATAAGCAGTATGCAAAATGGATGCAATTTGATCTTGCAACTTTGCTGTAACATTAGTACTTGTTGGGCCAAGTTCCACAGACCTAGAAAGCAAAGAGAAGTAAAACCCAACCGGTATCACTTTACTAGCCTTCTCTCTCATGGGAAGCAAACTAATGACACCTTGTAAGATAGTCGAATCTTTGTCATTTATATCATCGTCAGTGCCAGAATTCTCCCAGAACTGGCGCGTCTTCTTGGAAAGAAGCCATTTATTTGCATAGAAAAGAACGATAGGACTGACATATTTTTCTTTCATACCTCGTCTTCTCAAAGATTCTATTATCCTTTTGAAAAACCCGAATGGCAAAGCAATAAGATCTTTGATCCAAAGATCCTGGCTTACAATCTCCTTCACCATTTGACAGCTCCAAGCTTGACTAGCCAAAACCTCTAAAGTAACAACTGGCTGGTCCCTCCTCCTCTCGGGATCAAGAATTTCCATACAAGCCATGAAGGCAAGAGACTCTATGCAACGGCTCACAATCAGTAGCTCTTCGGCTAATGGAAGCAAAGTATGGCACTTTTGTAGAACAATTAAAGTATCATCCCAGTTTTGCAAAACAACTTGGTTCAGATAAATATCGAACCTCTCACAGAGGTTGCCAGAGCTATATTCCTCTGTCATTTCAAGATACTCTGCAGCACATCGCAGTGCAGCCACATTAAATGGATCGACTAAGGTGGATGACCCGTAGATGAAAAGGGCAATCATCTCAAAGGTTTCTGGTCCACCAGGAAAATCTTTTGGTAGCTCAACCTCATTTGATTCACTCAATTTCCTGTTGAAGTATCCGCTCTTGGAAAACAGTGGATACTGCAGAAAAAGTGAAGTATAAGTATTAGCTAGCACCTAAAGATACAAAATTCAGATTTTACTCTCATCTTACCTTATGCAGGTTAAAAATTCTATCAGCAACATGAACACGAACAGATACGGGTAAACCAGTCTCTTGGCTCCTGCCACAAAAAATTAAAAAGATTAAATTTTTTAACTAGAGAAAAAAAATTTAAGAGTTTAACTGAACACACACATATATATATGTTACCACGAAATGATCTTGATTTTCAGCAGGGCAGCAACATTTGGGGATGAGAAAGGACTGGAAAGCAATGAACAACTGTGTTTTGAGGTAGCAGCAGCATCCATTGCTAGCTCATGAAATGAATGAATTTGGGACACTAGAGATGTTTAAGTGAAGCTATATATATAAATGGTATTAATGAAGACTGATGGAATTTATCCATCTTGTTTTTTCTTCCTCAAAAGGCAAAAATGCTCGAACCCCCCGTATCTAGAACTGTACAAAATACTAGTAATTATTAGAGGATCTAGAATCCAGAAAACAAGAGAACTGAAATTGATCACTTTGTTTACACTTCGAATGAATGCCGCCCGCCTTTTCTATATTTAGTCAAAGTCGTAGGGTAGGCGCACGAGTGGAGTGAAGTTGAAAATCCTAGATTTAAGGCTTCAAAAACGTTGGTTCCCTTGAGTCGTGTTGTGTAGTTGAATTAGTGTGCCAAAATTCTCAGCTATATATATATATATATATATATTCTTGAATAATATAATAAGTAGTATATGAAAAATAGGTAAAGAAAAAGGTGGGAGGGGAGATGAAGTGCGGATGAAGTTTTGTTTGGTTTGTGGAATAAGCAAACACCCAAGACGGCACGGCTTCTGAAAAATGGGATGGGATGGGATGGGGTGGGGTGGGGTGGGGTGGGGTAGTTTTTGGTTTGACGGGTTTGGTTGCTTGCTCGCATCCCACCAACTCTCGATCCCCAATAATTTTTTATATTGTTATGAATATGTATGGCATTTGTTTTCTTGTTTATATTGCCTAGGGAATCACTGTGCCTAAATAGTTAGGAAATATAAAATTATATAATTTTTGAAAGTTAATTTTAAAATTAAAAGAATGTGAGTTTTTAAAAAATAATAATATGAAACGAATAAAATTATCAATAATCTAATGATAACGAAAATTTTCAAAGGCAGCCATTAAAGCTAACTATTAAAATTTTCTGCTTAAAGGAGCTTCTACTATTAATGATTTTATCTATGTTTTGATAATGTTAATAGGATTTTATTTATTATTTAAAGATTGTAAGTTGAATATTTAAAATGGCCCATTGCTGTTAGCTTGTAAACAATCAGATACTCAATACTCAATTATTTACATTTTTTGGAGGAAGGTGCTTAAGTTTCCTTGAATCGTAAAACAATTATTGTTGATCCTTTGTAGGAGTCGTATTAAATTGAGAGACTATTACGGTGTTTGTTTAGAACACATTTGTTTTGAATAAAAATCGTCAAATTTGTCAAATTTTTGAATTAAATGGCCAAATGTAAATATTTGTTTTGAATAAAAATCGCTAAAAATCAGATTTTTGGACTGAATTAACTGCTGAATGAAATATTTATATTTAATTTTTTTTACAATATTAATTATTATATTAAATAATGTTAAATAAATTTACAACAATTTTGAATTTTTTCAGACAAATAAAATAATAAAAATTTGTTATTAAGCAAACATGTCAATTATCAAATAACTTTTTCATAACTATTTCATTAAGTTTTATCAAACACTCAGTCTCTCAAAACTTTCAATCACAATCACTTTTTAGCCATTCTAAATATATAATGCTGTGGGTCTGAGCGGGTCCATATTGAAAAAAGGAAATTTCAAGGGAAATCCCAAGACCCTCGTAAGCACATTCATGTGAGAGAACTTGTGTAAATATTTAAAATAATTCCTTGTAAAAATATCTCTGCTAGAAATAACAATTCCCTTTGAAGAACAGCTACATGATTCTGTTGAAGCTCGGGATTGGGGTTGAAACTAGGTGCTTCTACTCTATAATGATATCATATTGGGGAAGATGTTTTCACATACCAACTTACACAAATACTAAAGAATAAGAATGGAGCAATACAGCCATATGATAACACTTGACTTATAACCCCAATACCCTACTTATGTGCAAGAACATGAAAAAATTAATTGTGAAAAGAAGACTAAAAAACATAGGCCATCAGAAAGAATATTTCACTTCTGAGTCAAACACCATCAGTTACTAATCGATTCGTTTTCACTATTCTCAACTTTGGAAAGAAAAGGAGAAGATCAGAGGCGGAGGGTCTAGCTCGGGGCTGCCCGATGCATCTTTCAATAAAAGCCTTCAAGTCTGGATCACTTACTTTGCTAATGGACAGAGGTTTCACTCCAGTCGTCACCTTCTTGTATATCTTAGCAACATTGTCACACTCACAATATGGTATCTCCATCGTGACCATTTCAAGCAAGCACATTCCAAATGAGTATATGTCAATCAACTCTGTGTAATCCTCCTCGTAAAGCTCTGGCGCCATATACTCTGGTGTGCCTAGTAAGGAATGTGCAGCATGGCTCTTCCCTACAACTGCTGCTAATCCTAGATCACCAATCTTGACCTGTACATATAAATCAGTATACTTGTAAAAATTCCCTAAATCAAAGAAAAAGAGTAGAGGGTTATAGAGCCCTCAACTTTGTTTGCTAAAAGCACTAAAAAGAATTTCCTACAACATACAAGGCAATAAAATACAGCCATACAGGGTAGGAGGGCTCTCTATTTATTTCGATGGCTATTGATTATTAACCTTGAAAAACAATATCACGCCCAGAATTTTAGCATTCTATTGAT
Source organism: Panax ginseng (assembly GCA_020205605.1). Lineage (NCBI taxonomy): Eukaryota > Viridiplantae > Streptophyta > Magnoliopsida > Apiales > Araliaceae > Panax > Panax ginseng. The sequence goes on along the minus strand of CM035144.1, from coordinate 98,905,462 downwards.
ATTATGACCATCTAAAGATAAGTGCCTAGAAGATAAATAATAGGTGATACTATCTCGCTCTCAGATATTCTACTCAAGTGAAGAAAATAAATTGACACTGAATTCTGAAAGTGAACATATAAAGCTGCCAAGAGTAACTAATGAGAAGCCAACTGAAAGAACTACGATAAGAAAGAGAAAGGATGAGAGAAGAACACAAAACTCCTTTTCATTTTCTAACATGGGTTATGGGCACATAAGATTATAGAAGAACTAATTTTCGAAATAGAATTTATAAGCAGGACGAGAAGTAGATAGATACCTTTCCAATATTCCCATTGATGAATATGTTGCTGCAATTCAGATCTCTATGAATGATACAAGGCTCATGATTATGCAAATATTCCAAGCCGGAAAGTATCTGTCTTGCCCACTTCTTCAAGGCTTTCACTGACACACGCCGATGCTTCTTCCTGTATTCCCTCAGGTTACCTGATGCACATGCCTCAGTAATGAAATTCAATGTGTTGTGTTCGGTATCCTTCCAGAAATTGTAGAGAACAATGATGTTCTCATTTTTAGTGTTTGCAGCAACTCAATTTCAGAGAGAAGCCTATTGACAACAGATGGGTCACCACTAAACTTCTTCAACCGAACCTGATTCCATGCCACATCGCGACCTTCCTCTTGATCAAATCCCCTATAAACCTTCTTAACAGCTCCAACACCTAGTAGATCACTGTATCGACCAAATCGTCCAGATGGATCAACCTCAACAAATGGTTCTCTGTCTTGATCAGATGATTCAGGACTTGCAGATGGCATCTTAAGGTCTAGTGGGTGTAAAAAGTAAGTGTGTGTAAATATATATATAAAAGCTACTAGAAAAAATTCAACCAGCAGTATACAATTCCACCAAAAAACCCACAATGCAAGACAATTATACCAAGCCTGTGATCAAGAAAGACAGCTCAACTTAGAGTCTGCTCAAATTATGAAACAAGGCTTTCAGCTAACAAATATTATGTTCAATTAAAGCAGCTAACAATCCCAAGAGATACATGACTATGAGGATGGTATAAAAGCAGGTTTTTATTAATCTAATTAAAGCAAATAAATAAGAATCACAATTTTAAACAGCTGGATATCAGCAACAACGAAACTAATTGCGTTTGGAAGCTTGACCATGATATCCTGTGCATTTGTGTATCATTTAGCCTTAAGAATCTGTTAGAAACACTCTTGGTTTAGACTACTATAGCTACTAGAAACCCTTGGTGTCAAGTAATTTAATTACTTTTGTAAAACTTCGATATTTCTAATCCATTTCAATTAGGACACTATGTTTATGCGCATACTTGGCTCAAATCGAAAATGTAAATGGTATAATTTCAATTGACAATCATTTTAGGCTAGATCATATTTTGTAACTCCAAAAGCAAACTAACAATAACTATTTTACCAGTAAACTGATTCTTCCTACTTCTATTGAATAATACACAATTGACAACAAATAATCAGAAAAGGTAAACATGCTTTTCACTTGATTTGATTGTGATAAATGAAATTTGAACTAATAGCTCTAAAGTAATATGGTAAGTATAGAAGGGTTCCAGAAAAAAATATTATATTATATATAGATTGTGTGTATTATCACCGAGCACAACCTTCAAAAAAGTGCGTGTGTATGAGCAATAAGGAGAAAACAAAGTAAGCGGGTAGTTTATTTTATTTAGTTAAAAAAAAAAAAGTGTTGTGCGGATATGCTGGATACATGCTAAAAACTAAGGGTAATGCTAAAAATCTCAATTTTTTCTTTTTTTGGTTATACCCCTAGGCCCTAGCATTATTCAAAAACTAATGATGAGACAATTAAACCATAGATCCAACACCAACTCTAACTAAAGCAAACAACAGTATTTAATTAATGAATATATTTGCTCTTCTTACAAGTAAGGCTAAAATTGAATTTTTAATCACACTGAACTGATTTCCAAAGCTTCTCAAAATAAGAGTAAGAAACAAAATCCCAACTTGAATGCTTAAGAGCTACTTATTATGATAACACCTACAAATATGTATAGTTTGTGTAATTCCATCTGATCTGAAAAAATATGAAGCCAAAAGAAACAAACAAAAAACAGCAAACAACTACATTACTGAAGCTCTACCATCTAGTATAACAGAAACTATGGTTTCACCAATTTGTTTTCAATAAATTCGGTAAAAGATTAAAAAGCAAAATTAATTCAGCAGAGGCAATCGAAAAACAAATGACAGAGGATTCATACCTTAAAATTCTATCTGAAACGAGAATTAATCATAAATCTTCTTCTTAAAAAATTACTCTGAGAATGCGAATGCCAATGCGAAAATATAGGGAGATGAATTAGAAATCGATGAGGTAAGTAGATAGTAGTAGTATATTATGAGTTGAAGTTTGATGATGTGGAGGGAATTAGCATGATAATATAAGGGAGTGTTTGGAGGGCGTTATTTGTACGCCGCTATGCAGTCTTATATATATATACCTTTATTAAAACTATTTAGTTTTGGAGATTCTTTTAAAAAAATTAAATAGGATCGCGGGTGATATTTTTATAAATAAAAAAATATAAGTGGGACCATTCTCTTTTAATATTATTCAATTTTTTTTAAAAAATTTCAAAATAGCGTAGTTTTAATAAAAATATATTATTTAAAAGAGATGTGTTATTTAAGAGGTATGTTTTAGATCAGTTATATATATATATATATATATATATATATATATATATATATATATATATATATAGGAAACTAATAAATTCACAATAAAAATAATATTTTACATGAAAAAATAGTATTTATATATTTATAGCGATACTTTTTATAAAAAATATTTTAAAGTGTTGTAAAAATATCAATTTCATATATATATATATATATATTTATATATATAGTTAATTATCTATAACATGTACTTGTTATGGATATTTATAGGGCACACACCATCTATATCATTGAAAATAAGATGGAACGATCAGGATTAGAAATAAAAAATCAACGTTCGCTACTAATAATAGCGGACAGTAAAAAAATACATATCATCCGCTACTAATAATAGTGAACGCTAATCAAAATAAGAGTTTGACTCTATTTTAAGATTTAGAATTTATTAACTAGGATTTTAAGGTTTATTAAATAGGGTTTATGGTTTACTAACTAGAGAGTAATAAGGTTAATAAACCTTAAACTCAATTAAAAAAAAGAGTTAATAAACCATAAACCCTATTTAATAAACCTTAAAATCCTAGTTAATAAATTCTAAATCTTAAAATAGAGTCTTTAAACTCAATTAAAAAAAAGAGTTAATAAACCATAAACTCTAGAATAAAGTCAAACTCTTATTTAGATTAACGTTTATTACTATTAATAGCGAATGATATGTGTTTTTTTACCGTCTGATACTAACAGTTGCAGACATCAATTTTCAATTTCTAATCCTAACCGTTCCTTCTTTTTTTTCAATGTCATAGATGATGTACGTCCTATAAGGATTCATAATAAGTCAAAACCGGTCCGCCTTCTGGTCTAGTTTGGACTAATAACCCGATTTTGGTCAAAATCTGGGTTGACCCGTTAACCACGGGTCCAACCGGTAAACCTTGTTAATCGACCCAATTTTTTTTTTAAAAAAATTAATATTAAAATTAACCAATTTTATTAATATTGTAACTCATCTTTATTATATTTTAGTTAATAAAAAATGAGATTTTTAAATTTTTTATTAATTATTAATAATATATATTTTTATATATTAATGACGTCACTGGGTCAATAACGGTTCGACCCACTTTGGTTGGACCAATGACCCATCCACTCAAAACCTGTTCCGGTTCGATGAACGGTCCGGTTCTGAGAACCTTACATAGAGCATAAAGTTGTCATATGTTATGGCACGACTTTACGTTACTATGACAACAATCAAAATCGCATGAATAGTCGGTTCGTTAATTGAACAAATTAGTTAAAAGCGAGACGGTATATATATATATATATATATATATATATATATATATATATATATATATATATATATCAATGATGAATATTAAAAGAGAATTTGGTGTCCGCTAGAATTACTAGCGGATAGAGGTTTTGCACTTATTGGACGTTTATACCCCCAAGTCCCAAGTCAATTGATTTTTCTTTCCCACCCGTTGAATCAAGTCATCAAATGAAATTAACTGTCTGATTACCCATTTGCTCAAAAATATAAACATCAATAAAATCCTTTAGTCCTCATTTTTATTCAACTCATTCTCTCTCTTATCTAGAACTTTCAATAAATTTATCAATTATCTTAAACCCAAACGACTAAACTCCAAAACTCTCTCATCTCCATCATGGATTCCAAACTTTTTTATGTCAAAATCATCCGATTAAATGGTTTATAATCATCATATAAACATTTCTACCGATTGCTTTATCTAAAAATACTTGTTTGTCAAGTACAAAGGTCTGATCTTGATACCCAATTCATTGTTAAATGATGATACTTGCATATACTCAAAACTTTAGTCTAATTTATATTATCATAAAGTATACAAGTGCAGATCCAAAATTATATTCTGACAAATATGCTCTATGAATATATATATTATCTAGTAAATCAGATCTAAGGGATTTCATGAAAAACCACAATGTTCTGATCGGAGTACCTATGCATATCAATGGTGTGACACCCCCAAAATAGGTATATACAACCTATTCTGAGTCACTAAATACATGATACATAATTTAAATACAAATTTCAATAATACAATACGACAAAACGTAGCTGAGAGTTTTTAACACGAATATTGTCTCGTAGACAATATTCAAACTCAAATGGAGTCCTCATTACAATTATTAGCATACTATTTCATAGAATAGTGAGGACTACTATAGCCACCAGCTTGGACCATCACTTCATTCCCCTACTAGTCCCAGTTTTATTCTCATTTTCTGAAGAGAACAATAAAAGAAAAGGGTGAGCTCTATTAGCCTAGTAAAGAATATTATGACTAAGATAATGCAAAATAAATTATCGTTAGCCTTCAACAGTGTAAAACTGATAGAATACAATAGACAACAAGTTAAACTGCAGCGGAACAAGCAAACCATTAGAAGAGTCAAGTAGAGCATGATATCTACTATCTTCTATGATTTAAAGGTTCATCATCAATATTTTATCATTGTAACACAACTCAATAAATAATTTATATCACCGAATTATCAATGCATTACGGGCCAATGATATTCGTTAGTATCACATCCATGAATTATCCATGCACTACATGTTAAGGATATTCGTTATTATCACCAATGGTCATGATCATGCCAACAACTGTCCATCAATGCACTACGGGCCAATGAGGACTTTTACCACATCATTTGTAACATTACAGGTCATGATTATTTTAATACATAATTCATGATCATAATCATACCAATCAACATTCCATCTATGCACTACGGGCCAAAGATGACTTTCATCACAATATAAGCATGAGGATGATGACAATGATATAAGCATCAATCAAACGAAATCAAGGATAAATATTAAAGATTTATAATTTATTCAGAGTTTAAAAATGTCCAAATTGTCAACATGATAACTGCTTTGTGGAGTACCCTGGGTGAATAGTATCTGAGTAAATAGTCCTTCATGTGTGACGCCCCCCAAACAGGTATACATCACCCATCTTGGGTCGCCAGATAAACATGGTACAAAAATCCAAATACAACTTAATTATACAACTGTCGTGTAAAATACGACAAAATATAAGCTGAGGGTTTAAACAAGAATATTGCCTCTAGACAATATCCACTCTCAATGGAGTCCTCATTACATTTATTATCACACTATTTCACAGAATAGTGAGGACTACTAAAACAACCATCTGGACCGTCAATCCATTCCCCGACTCGTCCCAGCTATATTCTCATTTCTTAAAGAGAACAGTGAAAGAAAGGGTGAGCTCAACTAGCCCAGTAAGAAATATTATGACTAAGATAATGCAGAATAAATTATCTTTAGCCTTCAACAAAGATAACAACCGAGAAATACAATAGACAACAAATTTTAGATCAACAATCGCTGCGGTGAAATAAGCAATCCATTAGAAGAGTCAAGTAGAGCATAAAATCAACTATCTTCTATGATTTAAAAAGTTTTTCATCAAATTTATTACTGAGACTCAGCTTAATAAATAAACCACATCATCCCTGCACCACGGCCAAGGATATTCATTAAATCATCAATGGTCATGATTATACCGAATAATCCCTGGTCATAATCATACCAAAAACTGTCCATCAATGCACTATAGGCCACTGAGGACTTTCACCACATCATTCGTCACATTATGGTCATGATTATACCGAATAATCCTTGGTCATAATCATACCAAGTCCATCTATGCACGTAAGTCAAAGATGACTTTCATCACAATATAAGCATGAGGATGATGACAATGACATAATAATTCAATAAAACAAGTCCAAGGATAAATTTTAAAAATTTATAATTTAATTTATCCAGAAATTAATAACGTCCAAATTGTAAACATGATATTGCTTTGTGGAGTAAAATTCAAGAATAATATTCATGTACCAAAAATAATTTGGACAGAAAAGAAATATATTTTTTGTGAATAGTACCCCGTGAATAGTACTTCGGGAATAGTACCCCGTGAATAGAACCCCGACACGAAAAAGTGCCTCAAATACCCGAGTGAATGATACTAGTGTGAATAATAGTAATCGGGTGAATAATAACCGATGAATAAGTACTCAAACATAAAAAGTGCCCCGAATACCGAGTGAATAATACTAGAGTGAATAATAATCGGGTGAATAGTAACCGTGAATAGTAACTCGTAAAAAAGAAAAATACCAAAGAAAATGATATTCCATGACGAGTACAAAAGAAATGATATCTCGATTTAGTATAATAGAATATACTGAAATCGCAAATAGATTTTCACCCGCCATGCGATAATCCACGTGAGACGGATCATTTCCATAATTTAATAAAGAATGAATACGAAGGATCATTCACCATGCATGCGGTAATCCATATAGACAGGTTATTCCAACAAAATAATAAAGAATGGAATAACGGAAGAATTCACCATGCATGCGGTGATCGCGTGAGCGAGTTATTCAATGAATAAAAAGAATGGAATAATAGCGAGAATTCACGGTATGCGATAAAACCTTGAGATAGGTTATTCCAATGAATAATAATAAAGAATGGAACAAGGTCATGCGTAATCCTTGCAGATAGGATATTCCAACGAATAATAAAGAATCGAAACCAGTCATGCGTAATCCATGCAGACGATATTTCAACAGAATAATAAAAAGAATAGAATAACAATGAAATTCACCGGGCATGAGATAGACCACACACAGACGGGTTATTTCAATAGAATAATAAAGAATGGAATAATGTAAGAATTTCACCATGTATGCGGTACTTATGTAGACATATTATTCAACATAATAATAAAAAGAATGGAATAACAACCCTTACGAGTATTGAAAGAAAATAACTCTCTTCATGAATACGAAAGAATAATACCCACTTACCTTAGAAAAAAGCTGGATCTTTGGAATAGGAGGTAGCAGACTTCTTCTTCTTCTCTCTCTATAATTTCTCTCTATAATAATTGCTCTATAGCTTTAGTGAATTGGTGAGAAATGAAGGAAGAATGAGCTTCTATTTATAGAAAAATATAGTTTCGATAATTGCACATTTTGGGGCTCAAAATATTACAGTATAATACCTTCATCTTTTTCTTCATTTTTAATTTAGTCATGCAAGTATTATCAAACTTGCACCACCTCTCCTAATAGTAAATCATGTGAATTAATAGTAAATCATGTGACTCAATAGTTCTAAACATGTGAAAAAATTAATTATAGTATAGTACCTTCAACTATACCTCTATTTTTAATTTAGTCATGCAAGTATTATCAATCTTGCACCAACTCCCCTAAAAGTAAATCATGTCAATCAATAGTACACATATGTGAACACATAGTTATAAGCATATGAATTAATAGCATTTAATTGCTCATTTATCCGGTTAATTACCCGATTGGTCAATATAACCTCCAGACATTAATTATTATCGAAATAAATGTCGATTTCCACTATCACTAATAATTCCCACACAATGGAATTATCAATTTCTTCTTTAATCAACACGAACTTATTCATCATTAATATTATAACTCACAATATTTAACAACCAGGTCATTCCCAGGAAAGAGGGGGCTTTCCGATAAGGATTTCTCCTTATTGGCGCGCAATTAGGTGACCAAACCTCTCCTTGACAGAACTTCTAGACATTGTCAATATTATAAATAATAATATGAATAACATTGACGTCTCAATTATTGATTTAATAATATAACATATTATGCAGATGATACTTTGACAATAATTGAATCAATAATATGAGAGTTATGATGCAGCAATTACTGTAGAAATAATTGAGTATAACTAAGTGACTTCTTACGTAAGCATCAATAATCAATACTGTGTGCTACTATGCAACCACGTGTATTACTGTACTTTTACTACCAGGTAGTTCAACAATTTTAACGGTAACACTTTCGCCGTTATTTTTATAAAAAGATAATTTTGTCGTTTTCTAACTACGACAATACTTTCGTTGTGGGGTCCGCCAATGATTGTGTCGTCGTACGGATATTCCCCGACAAAAAGAATATTCCCCGACTAAACGAACATTTTATAACAACTTGCTTACTTTGCAAAAAATTTCACATATCACCCTTAACCTTAACATTTTATCAATTTAACCATTTACGAAATAAAATAATAATTGTAATAAAATTGAATACTTTCATTTCATAAAATTTGGGGTCTTACATCATGAATAGTACCCCGATATGAAAAGCTTAAAATTTAACAAGAATGTTCAGAAAAATATTTTTGTGAAGCGATACTAGATGAAACACAAATTTCAAGGATATTTCGCAAATTTCAAGGATATTCTGCAAATTTTAAGGATATTCCACTAATTTCAAGTAGTATAGAAGCATTACTTATCAAAATAAGTGTAGAATTAGAAATATGAAACAAAATAATATTACTTACATACTACAGAGTATGAAAGAAAATATTATTTCTTACTAATATTGAACAAAAATAATATCCCTTACCTTAAAAGGAGAGTATTCCTGACTGGTATGACGGAGATATTCTTGAAGAAAACTTATAATATTTTCTACACTCAAAGCTTCCTTAAACTCAAAAGAAATACGCTCAATATTATTGAAGAAGAATTCTCTAATTCTAATGTGATTTTTATTTCTAAACTAAGCATCCCATTTATAGGAGAATGTCAGGATACTATTTAGGAAATAATCACGGACGCACAGTGGGAATCACGGACGAATTTTTTTTGAGAATTAACGGACGAATTCTAAATTTTTTTTATTTTACTATGCAGACACTATGCAATACTATGCAGTACTATGCAAATACTATGCAATAAAATATATATCTATTCTATTTTATATAAAAAATAAAACTTATATAATATATATATATATATATATATATATATATATATCACACACACGGCGTGCACACACACACACATATATAAATAAATATATATATATAATGTGACGCCCCCAAAATAGGTATACATCACCCATCTTGAGTCGCCAAATATATGGTACAGAATACAATTACAAACTTAATTATACAACCGTCGTGTAATATACGACAAAACATAGCTGAGAGTTTAAACAAGAATGTTGCCTTCTAGACAATATCCACTCTCAAATAGATTCCTCATTATATTTATTGTCACACTATTTTATAGAATAGTGAGGACTACTAATACACCATCTCGGACTATCACTCCGTTCCTCGACTAATCCAGTTTCATATAATAGAATATATGAAACTGCAAATGGATTTTCGCCTGCTATGCGGTAATCCACGTAAACAGATCATTTTCACAATTTAATAAGGAATGAATACAAAGGATCATTCACCATGCATGTGGTAATCCACATAGATAGGTTATTCCAAAAGAATAATAAAGAATGGAATAACAGAAGAATTCATTATGCATGCGATAGACGGTACAGACAGGTTATTCCCAACAAAATAATAAAGAATGGAACCAATCATGCGTAATCCGTGACCGACGGATATTCCAATAGAATAATAAAGAATGGAACCAGGTCATGCGTAATCCGCATGCATGTGATGTTCCAAATGAATAATAAAGAATGGAATAACAACGAAATTCACGAGGCATGCGATAATCGCATGCGCATGTGTTATTTCAATGAATAATAAATAATGGAACCAGGTCATGCGTAATATACATGCAGACGGATATATTTCAACGAATAATAAATAATGGAATAATGTAAATTTCACCATGTATGCGATCTTTGCATAGACAGTTATTCCAACATAATAATAAAGAATGGAATAACAGAAGAATTTCACCATGTATGCGGTACTTCGCATTGACAGGTTATTCCAACATAATAATAAAGAATGGAATAACATAAGCTCTCTTCATGAATACGAAAAAAATAATACCCCTTACCTTAGAAAGAAGTGTATTCCGACTGGTAGGGTGAGGATATTCTTGAAGAAAACTTATACTGTTTTCTACGCTCAAAGCTTCTTAAATATTACCCACAACTATAACATTATATCAAATCCACACCATAAAATTAAAAAAATATTTCGAGAAATTTAAATCTTTATTCATAAAATTTGGGGTCTCACAATCTCCCTCCTTATGAAATTTAAGCCCTTGAAATTTACGTCACGTCTTTGGTATCTTAGAAGAGGTGAGGATACCTTGACTTCATTTCAAATTCTAACTCTTGAGGTATAACCTTTGAGTGTCGAATATAATCTTTCTTATCCAAGATTTTAACATGTATCTCATCATACGTTAAATCTTCTGCTATCTCGTCTAGTTCTAATTCAATAATGTGGTTCGGGTCGTCCATATAATTACGTAACATCGATACGTGAAAAACGTTATGAACACGCGACATACTTGGTAGTAAAACGTGTCTATAAGCCACAGTTCCTACTCAATCAAGGATTTCAAATGGGCCAATAAAATCGAGGGTTGAGATTTCCTCTCTTCATCGATTCTTGCTTCTAGAATAACGCCCTCTTAAACCTTCTTCTTCAAAGTCATCTTCAGTGCGACATGTTGAGTACGCTTTACAGATTCCCACCATTAATCTGCCTCTGCTCGCAACATGAAGGTGGCAAAGGGAATCTTTTGCTCTTCGGAGCATCCCAAGACATCAAATATCTTGCAGATCTGCTTTATCCACGTCTCCGCCTTAAGTGATTTTGGCTCTCCAAAAAACTCCGGTGGTCCTAGCTCCTTGAACTGCTTAGCGATGACCATCCGAGAGTTATCAGTGTTTCCATCTGCATTTTGGACAGAAGTCGCCTTCGCCTGATTTTGCATGAATTGCATAAAACCTCTGTGTTAGTTCCCGGAGGCACAATAGATATCTAGAAGGGGGGGGGGGGGGTTGAATAGATAATTAAAAACTTTTCTTTTAAACTAGTTAGTATGATTGTGAGTAATGCATAGTGGAATGAGTATATGATAAACCTTCTTTTAGATATCTTGAAAGTGAGGCGATTATAGCGATTATAGCGCTTATAATGGATGAGTAGTTTTAAGTGGTTGAGCACTTAAAGCTCTAATCCACTCTTCTACTCCTTGAGTAGGAAATCCACTAAGGATGTCTGTTACACTTCTTAAATCTCACAGATTCCTTCTAGACCAGCAGTCTAGGCACTTCTTAGTTCACTCTTGAACTCTTAAAGTCCAGCAGACTTGGTTCTTCACAGTTCACTTAGAACTCAAGACTTGGAACTCTCACTTTAGTTGATTGGTTGTTTGTTGAGATCGTGAATGGTGCTACTCAGTTTCTATTAAGCACTTGATTGAAAGAACTGAGTAGCTGAGCAAGCTTTTTCTTTTTCTCAGATCGTAGAGTTGAGCGTTGAGTGTCCTTGTATGTTTTTGTTCAAATGCTTGCTTATCTATCTCATCTGTCTTTGTTCTGTATATATGTGATCTCTTTAAATCTATCCGTTGAAGTCATCTGATGAGCCATTAAATGTGTTTGACATTTCTGAGCTTTGATGGAGACTTTTCTGCACATCTTTTGAATTGCAATCTGGCCCACTAACACAGCAGACTGCTTTCTCACCTAACACCCGAAAAGGTGTTTTCCTCTGCCCAATGGTCCTTTTCTTAGCTTTTTGAATACGTTTTTTTCATCAATACTAAGGATATCTTTTGTACCATTGGGACTGATGAGAGCTTCAACGTTCAAAACCCATTCCACATTTGTTGGAATTTGTTTCCAAATAAGAGATAGGGCTCGACGCTTCTGACACAAGACAGATGATACTCTACGATGCATATCGTGGTGTCTTGTTATATTTGTGCTTGGTCTGAATAGAACACTACGATTTCTTTCAATAGTTTTGCATACTACGATCTTCACTTGCTCGTTTTGCAGACTCTATGTTTTTGAAAGCACACTACGATCTCAGAGTTAGCTTCGACAAATGTCTGGACCACTCTATGATTACTGGAGAGGCCCTTCAAGGCAAATATACTACGATCATCTCAGCACTACGATCCTGCCTTAGCTTTTGCATTCTGTTGATCAGCCGGATAGACTACGATTCTCTTCAAGGCCTATCTATTTCTTTTTAGCCATAGATCAACCTAACATATTTGATCTCTTTATCTATACAAGTGAACATTAAAGGCTAAGATCAACCTAATAATTTTGATCTATCACTAAGTCATTGTACATATATTCCTCGAAGGACTTTACACATAATCATGAACATTTACATTAAACATCAAATCACAATATGCATTCTTCCAACAATCTCCCCCTATTTGATGTTGACATAACCAAGGAAATTTGTTGTCATGATTATTAAATTTTATATCTTGATTCTTTAAAGAAAAGTAAACATGACTTAGTATTTCAAAGAGTAAATTTGAATTTCTAGAGAATAAGCATGAATTTATTGATGTCTGAAGAGTAGATATTACAGATAAGCTTTACATCAATAAGAATTTAAGTTTCAACTTATCTCTATTTCTTGACCTTTTTTTTTCTGGAGGATTTGCATATTCCTCGGCTCTCCTATTTCTCGCTCAACCTCTCTCTAGCTATATCTTCCAAATTTCACTTGGCTTAGTCTTGGATTGTGATCATGCATATTCATGAATGCAGGATCTCCAATTGGCATTCTTAGGCATGTAGTTGTCACCTCATGAGAGCTGGTAGTTGGCCCTAGACTTCCTGTTGATTAGCTCGTTGGGCCTGATGGCTGGATCGTGGAGTCTACTGGGTGATTTGCCTTGCAGGAGGGTTCCTCAAGGCTTAAGTTGAGTTTAGAATTGACCTCTGCCTCTGCCCTTGCCTCCCTGATCTCCTTTCCCTTTATTCTCCCCCTTTATGTCAGCATCAAAGGTTCGAATGTCTTCAGAGAGGCGAGTGACTCCTTGGACAAGCTTTTTGAGTTGACTCTGAGTTTGGGCAATGTCCTCACGATTCTCTTGGATCAAAGCATCAGAACGAGTTTCACGTAGTTGAAGAATGTTTAGGACAGTTTTAGTCTGCTGCATTTGACCCATGGAGAATTCTTGAAATTCTTTGACAGCAGTTTGAAGACTTTTGATGCTCTGTATCATTAGATCATTCTGAGATTCTTGAGTCTTCTGTAAGATTAAGACAACATCCCGATGCTTTTTAGCTGTGAGGAAGTGAATGTCGTCCCTGTCCTTTATGCTTTGAAGCATTTCTTTGATAATCTCTTTAAGCGTTTTAGAGAGCTCATTGCTGAGGGAGCTTGGAAGATTATTTACAGCATTGATCATTGATGTTAATCTCAGCTGAATAAGTGCAGTGTGATCCTCAAGGCTCTCATCGAGTTCCTTAACTACTTTCGCAGACATTGCTGACAGATCAGCCTTTGTGGACAACTCTGAAAGAATTTCATCCAATTGGGGAAATTTTGAGGAGGGAGTTGATGTGCTTTTGAATTGATCTTGCAAAGAGTAGAGGTCAAGATCAAGATTGAAGTATTCGTTGCTGGATGAGGAGGGAATATCTGATGGAGGGGCCTGTGTTTGGGTGTATGTAGTAGGTGGCTCTACAATTTGGACTTGGGACTCTTTACTGGGGTTAGAGTCTGTAATCATAGAGTTGATGGGATGTGGGAGCATTATGAAGTTGGTCGCATTTGGTTCCTCGATTCTGAAATTTTGGGATTCTCGCAAATCGGAAATTGATTTAGTGGATGAAGAATTACTTCCAACCATCATGGGAATTCATAAAATTGATTAAATGAGGATGATAGCAAGTGATTAACTCTGAAAAGGGTTGGGATAGATAGTACCTCAGGTTTTTTCTTTGAAGAAGAGTTGTTGGTGAGTAGTTTCTTGGCAAAATTGAATCTTCCTGGAAATCCATTAGCTAGCACTGAGATGGCCGGATACTCTTTGAAGCTCCAGAACATGTGATTCCAGGAGTTTAGAATTTGAGCTTGGTGGAAAGGCATCATGGGTAGATTGGAGAATAGTTGCTCATAGTTAGATTTTCTATACCCATCTATGCCTACTGCTATGATCTCGAACTCGTCGTCTTCATCAGCTTCTCTGTTCTCGTTTGAGGATTCCATTATATCAATGGCCTCATGATGTTCTTGTACTAGTTCTCCTTATTTGTCTGCAAGAACCTCTTCTTCTGTCATAGGGATATTATGAGCCTCCCCCTCAGTGTGATCATCCTCTTGGACGATTAGCAGCTCCCCCTCAGTTGGAGCATTTTCTTCAGGCATCTCCCCCTCAGCTGGCATGTTCTCTGTGATTAGAATTTCAGGTGTCTCCCCCTCAACTTGAGTTCTGTCCATTTGACTTTCTTTGGACAGTTCTTGTTCAGCAGTAAGCTCTTTGTCTTCCTTTTTGAGTACTCCTTCATTAACAAGGATATACTTGTTAACCAGTTTTCTTCTTGTTTTTCTAGGCTGAGCCACAGCCTCAGGACTTTCTTGAACTTTAGTTTTGTTCTGCTGATCAGCCAGAGTATTTGATTCAGCTACATCTTTTCTTGATGTGTTTGGTCTGGACTCTACGATCGAAGAGATTGATGGTTTTTTGGACTTGTGGCTGATTTTATTCTTCTTTAGTAGCTGAGATATGGTAGCTCTATCTTCTTCTGCCTCAGCCTGATGTAGCTTCCTTCTTAAGATCCTTAGAGTCTCAATGTCTGATGACTCTACGGGCTTATCGGTAGTGGATCCTTGAGGTTCTTCTGTAGTTCTGGCTTTCAGCTTCCTTTTCCCCTTGCTTTTTCTGATTAAAGCAATGGGTTCTTCCTGGTTAGCTTCTTCTTTTTCAGTTTCTTTGACAACTGACATGTTTCCTGGCACTCCTGATTCCTTTATTTTACCAGTTCTTCCACTGGATTCAGACATCATCCTCACATTTTTAGCTGGATTCCTTTTCCAGATCTCAAATAGTTGTTGGGTCATTCGACGATTTGGATTGATGGCTTCACCTTCATCGTCCTCAATTAAGTCACCAAGAGCAACCTGTAGGATAATGCTTACAAATCGCCCATAGAGCATATTCTGAGAGCTCTTCGTCTTCTTTGAGTTGGTTAACCACTTCCCAATCCATTCAAGTAATAGAGCCCCATAGTTAAGTTGTATTCCATAACATATGGCAGTCATGAGCTTGAGTTGCACCTCATTCACAGAGTCATGACCCGAGCTCTTGCAACATATACATTTTCCAACAATATCATCTAGAAATTCATACCTTTGTGGAAACTCCTTCTTCTTGTATCCTTTGACAGAAAGTGATTTCTTGTGATGCATCTTTTTGAGTCCCTTATGGAAGTCTATGCCATCTATAGACGGATAGCCTTCAGATTTGAGACCTAGGGCTAGATTGATGTCCTCAACCCTTAGTTTAATTTCAACGTTCCTGACTTTCGCAGTGATGGTGTTATTTTCAAATACCCCGTTATTATAGAATTCTTTTACCAGCTTCGGGTAGATCAATGTGTCTATACCCAAGGCTTCTTCGAGACCTGCCTTCTTCAGTAGCGACAAAGTCTTGTGAAATTGGGGTTCAACTGTTTTGAACTCATCAAAGTAGAGTCTGTAGCCGGAGATAACACTAGAAGCCGCCATTGATTTTCTTGTAGGAAGTGTGATTTACTGAGCTTTCTAGACAGCTTAGGGTTTCTTCTTGCAGAGATAAGGAGAGGGATAAGCTTTTGAACTTCTAATTTCAAAAGGCCGCCTTCAAATGGTACAAGTAACTTCCCTCTCTCCATTTTGCTTAGTGGGACAGGTGTCAAATTCTGCTTGGCTCTACGAATTTGACAGAGAGGGATTGTACTGAATTACCCTTGACTTTTTCTGGACTAATATGTTCTTTGGGAGGACTATGATCGTTAAAATGGTCCTTGGAATCGTCGAGTCTGTTCTACTATCATTGAGTTTTTTCAGCACTCGTCGTGTCTGAGCTGCAATCATAGAGTTTGAACTGTGATCGTCGAGTCTGACTAGCAATCGTAGAGTCTGACCAATTCCTCATGATGAACTTTTAACTTAGCATTCTTCTTGGTTTAAGGTAGCTCAGGAAGGGCCAACCTCATTGAATGAATCAAGGGTTAGGTTTGTCCCTGAGGCACTTATTAGAGAGATTGCTTTGTTTGATACTTGATCATCATAGGGTGCTCCTTTGGTTTTGATGTAGCTCTGCTATCGTTGAGTCTGCACCTCGATCGTTGAGTCTTCACTGCAATCGTTGAGTCTTCACTTCTATCATTGTCGTTATATGACACTTCGGTTCTACGATTGTGGACTTCCTCTTATCATGTCTATGATTTCGAACATAGCCTTTAAACCTGTATAATTAGCACATACTAGAGCATATTTTTCATGGTTGTAAGTTAAGCATGCCTAGCTCACTTATTAACTTGTTAAATTTGGATTCATCTAGAGGCTTTGTAAAGACATCAACAAGTTGATTTTCAGTAGGGATATATTGTAAAGATATAGTTCCATTTTTCACATGATCCCTAATGAAGTGATACCTTATTTCTATATGCTTAGTCCTAGAATGCATGACAGGATTATGAGTTATAGTAATTGCACTTGTGTTATCACAGTGAATAGGAATGGATTTAAATTCAAACCCATAATCTGCTAGTTGATTTTTCATCCATAAGATCTCGAAAGCGTAAACCTGCATGAAAGAATGTATTCACTGCAGTTGAAGTGAGATCTTTGATTTTGCTTCTTGCTAAACCAGACACAAGTTTTGTTTCTAGCAATTGACAAAAAGCCATTTGGTACTCTATCTATCAATTTTGGCACTGCAAAATCAGTATCTGTGTATCCTGTTAGCTCAAATGAGGACTCCTTGGGATACCAAAGCTCCAAATGGGGTATACCTTTGAGGTATCTAAAAATCCTCTTTACAGCAGATAAATGAGATTCTTTAGGACTAGCCTGAAATCTAGCACAAATGCATGTTGCAAACATTATATCTGGTCTACATATAAAAGAGAGCCAATCATACCTCTGTATTGAGTTATATCAATACTTTTACCTTTTTCATCTTTGTCAAGCTTGGTTGCAGGAGCAATTGGGGTTTTCATGGGAGAGGCTGACTCCATGCCATACTTCTTAAGTAAGTCTTTAATGTACTTGGTTTGGTTGATGAAGATTCCTTCATCAGTCTGCTTTACTTGCAGTCCAAGGAAGAAGTTCAGCTCACCCATCATGCTCATTTTAAACTTGCTCTGCATAAGCTTAGAGAATCTCTTGCATAACTTTTCATCAGTAGATCCAAAGATAATATCATCAACATATATTTGAACTAATAGGACTTTGTCTTTGTGCTTTCTAAGAAATAGTGTGGTATCTACTCTACCTCTAGTGAATCCATTTTCAATAAGGAAGTTAGTTAGTGTTTCATATCATGCTCTAGGTGCTTGTTTAAGACCATATAAGGCTTTGTTTAATCTAAAGACATAATTAGAAAGAGATGGATTGATGAAACACGGAGGTCGCTTTCTACATGTACTTCTTCTTGAAGTTCACCATTCAAGAATGCACTCTTGACATCCATCTGAAAGACCTTGAATTTCATGTGAGTAGCAAAGGCAAGAAATATTCTGATGGCTTCTAGTCTGGCAATAAGTGAAAATGTCTCATCGTAGTCAATGCCTTCTTCCTGAGAGTAACCTTTGGCCACTAGTCTAGCCTTATTCCTAGTTATCACGCCATCTTCATACATCTTGTTTCTGAAGACCCACTTGGTTCCAATTATAGGATAATTCTTTGGTCTTGGAACCAATCTCTATACTTTGCTTCTCTCGAACTGATTAAGTTCTTCCTGCATGGCCTCTATCCAGCTGGAGTCTTCTATAGCATCCTCTATCTTCTTTGGTTCCATTTGAGATAGGAAGCTTAGATAGAAGCATTCATTTTGAGTAGCAGCTCTTGTTTTGACTCTTGCATTTGGATCTCCAATGATTAGATCTTGAGTGTGATCTCTTGCCCATCTGCTTCCTGTTGGGACATCAGTTCTTATGCCTTCTTGTCTTAGATCTTCAAGATCTATTTCTTCTTCTTGATGTGGAGGCTCGTTGTCTGGCATAGGCCTCTCTACGATCTCATTCCTTTGCTCAACGATTTCACTGTCTGGTACTACGATCGTAGTATTGAGCTCGACGACCTTGTTCGTAGTGTCTGAACTATTATTCGCAGTGTCTTGAGGCATTGTTTTGTCTAAGTCTGTTTCATCAAAGATGATGTGAATCGAGACTTCAACACTCAGTGACTTCTTGTTAAACACTCTGTAGGACTTACTGTCCGTGGCATATCCAATAAAGATTCCTTCATCTGATTTCGGTTGAAACTTTGTCAAGTATTGCTTTCCATTGTTAAGAATGTATCATGCACAACCGAAGACATAAAAGTAGTTGACACTAGGTTTTCTTCCTTTCCGCAATTCATAGGGAGTCTTCTTAATCGACTGTATGAGTGATCTGTTCTGAGTATAACATGCAGTGTTGGCCGCTTCGCTTGTAAGTACTTAGGCGGATGATTTCTTTGCTAGTAGAGTCCTTCCAAATTCTATTAATGTCCTGTTCTTTCTCTCAGCAACTCCATTTTGTTGAGGAGTTCGTGGAGCTGAGAAGTTGTGACTAATGTCATTGTCTGTGCAGAATTGGTCCATTTCTGAGAAATCAAATTCTCTACCATGATCACTCCTTATAGCCTTGATTTTCTCACCTTTCTCGTTCATCACAAGCTTGAACATCTTGAGCAGCTGGGAACTTGTCTCATCTTTTGAGGTTAGAAAGAACACCCATGTAAATCTGGTGAAGTCATCGACTACGACCAGAGAGTATCTCTTTCCTCCAAGGCTCGTTATTGGAATTGGCCCAAACAGATCCATGTGTAGCAACTGCAAAGGCTTGTCAATTGAATTGACAGTTTTGCTCTTGAATGTGCTTTTGGTCTGTTTTCCAAGTTGACAGGCATTGCACGACCTTTCTTTAATGAAATTGAACTTGGGTAGGCCTGCAACTAGATCTTTTAAAGCTAATTTGGACATGCTTTTGAAGTTGAGATGAGACAGTCTTCGATGCCATAGCCAGCTCATTTCTTCAGATGCTTTAGCCAGAAAGCATATTGTCTCGTCTGAGCTCAGTTTTCCAAGATTTACTGTGTAGACATTTCCTTCTCTTGTTAAGTTAGCTTCACGGCCGAGATGTCTTGTGTCTCTGGACATGACATTGATTATTGAGAAATGTTACTTGATGACCCTTGTCGTAGAGTTGGCTAATGCTTAGAAGATTGTGTTGTAGTCCTTCCACATAGGCCACTTTGCTAAAGGATCTTTGCACCATTTCCAATTTGAGTCATAGCCTCTTATCTTGCTGCCGTTGTTGTCTCCAAAGATGACGGAGGGACCCTCCTTTTCTATGTAGCCAGACTGAAGGGCTTTGTTCCCTGTCATGTGCCTTGAGCATCCACTGTTCAGATACCAGGTTGTGATCGTGGAGCTCTTTTCCTGTAATAACATTAAACCTTCATTTTGGTACCCATACTTGCATGGGTTCTACATTGTTAGTGCCCTTGGGGACCCAAATTTGCTTGATTTTAGGTCTCACATGCATGGAATTGTAATAACATTTGCAGCCTTGTGGCCAACTCTATAGCACACAAAACATTTGATATGATGCATGTTTGTGCGTGTGTGAAAGTTCTTCCTCCATTTAGACTTTTATGGGTTATTGGTCATCCTCCTGCTAGGCTGATATTCCCTTTTCCATGTGTTCTCTTGTTTTATTATTTGTGAGGAGTGTATCTTACTTCTACTGTATCTTCCTGGTTGGTTCGTAGAGTTGATTTTATTAGACTCTACGATCCTTCGAGGTTGATGAGTAGTAGCTAGATTACTCTTTTCTTTTCTGAAACCTAGACCAGCATAAGATCCCTTACTCCTGGGAATATGAATTGAATCAGCTGGGCAGGGTTTGACATGCTCATCGTTCTGTGATGATTTCACAAATATAATGCCTCTACTTAAACTTGAGGCATCACTCATGCTAATCTCCTTTACTTTTTTCACACATGGCTCTGAGGTAGATTTCCCAAAGCCTAACCCTGTTCTATCAGAGACACTTCTCTGGTTAGAGATT
This sequence comes from Panax ginseng, assembly GCA_020205605.1. Taxonomy (NCBI): domain Eukaryota; kingdom Viridiplantae; phylum Streptophyta; class Magnoliopsida; order Apiales; family Araliaceae; genus Panax; species Panax ginseng. The sequence continues at coordinate 98,884,642 of CM035144.1, read as the reverse complement.
AAGGAGTTCATGGATGAAGAGGATTTATTCTATGTAGAGACTGTTTTTTCTAGATCCTCAATCTTGGAGGTTAGACTAGACTCTCTTTGTGCACTGAGCTCATTTGCTTGTCTTAAAAGCTTATTCTCAGCTTCAAACTTTGAAAGAGAATTAGTACTGAGAAGGGTTGTTTTCAGTTCCTCTTAAACTTTCTCTTTCTCCTTTTGAAGAAGTGAATAGTCTTTAGACAGAACTCTAAACCACTTCATGTATTGGTGTAGATCAGATGTTATACCGTGTAATGCAGTTCTAAGGTCATCAATATCTACATCAGGAGAGTTGAAGTCAAATACCTCATCGATACTTACTTCATGTATGTTGGAGTTCTGCTTGTCCCTTGCATTTTTGGCCATAAAAGCGAGATTTGCCACTTGAGGATCTTCATCATCTCCCGATTCTGGAGTTGAGTCATTGTCCGAGTCACTCCACGATCCTTCAACCTCAAGCCTTTGTCTTTCTTCTTGTGGCCTTTTGTTGCCTTTGTATTCCTTCTTAGAATGTGATTTCTTTTTGAGTTCTTCTCTGAGAGGTTTGTTGCAGTTAGCAATGAAGTGGCCCGATTTCTTGTAATTGTAGCATAGGTCATTCATTTGCTCCTGGCTGTTTTAGTTGCTGACTTTCTTTGGCTTGCTAGTTTTGCCTTGTCGCATGAACTGTAAAATCCCAAATTTTACGAATAAAGATTTAATTTTCTCGAAATATTTTTTTTAATATTATGGTATGGATTTGAGATAATGTTATAGTTGTGGGTAGTATTTATAAATTTTGTAAAGAATGCAAGTTGTTGTATTATATTCGATTGGTCGGGGAATATTCGTTTTAGCAGAGAATATTCGTACAACGGCGCAATCATTGGTGGACCCCACAACAGAATTATTGTCGGAATGAGAAAATGACAAAAATATATTTATGAAAATAACGGCGAAAGTTTTACCGTTAAAACTGTTGAACTACCCTAGTAAAAAAATCTGAAAGAATACACGTGGTTGCATAATAGTACACGGTATTGATTATTGATGCTTTACGTGAAAGTCACTCGCTTTTTGTTCAATTATTGCTACAGTAGTTACTGCATAGTATCTCACGTTATTGGATTCAATTATTGTCGATTGTTATGTATATATATATATATATATATGAGTTTTGTTTTATTAGTATTATTAATGTAATAAAATAGAAATACTTTTTATATAAAAATGTAATACTTTTATAAAGTTATCTATTTTATTAGACAATAATTAGAATATATTATATTTTATTATGCATAGTGTTTGCATAGTGCACTGCGTAGTATTTGCATAGTAAAATCTTTTTATATAAAATGTAATACTTTTATAAAGTTATTCGTTTTATTAGATTATAAATAGAATATATTATATTTTATTTAAAAGATTTTGCTTTAAATCATGACCGTCCGTTTAAAGTAAATCGATCTGGACCGTTCATGGATTGGTTACTATTTAGTCCATTCTTCTATAAATAGAAGTCCATTCCTTCATTATTTCTTACGAATTTACTGAAACTCTAGAGAGAGAAACTGTAGAGAGAATTGTTCTTCTTTAGCGTTTAAGAAAGCTTTGAGCATAGTGCAAGTTTCTTCAAGTATATCCCCGCCCTACCGTCGGAGTACTCTTCTTTATAAGGTAAGGGATATTATTTGTTGTACTCGTAAGGGGTATTATTTCTTTCGTATTCATGAAGAGAACTTCTGTTATTCCATTATTTATTATCTTTGTTGGAATAACTCGTGTACGCTGATGATACCCTATACTTGGTGAAATACTTACATTATTCCATTCTTTATTATTCTATTGGAATATCCTCACATGCATGCGTTTAAATTCGGACTGGTTTAAATCTTTTTCCGTCAGAGGAATATCATATGCATGTGTTTTACGTGGGACTGGTTCCGTTATTTATTATTCTGTTGGAATAACTTTATCTATGCAATCTCGCATGCATGGTGATTTCGTTGTTATTCCATTCTTTATTATTCATTTGGAACATCCTCATTGCGGTTGCAATTTACACTGACTGGTTCCGTTATTTATTATTCTGTTAGAATAACTTTTGTCATGCTGAAGCACCGCATGCATGGTGATTTCTGTTGTTATTCCATTCTTTATTATTACATTGGAATATCCGGCTGGTGCGTATTACCTTTGACACAGTTCCGTTATTTATTATTACATTGGAATAACTTTTATCATCTGAAGCACCGCATGTATGGTGATTTCTTTTGTTATTCCATTCTTTATTATACTTAGTTGATTAAAGTTTTGACTTCTATACTCCATGAAATTAGTGGAATATCCTTGATATTTGAGTCAGCTCCAGTTCGTATGTGAGAAGGTTGCTATACAACTGTTGGACATTCATTTCATGTAGATTCTTCGATTCTCTAATTGTAGTGGTTTTGGCAACCCACTTGCTTGGCAAGACTCTCATGAACTTTATGATTAGATCTTTGTTTGGATAGATCTTTCCGTAGGCTCGTAGAGAGTTGAGAAGAATATTAAATCTTTCGTAGGTGGCAGTAACGTTCTCTCCTTGAACGTGAGCAAACATCTCATATTACTGAGTCACGAGAGATTGTTTGTTTTCTCTGACTTCTTCTGTTCCTTCATGCATAATGAGTAGTGCTTCCCAAACCTCCTTTGCTGTTTTGCTGTTGACCACGTTTTTAAACAGATCATCTTCTAAGGATTGGAACAAGATGTTTTTGGCCTTTTTATCGAGCTGGACAGCTCTCTTCTCGTTCTCTGTCCATTCTCCTTTGACCTTGATCTGTACTCTGTCTGGGTCATCTTTAGTTGGTGCAAGCTTTATAGGAACATAGGGCCCATTCTAAACAGTTTTAAATAGATCTTCATCTATTGAATCCATGTAAGCTTGCATCCTAACCTTCCAGTTAGCAAATTTATCTTTGTTGCACATAGGTGGCTTGCTGCCTCCTCTAGTATTTGATTCGCTTGGTAAGTGTGCCATTGGATCTATTCAAGCTTTGTAGGCTGTATTATAGAACTTGCTCTGATACCAATTGTTAGTTCCCAGAGGCACAATAGATATCTAGAAGGGGGGGTTGAATAGATAATTAAAAACTTTTCTTTTAAACTAGTTAGTATGATTGTGATTAATGCACAGCGGAATGAGTATATGATAAACCTTCTTTTAGATATCTTGAATTAATGAGAGTGAGGCGATTATAGATGCTTATAGCGATTATAATGGACACAATGGTTTTAAGTGGTTCGAGCACTTAAAAGCTCCTAATCCACTATTCTACTCCCTGGTAGGAAATCCACTAAGGATGTACATTACACTTCTTGAATCTCACGATTCCTTCTAGACCAACAGTTTAGGCACTTCTTAGTTCACTCTTGAACTCTTCAAGTCCAGCAAACTTGGTTCTTCACAGTTCACTTAGAACTCTTCAAGTCCTTCAGACTTGGAACTCTCACTTTAGTTGATTGGTTGTTTGTTGAGATCGTGAATGGTGCTACTCAGTTTCTATTAAGCACTTGATTGAAAGAATGGAAGTAATGAGCAAGCTTTTTTCTTTTTTTCTCGGATCGTAGAGTTGAGCGTTGAGTGTCCTTGTATGTTTTTGTTCAAATGCTTGCTTATCTATCTCATCTGTCTTTGTTCTGTATATATGTGATCTCTTTAAATCTATCCGTTGAAGTCATCTGATGAGCCATTAAACGCATTTAACATTTCTGAGCTTTGATGGAGACTTTTACGCATCATCTTTTGAATTACAATCGCCCAATCGACACGGATCGCTTTCTCACCTAACACCGAAAAGGTGTTTTCCTCCTACCAATGGTCCTTTTCTTAGCTTCTTGAATCGTTTCTTTTGATCAATACTAAGGATATCTTTTGTACCAGATTGGGGACGGTGAGAGCTTCAACATTCAAAACCCATTCCACATTTGTTGGAATTTGTTTCCAAACAAGAGATAGGGCTCGACGCTTCTGACACAAGATAGATGATACTCTACGATGCATATCGTGGTGTCTTGTCATATTTGTGCTTGTTCTGAATAGACCACTACGATTTCTTTCAATAGTTTTGCATACTACGATCTTCACTTACTCGTTTTGCAGACTCTATGTTTCCGAAAGCACACTACGATCTCAGAGTTAGCTTCGGCAAACGTCTGGACCACTTTACGATTACTGGAGAGGCCCTTCAAGGCAAATATACTACAATCATCTCAGCACTACGATCCTGCCTTAGCTACTGCATTCTGTTGATCAGCCGGATAGACTATGATTCTCTTCAAGGCCTATCTATTTCTTTCTAGCCATAGATCAACCTAACATATTTGATCTCTTTCTCTATACAAGTGAACATTAAAGGCTAAGATCAACCTAACAATTTTGATCTATCACTAAGTCCTTGTATATATATTCCTCGAAGGACTTTACACATAATCATGAGCATTTACATTAAACATCAAATCACAATATGCATTCTTCCAACACTCTAAACATCCCATCGTTCATCATTTGATAGTTGTTGTTTACTTGAGAATTATTGTCTTCCTGTTGCACATTATCCTGGGTATTAATCTGTGGTGACTCAACGGTCTCATGTGCTTCATTGCTTATCTCAACATTTTTGGATGTCATTTTCAAATACTACCACAAAACAAGGGTTAATTATCATATCACATATTATCCCTATACTCTAACCGACCAATTAAATACCAAATAAACTTAGGTAGGTCATACTAGCGAAGGAATTCCCCGTCTCTCCCCTCCTAGTTCTTGTCTCACATCTCAACCGGGGATCATATCCCTAAGCTTTGATACCAACTGTAACGCCCCCAAAATAAGTATACATCACCCATCTTGAGTCGCCAAATACATGGTACAGAATACAAATACAAACTTAATTATACAACCGTCGTGTAATATACGACAAAACATAGCTGAGAGTTTAAACATGAATGTTTCCTTCTAAATAAGATCCACTCTCAAATAGAGTCCTCATTACATTTATTGTCACACTATTTTATAGAATAGTGATGACTACTAATACACCATCTCGGACCATCACTCCATTCCCCGAACTAGTCCCGCCACGTTCTCATTTCTGAAGAGAACAATGAAAGCAAAAGGGTGAGTGAGCTCAACTAGCCCAAGAAGAAATATTATGACTAAGATAATGCAGAATAAATTATCATTAGTCTTAAAAAATATTAAACTGATAAAATACAATAGACATCAAGTTTAACTGCAGCGGAATAAACAATCCATTAGAAGAGTCAAGTAGAGCATGATATCTACTATCTTCTATGATTTAAAATGTTTTCATCAATTTTTATCACTGAGACTCAGCTTAATAAATAAACCACATCATCGAGTCATCCATGCACTACGGGCCAAAGATATTCATTAAATCATCAATGATCATGACTATACCGGTAACGACTGAGAAATTCGGATCTTATTGTAAAATAATTTTATTGAATTAAATAATAAATAAAATTATATTATATGTGATATCAAGATGGTTGTTATTTTATAACTTAATAATGTTGGAATGTCCTAGTATTTTAGCTACATGAAGGAATTAAAGTGTTTGAATGTCCAAGACAAAAATAAAAGTTTTCCGAGAAATTTTTCGAAAAACAGTATTCATCGATATTTGCTCGGGATTTATTTTTGAATTTCCGAGAAATACGTAATGATAGAATGTCAAGTTAAGATGGATTATGTAATAATAATCTAAGTATGGAAAACGCAATATTTCGCTTGCGGACTTAAATTGAGAACGTTAAGGAAAGAGAAGAATTAATGAGTTAAGTAATAATCGTATGATACGTGAGTATTGTACGAAGTAATAAATACGAGTATAATATGATGTATTATACGAGTTTGTATGAAGGATGGTATATCGTATATAACGAAGTTGTATATGAATTAGAATACGAGAATGATAAGTCAACAATACGTATATGTATTGAGCAATGATATTGGACTTGTAAGATTGGTTAGGAATTTGTACAAGCCCGAGTGAATTAATGGTGAGGCCCAACTATTGATTAATAAACAAGTTAGTGTTTGTTAATACAAAGCCCAAAGGTTAAGTAAATCTTAGCCCAAGCTAGGATCCAATAAGTTGATTGACCCATGGAGCAAACCATATTAATGTGGTTAATCTTGGTGATCAAGCATAATGTGTGATGACCAAGACTTAAGAGTAATGGCCAAGCAAAAGATAAGAGTTGTGATTAGCAAGTAATGAATAGTAAGGAGGTGGCTTTAGGAGGTGGGATTATGTTTTGACTAAACTACCCTAGCTTTGGAAATTCTATAAATAGAAGAAGAATGCTAGCCATTTCTTACTTGTTCAAATAATCCAACAAACTTATAAAGTGCTTAAGTGTTAGAGAGAATAAGCAACAATAAGTTACTTCCATTTGTAAGAAGAAGAACAAGACTACTTTATAAGAACTTCAAAGGGTAAGACTTCTTCTCCATTTATCTTCTATCTCTACCATGATAGGTTGATAAGAAAAGTATGGATTAAGGAACATGGATGTTAAGAAGAAAGAAGAATGAGTAATCAATGAACTTAAGCCGTGTAAGTAGGAAATAAGTCGTTTACACTTGTATAAGTTATGAACTTATGAAGAAGTTATATGAACTTAATATGAGTTTATCTTAAGAAGTAGTATGAAAGTGAAGAACTTGTATGAATATGTATCATGTATACATGAATGATATTATATGTTGAGAACATGTAAGTATGGTGATTAAAAAGACCTTAACTTTCATAAGTTATGAACAATGAAGCTATAAGTAGTTTATACTTTAATAAGTTATAAGCTCATGAAAGAATAAGTCAAAAATCCAACATGAAAATAATTGTTGTAGTAAGTATGTTGAGATGTTCATATGATGAATTGAATTCATTTGAAGTAATGAAAAAAATCATAAGTAATGAGGATTTGCCGGAAATTGCACGATTAGACGATAATCGTCGAATTCGTGAAATTCTCGGAATAGAAGTCAAATTTTGTGTTTGAACTCGAAAACGTTGGTTTTCGATGGAGACAAGTCATATTTGGCATTCTAGAGTTGTGGACTCAAAAATGATCGAATTCCGACTTAGAACGAAGAAACGAGCGTTGAACGTTCATGAACGTTTATCGTTTTTGTTAAAAATGAATCAATAGGTAAATTTTTAGCAAACAAATTCAATTAGATAAAATTCTTGCAAGAACACGTAGAGTATGTAATTTGTGAACCGTAGGCTTTTGAACGAGCCAATTCGGACTTCTAACGAAGAAGTTATGAGCCCGGGAATTTTGCAAAGTTGAAAAAACTGTCCAAACTATCTGGTGCACAGAGACCAATTTATCATTGCCTTGCAGTGTGAGACTAAAATCGAAAGATCTTTGAAAGTGGCATGTAGCGCGTGCCATCGAAATAAGAGACTCATGCCGCAATACCAAGTCCGGACGCGTTATTCATCGCTTAACTCATGCTTCATGTATGAGATGGAGAAGCTATATTTGGCGTGCCATGACTTCAGTCCTTGATCAAATATAGTAAAGAATAAAGATAAGTAAAAAGAAAAGAATGGGATTAATTCAAATCGAACTTAGCTTAAAGAAACTTGAAGTAACATTGTTAAAACTTTGTTAAACCGTAAGGATAGTATATAAAGATTGTTGATAACCTATTCAAAGATGAATGCAAGTAGAGTGATAAGCCGGAATTGATGGTAAACAAATCTAATATATGATTAGATTGAGATGAAGGGTAAGATATAGTCATATACATACTTGATTATATATTACCTAATGTATGGTGTTATGTGATCATATATTGTAGAGACTTGAAAGACTCAAACATAAAGTAATTATACTGTAGAAGACGCTAAAGGCAAGTATTCTAACCCTTGTCTTAGTTCAATCTGAACAAGTTTTGTAATTCATGTATCCTTACGCATGAATTAAGGTGTGATAAAGTTAAAGCCAATTCTTCGTCTAGACTTAAATGCATTTGGTGGATTATTGATAATCTATCCAACTGTTATTAAATGTTGTTATCTTTTGTCAACTACTTGATATGGTTTTCAAAAGAAGACTGAGTATGATAAACAAAAGTTTTATCGTCATACGACAGGCACGTGAGGTTGCCACAAATTAAATGTACATACGTTTAATGAATGTAGTGTTGATCAACATAGAGTACAATAGGCTGATCACCTAGAAGTGCTCGTAAGTAATATCGAACTTACGGACTTAGTGTCAGGTTGTCCTTTTTAAAGAAAGAATGAAATACTCAAGGTCTTGGACCGGAGTTAACGTTTTACTGAATATTGTTATTATTGTAAAACATTTTGAAAGAAAGATGAAGTGCAATTTTGATTTATCAATAGTACTTCATAACTATTGTTAAGTTATTGAAGATATACAATTCTTATGTGTCAAGCATGTTGTTTATTGAAATTGTCATACTTGCTGAGCTAGTTATGCTCACTCTTGCTTGAACTATATGAATGCAAAAAGGCCTAATCAACGCATACAAAGGATCGAATAAGGATAAAGGAAAAGCTAAAATGGATCGTTAAAGTCATCGCTCATGTAATAGTATAGGTTTAATGTAATGTAGTTGATATTATGACAAAGAACTTTTGTAATGGGTTTAGAACTTGGGGAAATGTAAATATTATTTTGATTATATATAAGAGATATTCATTCTTTTGAGGCTTTTCAATTGGATGAATGTATGAATGTTAATCTGAAAGATAAGCACCATCTCGCCGGGTTGGAAGAAACCCGGATTTGGGGTGCTACAATACTGAATAATCCCTGGTCATAATCATACTAAAAACTGTCCATCAATGCACTACAGGCCACTGAGGACTTTTAATTACCACATCTTTTATAACATTACAGGTCATGATTATACCGAATAATCCCTGGTCATAATCATACCAAGTCCATCTATGCACAAAAGCCAAAGATGACTTTCATCACAATATAAGCATGAGGATGATGACAATGACATAATAATTCAATAAAACAAGTTCAAGAATAAATTTTAAAGATTTATAAGTTAATTTATCCTAAACTCAATAATGTCCAAATTGTCAACATGATACTGCTTTGTGGAGTAAAATTCAAGAATGCTCAGAAGAATATTTTCATGAAAAGATACTGGATGAAGCGCAAATATCCAGGATATTCTACTAATTTCATGGAGTATAGAAGCCAAAACTTTAACCAACTGAGTATAATAGAATATATGAAACTGCAAATGGATTTTCGCCGCCATGCGGTAATCCACGTAGACAGATCATTTCCACAATTTAATAAGGAATGAATACAAAGGATCATTCACCATGCATGTGGTAATCCACATAGACAGGTTATTCCAATAGAATAATAAAGAATGGAATAACAGAAGAATTCACCATGCATGCGATAGACCGCACAGACAGGTTATTCCCAATAGAATAATAAAGAATGGAACCAGGTCATGCGTAATTCGCACTGACAGGATATTCCAACACAATAATAAAGAATGGAACCAGGTCATGTGGAATTCGCACAGACAGGATATTCCAATAGAATAATAAATAATGGAACTAGGTCATGCGTAAACCGCACAGAAAGGATATTTCAACAGAATAATAAAGAATGGAACCCGTTATGTGCAGTAAGCCGCACGCATGTGATATTCAAATGAATAATAAAGAATGGAACCCGAGTTATCGTAAACCGCATGCAGACAAGATATTCCAACGTAATAATAAAGAATGGAACTGTGTCATGCATAAACCGCATGCATGACGGGATATTCCAATAAAATAATAAGGAATGAAATAACAACAGAATTCACCGAGCGTCGATGAGATCCAAGACAGATAATAGGTTATTCCAATGAATAATAAAGAATGGAATAACGAAGAACTTCACCATATATGCGGTGCTTGGCATGATGTTATTCCAACATAATAATAAGGAATGGAATAACAATAGCTCTTTTCATGAATACGAAAGAAATAATACCCCTTATGTAAGACCCCAATTTTTTTTTTTAATAAAATGAAATTTCCTCTATTTATTATTTTGAAATAGTAAGGGTTGATTTGATTAATGTGGTTAGTTATGGGTAAAATGCGCAAATATTTCAAATAAACAAGTGGTTATAAAATATTCATTGTTGTCGGGGAATATTCGTTTGGTCGTGGAATATTGTTGCTATCAGGGGAATATTCGTACGACGACGCAGCCTTGTGTGGGCCCCATAACAGAAAGCGATTGGATGAAGAAAATGACAAGTTTGAGTTTTTATAAATAACGGAGTAGTTGTTACCGTTAATACTGTTGGAATACTTGATGGTTAAAACATAGTAGCACACGTTATTGCACCAATTATTGATTCTTACGTAAGAAGGCACTACTCAATAATTGTTATAGTAATTACTATTCAATATTTTATTTTATTGATTCAATAATTGCTACGTTGATATTTTATATTATTGTTATTTCAATAATTGTCAGTACACAGTATTTTCCATTATCAGATCAATAGTTCATATTATTTGAATAATATTGTTAAATAGCATTATTGGCAATGTCTAGAAAGTTCCATCTAAGGAGAGGTTTGGTCACCTAATTGCTTGTGGCAAAGAAGAAAATTCTTATTGAAAGCCCCTTTTCTTGGGAACTACCGGTTGTCGATGATTGTGATTTTGTAATATTATTTGTGAATAATTAATTATTGACTTATATGATAAAGAAAATATTCATTTTATGTAGATATAGATGGAGAAAAATTTTAAAATGACAATTGTTGAAAATTGATATTTTATCTTTTCTGATAAAATAATTTATTTAAATATATTATTATATTTTAATAATATAATAATGGTGATATTTTTATAATGAATGTGTGATATATGAATAAATGAGGAGGAAGAATATTTTTGTTACAAAAAATGTTTAACACATGTTTTGTGTGTTGGTGGACCCTATTTTTGACTGAAATTTGATTATAGCCTGTAAAATCGTCCGTATGTGGATTTTGGTCAATTTCTGTTTGGAATTTGGAAAAACCTTCTTCTGCAAAGTTGTAGAGAATTAAATTTCCTATGGAATAGACATAAGATTCGATTTTTTTTTGATAAAATGGCTATTTATTATGAATTATTGAAGTTCCAAAATATTGAGTCTGAATTGATTTTGTTACAAAAATTGTTTAAAACATGTTTTTCATTTTTGGTGCATTTGTGTGGGAAAATGTGTTTTTGATGTGGTGGGCTAAGGAAAATTTTATTAAAAATATATTATTTTATTAAATTTTTTGCTTTGGTGTTCTAAGCATTTTCCTATAAATATGGTGCTTAGGTTAGAATTGAAAATCACACCAGAAACTGAAGTTTTCTCTCTCTATATTATCGAGCGTATTCTTGTGAGTATTTTGATATCTTGAGTGTTGCTATACGGTGCAAGTTTCCTTCAGCGTTATATCTGATATTCAAGTCAGAAGTACTATTCTTTTGAGATAAGGGATGTTATATTTTTTAAAAATGATATTATTTCTTTCAATATCATTATGCCGAAATATTGGTAAGATTTTTCTTGTGAAATTCTTATCTTTTCATGTCGGGGTTACTATTTATGAGTTACTATTCATGAGTTACTATTCACGAGTACTATTCACGAAGCATGATGATTTTTCTTGTGGAATTTTTACCTTTTAGTATCAAAGTTACAATTCACGTATACGTAACTATTCACATATACGGCACTATTTACAAATACGACACTATTCACAGGAAAATTAAATTTTCTTTTTTGTCCAAGATTGTCTATTATGGTTCCTATCTTTGATTGGATCTATGTTTTGATCTTCATTTTTTAAATTCTACTCCACAATAGTTTATTATGGAGTATTTTAGAACTTGGATTGTCTAAAGTACGAATCCCTAATATTTGTTCTTTTGTCTCACTGGATTCGTTTTCTTTAAAAATATTTTTCATCATCCTCAGTCCTAAATGATGATATAACTGAATATCTTAGGCTTGTAGTGCAAAGATGAATAATTTTTTGATGAATATCTTTGGTCCGTAGTGCAAGGATGAACAGGTGTTGAGATGAACATGACCAACTGATGAATATCTTTGGCCTGTAGTGCAAAGATGACTATTTGATTCAAGATGTATATTGATTGATGTTATAGGGAAAAAATATCGATGATGGACTTTTAAATTCATAGATGATAGTAGATTTCATTTTCTACTTAACTCTTCTAATGAATTGTTGTTTCCGCTGCAGTTGTTGATCTAATACTTGTTGTCTATTGTATTCTATCAGACTTTTCCCTGTTGAAGACTATGGATAATTTATTGTACATTATCTTAGTCATAATATTCTTTACTGGCCTAGTTGAGCTCACCCTTTTCTTTTTTGTTCTATTTTTCTTCTCAGGAGGCGAGAATATAGCGGGAACTAGTTGGGGTGTGGAATGATGGTTCAAGACAGTTGTTTTAGTAGTCCTCACCATTTTGTAAAATAGTGTATCAATAATTGTATGAGGACTTATTTAAGTGTGGATATTGTCTAGAAGACAATATTTGTATTTAAACTCACAGTATATGTGTTGTCGTATTTTGCACGACAAATGTATTAATAAAGTTGTAGTTATTTCTGTACCATGTATTTGGCGACTCAGAATAGGTTGGATGGAGTGGACCTATTTTGGGGGTGTCACACATTACCTTAGAAAAAACTGGATACTGGAGTAGAGAGGTAGCAGACTTCTCTTCTTCTTTCTCTCTATAATTTCTCTCTATAATAATTGCTCTATAGCTTTAATGAATTGGTGAGAAATGAAGGAAGAATGAGCTTCTATTTATAGGAAAATATAGTTTCGATAATTGCACGTTTTGGGGCTCAAAATATTACAGTACAATACCTCCAATTTAACTTTAACCTTTTATCAATTTAACCATTTACGAAATAAAATAATAATTGTAATAAAATTGAATACTTTCATTTCATAAAATTTAGGGTCTTACAATCTCCCCTCCTTATGAAATTTCGCCCTCGAAATTTATGTACGTACCTGGTATGCCGAAGAGGTGAGGATACCTTGCTTAGATTTTAATTCTTGAGGTATAACCTTTGAGTGTAGAATATGATTCTTCTTATCCAAGATTTTAACACGTATCTCATCATACGTTAAATCTTCTGCTATCTCGTCTAGTTCTAATTCAATAATGTGGTTCGGGTCGTCCACATAATTACGTAACATCGATACGTGAAAAATGTTATGAACACGCCACATACTTGGCGGTAAAACGAGTCTATAGGCCACAGTTCCTACTCGATCAAGAATTTCAAATGGACCGATTAAATCGAGGGTTGAGATTTCCTCTCTTCATCGATTCTTGCTTCTAAAATAACGCCCTCTTGAACCTTCTTCTTCACATTCATCAGCTTTGAGTATGTAGCTTGAGCCGCTTTAACTTTATTAATTAAAGTCGATTCTACTCGTATATTTGTTATCTTCACGTGGGTCCCTAGAGTCTTTAACACTATCTTCATCATTTTTAAGTTATACAAAATGGGTTTTTGTGTTAACAACATCGCACTTGTAAACTTATAAGATCTTTTACTCAACACGTCAACTGCCACGTTCGCTCTTCCACAATGATATTGAATGTTATAGTTGTAATCTTCAACAGCCCGAGCCAACATCTTTGGCGCATTATTTGTTCATTTTGGTTGAAGAAATATTTAAGGGTTTTAGAAATGAGTTTTGTACTGGGGTCAATACAAAATTTGATTTCACACTCTAGGGGTAGGCTAGGAAGTCTTCAAGAATACGTCAAGAAATTTATTAACGATAGAAATATCATTTAAAACTGTGACTCTCATCCATGACTTGGATAACACATCACATTGATACCTATAAACTTGTCATCGTCATTCACGACGTCGCCTACAGAAAGTCTGGCTTTGGTGCATTCCACACAAGGAAGTCACCAGATAAAGGCTCGGGGCTCTTTACTTATGGCTTGATATGACAATGATTGACTTTAGTGGTTTGGTTGCTTGAATTCGCATAACAGGTTGGTTAGGAATATGAAAGCTAACAACCTTACGAAAAGCATGATAAGTAGTTAACCAATTGATTTTTAAAATCACATCAAAGGCAAGTATTTTTAAAGAGATAAGATCGACAGGTAACGTGAAAGTGTCGATTTGAATCAACAAGATTTATAAACAGTGGAGGTAGCGAAGGTTTCTCATAACTAAGTTTCAACCGATAAGTCTAGAACTAAGAGGGGAGAAACAGTTGTATAAATGAAGTTGTAAATGATTTTTATAGTGTATTTTTTGGCGACTTAAGATGGGTGATGTATACCTATTTTTGGGGCGTCACATTTGGTATCAGAGCTTAGGGATATGGTTGCTGGCGGAGATAAGAATCTAGAACTAAGAGGGGAGAGACGAGTAATATACTTCGCTAGTGTGTGACTTACCTAAGCTGAAATTGTTTACTTGATAAGTTGACAAATAATGATATGTGAATTAACCTTTGTTTTGAAGGTATATTTTAGAATGATATCTGAAACACAGGAGATGAGCAATAGGAAAATCATGATACCGAGGAAATAACCGGGAAGGTACAATCCGAAAAGAAAGCAAGGTATTCTCATCTCTTCAAATACCAGTACGTGCACGTGACGTAAATTCGGAGGCGAAATTTCATAAGGAGGGGAGATTGTGAGACCCGAATTTTATGAAATAAAAGTATTCAATTTTTCTATTTTGGTGAATAGTTAAATTGATAAAAGTTTAAAGTTAAGGGTGACATTTGAAAATTTTTCAAAGTAAGTGATGATGAAGTTTTGTTTTATTAGTATTATTAATGTAATAAAATGGAAAAAGCTTTTATATAAAAATGTAATACTTTTATAAACTTATTCGCTTTATTAGGCTAATAGTAAAATCTTTTTATATAAAATGTAATACTTTTATAAAGTTATCTGCTTTAATAGAATAATAATTAGAATATATTATATTTTATTATGCGATTGTTTCAGATAAAGGCTCTGCGTAGTGTTTGTATAGTAAAATCTTTATATATAAAAAGCAGTAATACTTTTATAAAGTTATTCGCTTTATTAGATTATAAATAGAATATATTATATTTTATTGTAAACCAATCTGGACCGTCCGTTTAAAAGTAAATCAATCTGGACCGTTCATGGATTGGTTACTATTCAGTCCATTCTTCTATAAATAGAAGTTCATTCCTTCATTATTTCTTATGAATTCACTGAAACTCTAGAGAGAGAAACTATAGAGAGAATTCTTCTTCTATAATCTTGAGCATATTTTTTTAGTGTTTAAGAAATCTTTGAGCGTAGTGCAAGTTTCTTCAAGTATACCCCCGCCCTACCAGTCGGAGTACTCTTCTTTCAAAGGTAAGGGATACTATTTGTTGTACTAGTAAGGGGTATTATTTCTTTCGTATTCATGAATAGAACTTCTATTATTCCGTTATTTATTATCCTGTTGGAATAACCTGTATACACGGGCTACCCTATACTTGGTGAAATTCTTCTGTTATTCCATTCTTTATTATTATGTTGGAATAACCTGTATATGCGAAGTACCGCATACATGGTGAAATTCTTCTATTATTCCATTCTTTATTATTCTGTTGGAACATCCTGTCGGTGCGAATTTCGCCTGACCTGGTTCCGTTCTTTATTATTCTGTTGGAATATCCTATCTGTGCGTTTACACCGGACCTGGTTCCATTATTTATTATTCTGTCTAATATCACGTATTCAATGCGTTTCGTGGGACTGGTTCCATTATTTATTATTTTGTTGGGAATAACCTGTCTGTGCAGTCTATGGAACGCATGGTGAATCCTTCTGTTATTCCATTCTTTATTATTCTGTTGGAATAACCTGTCTATGTGAATTACCACATGCATGGTGAATGATCCTTTATATTCATTCCTTATTAAATTGTAGAAATAATCTGGTTACGTTAATTATGATGAGAGTCATAATAAAAGTATTGGACTGATGAAAATAATGGGTATATGAAGTATTAGTAAGTGTTATGATGAGTTATGTTGGTTATTATATGAAAACATGAAAGTTTCTTAGAAATCGCAAAGGGTTGAAAAATTGGATTTTGGTGAAAATGGAACATGAAATTCAATTGACCATATCTCCTATTATATTTTGAATTTTTGAGTGTGGTTAAGTTCTAGAGTTAGATCTATGAGTTTCCTAACTTATTCAAGTGGAAACACTGGAAAAGGTGTTGTAGATTTTCGTGCGGACTGATTTTAGCAAAGCACGAAAAAGTGAAAATGGGAAAACAACTACTACCAGAAATTTTAAAAGGGCATTTTCGGCCACTTAATTTGTGAGAAAAATTTCGGTCTTTTGGGACATGAAAGTATATGGTATAAAGTACCTCCTGTCCAAAAATGAGCTCATTCCAACTTAAAATGAGCAAGTTATGACCATTTCAATATTTAGGTTTTTCCAACGAAAAATGCTATAACCGGAGTTCTATAACTCCGATGACCATGAAATTTAAACTGGAAGCTCACGTTAACATGTGTAAGATCCTGCCAAGATTTGGGAATTTCTGGAGTTAAACTTGAGGTAGCTAATTTCTTAAGGAATTAATTAGAAATTGATTTTTGAAAAATAGTAAATGAATTTTAAAAATTCTGAGAAAAATATATGTTCATTATGGGACTATATTCTGCTAAATCCCAGAAAAAAAATATTTTTGGGACTGATTTGATATTTTTCATAAAAATGGTTTAGTTACGAACATATGAGTTAAATATGTTATGTGAAGTAACAAAGTTGGAAAATAGGATTTATGGCTTGGAAATCCTATATAAGGTATATGCATATTTTTTATGAGATATTTAATCATTGGTGATGAAATCTTATGAGTATGACATTTTTGAATGATTAAATACATTATTTGGTAAAGTGTAAACAATTGAAATAAATTGTTTATAAGTTTAAGAAGTGATTAAAATATTGTTATGATATTAATAATATTAGATTGTGAGTGGTTGATAATATTTGGATAAATTTAAAGTCTTTAATATTTATCCTTGTTTTCGTTGATTAATACTTATATCATTGTCATCATCCTCATGTATATATTATGTTGAAAGTCATCTGTGGCCTGTAGTGCATAGATGGACTTGGTATGATTATGACCAGGGATTATTCGGTATAATCATGACCGTAATATTACAAATGATGTGGAAAAAGTTCTCATTGGCCATAGTGCATTGATGGGCGAGTTTTTGGTATGATTATGGCTATGGATTCTCTTGACGGGGCAAAGATGAATTGTTTTATGGCATGATCGGATCATTAATGAAAACACGATTATCTTTGGCCCGTGGTGCATGGATAATTCGTGGTCGGATATATTAAAAGAATATCCTTGCCTATAAAGCGCGAGGATGAATTGATGATATGGATTAATTATCGAAATGAGTCTCAAAGAATTAAATATTAATTCATGGATGTGATAATAATGAATATCATTGGTAGTAGTGCGTGGATAATTCATGGATGTGATATTAATGAATATCCTTGGTCAGAAGTGCGGGGTGATTCGATGATGTGGATTATTTATTAAGCTGAGTCTCAGCGATAAAAGATTGATAATAAACTTTTAAATTCGTAGAAGATAATAAATATCATGTTCTACTTGACTCTTCTAAAATACAGTAGTATGTCTTTGGCCTTTAGTGCAAAGATGAATTGTTAATGAATATCTTAGGCCGTAGTGCAAAGATGAATTTATTAGTATAATTATGAGCAGGGATTATGATTTGGTATAACCATGATTTTTGATGTTTCAGGTGAAGATAGGTGATGAAAATTATCTTCGTCCTGGGTGCGAAAAGGAATTCAGAATCATAATTATGATTATGAGTTATTCATATGATTGTGGACATGAATTGTTGATTGATGTTACAGGGATAAAACATTATTGGTGGACTTTTAACATGGAGAAGATAATAGACCTGATGGTCTATTTGACTCTTTTAATGGATTGCTCGTTCCGCTGCAACTATGGTTGAAAAGTTTTATCATCTACCATATGTTCTAAATCTCTGATTTATTATTGACAAAAGCTATTGATAATTTAATTATCTTTAGTTATGATATTCTTTACTGGGCTAGTTGTGCTCACCCTTTTGCTTCACAATTCCTTTCAGGTAATAAGAGTGTAGCTGGGTCGAGCGGGGATAACAGGGGAATAGAACGGTGGTCTATAGCTGTTGAGGTTCTCCCTAAATAGTATGAAAATAATTTTATTGAGAACTTTAGATAAGTGTGTCGTATTGTATACGTCATTTGATATTTAATTTTGGTGAACCGAATAGGGTGAGGTGAACCTAATTTTGGAAGGGTGTTTTGCCATTATCATACAAGATGTCTAATGACATACAACCTCGTGTTATCATAAGACAAGGTTGTGCACATCCACTTGCTGAGTATATCTACGAGCACCACCTATATGATCTTGAGTTTATTTGAAATATAATTTTCACTTGGAGATAGTGGAGATAGTTATATGTCAAGAGAAGACTCGTCATTGGAAGGAACATGATAGTAATCTTCTCGTTTTTCTTTGGAGTCTATTGGGTCAACCAAGGATAATTCTCTGGACATATGATATCTATCATAACTTAGATTCATGGCCTCCTATGTACGAAGGTTTCCTTGAGCACTTTCCAAAGATTTTAATTTCTAAAATGCAGCTTTTTGGTATTACCTTTATGTAAGGTGCAATTGTGACATGAGTCGAGTTGGTATATGTATTTGTATTTAAACTCACAAAGATATACATGTAAATCGTATTTTGCATGACAATTGTATAAATGAAGTTGTAAATGATTTTTATAGTGTAATTTCTGGCGACTCAAGATGGGTGATGTATACCTATTTTGGGGGAGTCACAAAATATCTTGGTGATATGCTTTAACCACGTCTCCGCCTTAAGTGGTTCTGGCTTTCCCAAAACTCCTATGGTCCCAGCTCCTTGAATCGCTTAGCATGACCAACTAAATGGGTTGCCATTATTTCCACCTATATTTTGAACATGAGTCTCTCTTACCTGATGTTGCATGAATTGCATAAAGCCTCTGAACATCTCATCGTTCATCATTTGATCGGTGTTGTTATTTACCTGAGGATTATTGTCTTCCTATTGCACATTATCCCGGGTATTGATCGTTGGTGACTCAACGGTCTCATGTGCTTCATTGCTGATCTCAATATTTTTAGATGCCATTTTTAAACACTGTCACAAAACAAGGGTTAATTGACATATCACATATTATCCCTATATTCTGACCGACCAATTAAATACAAGGGTTAAATTGGCCATATCTCTTTCCTCCAATGACGGAATTTGTTCATCTTTGGACCAGAATTTCATTATACCATATAGTTTCATGTCCCAAAAGTAATGAATTTATTTCAATGTTTAAATGGACAAAATAGTCCACGAAAATTTTAGGGCAACAAGCTTTTTCGAATTTTCAATTTTGGTCTGATTTGGTAGAAACTGTCCACACAAAAATCTACAAGGGATATTCTGAAAAATCCAATTGGATGTGTTAGGGGACTCATAGATCTAACTCTGGAAATTGACCACACTCCCAAATTCGAAATAGGATGGGAGTTATGCTTGTTCAAATTTCAGTATTTGTTTTCCCGAAAAATAATATTTCCGATTATTAAGTTTTCTAGGAAAGCTTTCTTGTTTTCATGATTTTTCATACATGTAACATATAATAAGCACATATACTCCGTCATATCCTCCCTTATAACATAGGATCCACCATGATCCACAATCAAACCACAACAACCACCAACAAGCTAATTTAGAAAGTTTTTAAAGAAGATGATAAATAGTTAGGATTTTTAGGCTTAGCTCTTGAAGTTTTTTCCTCAATCTTCTTCTTCATAGCTTATGCTTGATCAAGACTTTGATCTTTCTCTTTCTCCTCTTTCTTTTCTTCAATCCGTGCCTTTTCTCTCTCTCTCTCTTACTCTCTCTCAATTTACTTAATGAAATGAAGGAATAATGAAAGAAATGATAACTTTGTCTTTGATAATATGTTGGGCATTTAATGCTTAGCTGGCTTAGGATCAAAACTTACCAAAAATGATAAGTTTCCATCCCCTTTTGTCCCCTCCTTATCCACCGATTCCTCCCCCTTTTCCCTTGCCTTTTTGGCTATTCCATTATCCACATGCTTAATAACAATCACATGACACATGTCCTCCAACACTGTGGCTCTAAGTCTTCATTCTTTGGCTCCAAGTCCAAGCCAACCTTTAATTCCAAGTTTGCACTAATTGTGGCTCCAAACTACAAGTCATAACTCAATCCTAACCAAGCCATTCCAAACCCTTGACTCAACCATAGTCAAGTCCTTTTTTAATTCACAACCAAGTCATTCAAACACTAGACTTGGTTAGACCAAAATTAATTTAATTCCTCATTTTTTTAGTTAGATTATCTAACTTTTTCAATTACTTCAATAATCTCTTTCTAGGGCACTCCCTCGTAATTTATTTTTTCCATCTCATAATACATGCCTTAAGTAATACTTTTCACATAATTAAGAAAAAATAAAGCGAAAAAGAGAGAATTTTACATGACTTAAAGTATATTTTTCACATAATTTTATAAAAAGTTCTTATACTCCCTCCGTTCTTAAAAGATTGTTGTTTTAGAAAAAAAAAATTATTTTAAAATATTTATCGTTTACAACTTTCGAGGAGAATAAATTATTTACTTTCCTATACTAACCCTACCTTCTCTTATTGTCCTAAGAAATTAAATCCCTTGTATTAATAGTTTTCAACTTCCCATAAAAAGGTAGTGATGGAATTTCAAATAAATTTTACTTGATAAAAGATGCTTTTTTAATTCATGTGCAAAAACTTTAAACGATAATCGTTTAGGAACGGAGGTAGTACTATACTAATTTATTCTTATTAAGAAACGGTTGTAGGCCGAGTAGGCCGAAAAGATTCAAATTTTATCGGGTCTTTTACAATAATATACAACATTTAGAAAGTAATTACATTATTAGTGCACTCATAAAATATTTACACAATTAATACACTTTCTATATTTATTTACAATATTAGTGCAATTAGGATTCCTTAATTTAGGAAATTAGTATAGGATTCAATTCATAATAATAAGGAAACCTAAAATCAAGAAGAAATAACTACCATAATTAATAATTCAAATTCAAATATCTTGGACCTAACAACAAAAATAAATTTAAATTCAAAAATAATAATTAAAATTTAAATATTCAAAGTTTGGCAACATCATCTTCCTCCTCCCCTTCGTCGGTCATCTTCCTCCTCCTTTCGTTCAAACTTGAACACTTTGAAGATGTAGATCCTAGATCTTGAAGGTGTAAATTACGACGCCGCATCTCCTCATCCATCCATTACTACCACAAATTTGCCATTATGACAAAGGTTGATTTAGTCCAAAAATTAAAAGGAGAAAAAGATAAATTTTAATGCAGTTGGTATCCAAATATTTATACAAAGGTAACCATTTTAGTTTTTGTGGGTAACCAAGAGAAATTTCATGTCAGCTTGGTAACCAAAACTTTCAAAGGTAACAATTTTAGTTTTTGTTGGTTACATTTGTATTAAGGTTTGGCTACCAATCAAGATTATGAAGAAAAAAAAATCTATAATAGATTTTTTATAATTAATTAGTAACCCAATAAAACCGATTTGATTACCTTTGTATTAAGGTTCGCTACTAATCAGATTATAAAAAAAAAATCTACAATAGATTTTTTAAATTAATTGCAACCCAATAAAACCTGAATTGGTTACATTTGTATAAAGTGTAAGCTACCAACTGCACCATTAAATAAAAAAATTTATAATAAATTTTTAAAAAATTAATTAGAAACCTAATAACACTGAATTGGTTACCTTGATATGAATGTTTGGCTACCAACCCATGTATTATAAAAAATCGCAAAGAATCGTATTTTTATGAAAAAATCGCAGGTGAAGGATGACGTTAATGGTGGAGGAGGGCGGAGGAGAAGGGCGTAGGAGAAGGGCATTAATGGTGGTAGAGGGCGTAGGATGGCGTTAACAAGTTGGGACTGTCTAGGTTAATGGTGGAGGAGGGCGAAGGAGAAGACTGACAAGGGCGAAGGAACCGTGATTTTTATTAAGGAAAGAAAAGGTGTGCTATATAATTTACTTATTAATTACTTAATTTAATAAGTAAATCAATATTAATCCCCTAAATTAAGGAATCCTAATTGCATACTAATTTCTTAAATTAAGAAATTCTAATTACACTAATATTATAAATAAATATAAAAGTATATTAATTGTGTAAATATTTTATAAATGAATTATTGTTATAATTATTTTTAAAAATATAATAGAATATGTAATTGTTCCAATTTTATTAGGGTTAAGAATGTAAGCTTCAATCCCACATTTTTACGACTGGGCCGGCCCGTGGCTTTAGCCTATAATCAAAGCACCAACCATCATAAGACCTAATGATCGAACGGCCAAAATAAAACCACCTAGTTTATAAATATCATAACCTCCTCGCACAACCAAATTCCATCTTGTACCATGGTTATATATATTAGGGTTTTGACTCAATCTGCTGCAACTACACCGCCGCTTAACAAATTATACTCTCTTTTCATCTCTTTGTGTATGGTTTTTTTGTTTGGTTTATAATTTGCGACAATTTACATTAGAAATTGGGGCGAAGTAGCTAATATTCGCAAAACCCAGAAACAAAAATTGTCACAGATGAAGCTTCCGCGTTGACGCCATGGCGGTTGAGCTTTCTTCTTGTCCTTTATTGGATTGGAATGGAGGTTCCTGCTTGTCAAAGCGGAGTTGGTTCTCATATCCTATCGCCTTGGGGAGAAGCAGAGTCTCTGCAATTTCCTCTTGGGATTTGCCATGAGAAATACATTCCTTTTTCCTGTTTTTCCCCCAAAATTTGATTTTGTATATGAATGGATCGGCCGGTGAGGAAAATAGATTTGAATTACACCATCTTTCGGGACTGAATGGCCTTTGGCCTTGTTGTTGACCAATTCTGCAAATCTGAGGCCTTGATAATTTTTCCATTTTTTCATTTTTAAAAAATCGGTGTAGTTGTGCTTATGGACGGTCTAGTGTTGTTTAGATAATTTCCGGCAGTACTACATATTCATAAGCTATATGAATGGCCGGGCCTCCTTCCTTGTCTTTCTAGTCTTTCTCCTCAGAGGGAAGACTATCCACGCTGTGGCTCACAATTTCTTAAATTAAATCTCCGAAATAAAAAGTAGATTATTATTATTTTAAGTTAATTTTTCTTTTTAAGGTCATAAACATTGGAACATTGTTTTCTTTATTTCTTCTCATTTCTTTTAATTCATAAAGTTTTAAAAAAAAATTCTTTGGGGTCGGTGGCCTTATCGACTGGTAATGACCGGTGCATAAAAAATTATAAATTGTTTACGGTATTTTTTTAATAAAAAATATATATTTTTTCACTCACCCATCCATTCATATTTAGTATTATATTTTATTAAATATATAAATTTATTAAAATTTAACGTTAAATTTTTTTTAATTACTAATTTTTTTTTATTAAAATACAAATATATTTAATATTATTTATTACTAAAATACGAATTTATTAAAATTTAATGTTAATTTTTTTCAATCACTAAATTTTTTTATTAAAATATGAATATATTTAGTATTATATATTTATTAAAATACGAATTTACTAAAATTTAACATTGAATTTTTTCAATTACAAAAATATAAATATATTTAATATTATATTTTATTAAATACAAATTTATTAAAATTTAACGTTAAATTTTTTTAATTATTAATTTTTTTACTAAAATATGAATATATTTAATATTATTTTTATTAAAATACGAATTTACTAAAATTTAATATTAATTTTTTTTCAATCACTAAATTTTTTATATTAAAATACGAATATATTTAGTATTATATATATTTATTAAAATACGAATTTACTAAAATTTAACATTGAATTTTTTCAATTGCTAATTATTTTTTATTAAAATATGAATATATTTAGTATTATATTTTACTAAAATATAAATTTACAAAAATTTAACGTTAAATTTTAATATAACATTAATAATTTACTAAAATACGAATTCATTAATATGTTAATTTATTAAAATATGAATTCATTAATATTTACTAAAATACGTTAATATGTTAATTCACATGCATTATTTTACTAAAAAATTTATTAAAATACAAATATATTTAGTATTATAATTTACTAAAATACGAATTTACTAAAATTTAAATAATTTTTTAAATGCCATATTAATAAAAAAATTAATTGTGGCTACTTTTCAAATTAATGTTAAATTTTTTTAATTACTAAAAAAATAGTAAAATTTGATATGTTATACAATTATGGTAAAATTTTAGTATTTTTGTATTTTAATGATGCAATTTGAATTTTTATTGTTTTGATTAATTAACAAAATAATTTAAATTTTAGTATTTTAGTATATTTTTAATTTGATTTTTTTAATATTTTAGTATTTTTTTTAATTAGTTAGTATTTTAGTATTTTTTTAATTAGTATTTAGTATTTTTTTAATTAATATTTTTAGTATTTTTATGTGGCAGTTACGCAATCAATTTTGTAACTTTGTTAGTCTAGTTGGTAGATCTGTTAATGATAGTGATACGAACGATCTAAAAATTGTAACGTTAAATATATTTTTAAATAAAAAATAAATAAATAAAGTACTTCAATAAAAGTCAAAAATATTTTTTGAACTTTTGCCCTAATATAATATCTACAACTTGACACAACATAAATTTATCTAACAGGACATGACTGTCACCCCCATTAGAAGACGTACCACCAACTAGATGCTTATCTTAAAAATTACTCCAACTAAACCAACTAACTTATGGTATAAGAACCTCCGACATATTAAATAATATCCGTTCTGTTTTAAAATTAAAGATATAATTTAATTTTTTTTTAATTTAATTTTTAAAATCGAACGATCATATATTAAATTTTAAAATTAATTTGATTCGTACAAATTTAAAATAAAATAATTTTTATGATTAATAATTTTTGTTATATACTATACCTTTCGTCTCTAAAATGATGAATAAAATACAATTTACACACATTAAAAAACTAAAAATAGAGTAAAGAGAGTAAAAAAAAATTCAAATTTATCCATAGTAGTCCAACAATATAATATAAAGTGATAAGTATTTTTATTTTTTTATACTAATGACCCCCACTAAATGATATAGTTACCTTTTACTTTATGTACTATCTTATTTTTTAGGATAAAAAAATTATATTTTTAATGCTACGTTTGGATTGAAGTAAAAAAGGTGATAATAGAATATAAAAAAATTGTGTTTGATTGCGATTGGAATAAATTGAACCATTTTTTTTATACATTTTTTGACTGAAATTTAACATTCTTATCCAAGATTTCATACCCAAAGCCTTATGAGTAGTTTTTTTATAACTCATTCCAACTAAAATAAAATAAATTATTCTAATCTCCATTCTATCCCTTTAATCCAAACACATCGTTAATAATTCTTTTAGAGACGAAGTAATTATTGTATCAATTAAAATAAAATAAATTTACATCATTTTAAAAGTTAATATATCATATTATTTAAACTTGAATCTCAAAAATTAAATTGTACTTTTAATTTAGGAAATAGAAACTTGGTATCTTTAGAAATCTATAAACATACAAGTGTCAGGGGAAAAAAAAGTGAACACCACCCGTACATGCAAAGCATAAAGTCGGAAAAATAAAGAAAAAACAAGTAAATTTGGCCAGCTCCTTTTGTCAGAGCCTGTTTGGCAACTAAGTACTTATTTTAGAAGAAGTACTACTATTTAATAATAATAAAAAATTATGGAATAGAATATTAAATTATATTTACCTTTTGTTCTTTAATATATTAAATTCATACAAAAAAATTATTTAATTTTTACAATCAAAACAATTTTCATAATACAGTTTAACTAGTCTTAATCTCAAATTAATTAAGTCAATTAAAACAATATCCATATTGAATATTAGAAATTTAAATTTAACTACTACTACCATTTAATCAGTTTCTTGCTTTTCAACTCTCCCTAGGAATAGGATCTACAAATTGAGCCTACGGTAAATTTGTGAGAATACAATCCCGAGGGGGTGGTTTGGTTAATCATGAGCTCTTTAAATTTACTTAACTCATAATCATCATCATAATCATAAAATCATAAAGTTAATATCCACTACTCTATGAAATAAATTACTACTATTAAAATTAAGATGAAATATTAACATGATAATTAAGATTAAGATCTTAAAATGTTTAGGCCAGTGTGATTATAATAATAAATTTTTTGGTGTTGATTATTAAAATTTCTTTACTGGGGTCTGGGGGTGGTTTCGAAAAAATAAAAAATAAAAAATAAAAAATAAATCTAAAAGACAGGCAACAGAAAAACGACTGCGTTTTGTATTCCCGTGGGCCACCGTCCCCGTCGTCAAGTATCTTTCCACACGTGAGAGATGTATAGAGTCCCACCAAATCCAACGGCTCACGCTTAAGCAGCGCATACAGCAACTGTCACAGCGAGGTTAAAAAACGGAAGAATAAAAATTAAAAAAATAATCAGATTCTTCATACAATATACTACTAATTAATCTCCACACACAAAGACAACCTCTCTCTCTCTCTCTCTCTCTCTCTCTACTGATCTTTCATAGAAATAGTAGTTGGCCTAGTCAATTCTTCTGTTTTCGAATCCCACCTTTGAGCTATCACCTTCCATGTCCAACTAATTTCAGCTCCCCTAACCTCTCTCCGGCGACTTCTTTCCTAACTCCGGCGCGATCGACGGCTCAAATTGTCGCTTCCTGACTGGAATTTTGGACTGGTAAATGAAGATATTTTCTTTTTTTTTTGGTGTAGTTGTATTGGACTGAAGAATTCGTTAGGGCTTTTGTTTAGGCTTCCACGTTAATTTAGGACTCACTTTATCTGTTATAAAACTAGCTTGATTCCAATCTCTCTCCCTAGTTTATTTAGTGTGCCTGTGTTTTTGTTTTTTACACCTCTTATACTAATTTTTATAAATTTATACATGTTTACATGTTTTTTTTTAATTTATGTTTTTTATAATCTTCAAAGTCACTGCTTTTGGTTGAGAATTATGGGAATTGAAATAGAATACAAATTATTGACGTGATTATTAGCTCCCGTTTTGTTTCCGGTTGTTATTTCTAGTCACTGTTTTTATATTTCTTTGCTGAGATATCTATCTCGGCAAGTATTTTTTAAAAGCTGGTTTTGCTTAGAATTTAATTTCTTTCGTTGGATGGGAACTTGGAAATAATTTTAGAAAGCTTAATTCAAAAATGATAAGAAGCAGTTTGTTTGCATATGCGGATACAAGTTTAACCAGTCTTGGGTTTGACTCAAATTGATGAATTGTAAATTTCTGATATCGCAGTAGACATAAATTACAAGAAAATTTAGATTTGGGAAGAACCTAAATTTTCCCTGACATTAGGGTAGTCTCTTTTGCTCTGTCTGTTCAGCCTAAGTTAGCAAGATTCTATCTTTGTAAAGGTGTGTAAGGTTGAGTGACTTGAATGAGAGACCAAATGATGAGTAAGTGTTTTTAACAGAATTCATATGGGCTTGGTCATATACGTATCTAATCTGTTAGGTAACACCAAAGCAGCAAAGTTAGGTTCCACCTCTGAGGTCCTGAACTGCCCGCGGCACAATTAACTTAGTATTTCCACCTATGCTGGTTATGTTAGACAAGTTTTAGGGAGTGACATAAGGTCAATTGCGAGGTATATGTTTACCTCAAAAAGATGAATGGAAATGAAGATGGAATTGTTAGCTAATTGTTACATGAAATAGCCTCAAAAGGAAATTGGAAAGTTACAAAAGTCCCTTATCTATAGTGTAGTAAATTAGAGAGGTTGATGATAACCGCCGGAGTTGCTTATTTAGTATTTTTTTGCTTGTAGATGCCACATTAATGTCCATTCCTAAAATTTTCCTATACGTGTTTCAGTGCTTTTTACATGATGACATCAATTAGTAGGATGAGTTTTTTGCTTCACCACACTGTATTTGCATGGATTCTGTTCATCGTTTTGCTCCCTGGTGATATTCCATTGCTAGAATTCTGTAGAAGCTTCATATTATAATTGGTCCTTCTCACCACTTCTTAGCTAATAATTTCAGGGTACCACGTAAATAGCCATCTTTGATGCTTCTGGAGTGCAAATTGATTGTTCTCTACATCTTCGCAAGATGCTTCATCTTCTCTCCCAATCAACATTCTCACATAACCTTAAACATCCTCTTAACTTTTAAGATTTTGTAGTATATTTTCAGCAAAATGAAACCCATGAATTAACACTCATCATAGCTGTTGTATCCTTCAAGAAGATATCTGATGCAGCCCAAAAAAATTAGTTATTGAGTTTTATTTAATTGTGGATTTTGATTTTCAGTTATTAGGTTTTATTATATTTATTTTAGAAAGTAGGATTTTTTGAAGATCTTTTAGATTTGACTTGATTTCGTTTGGTTTTGTCTAGAGAGCAAGTTATGTATCGTTATATACAGTGGAGTAGTTTTAAATTTGAATAGACTTGGATCTTTTGAAATTTATATATTTTCTATTTTGGGTGATTTATTCCCCCTTTGAATCAATCATCTTGCCTTAAAGGAGTGGCCTTTTATCTTCGTTTGTCGATCAATGCCAACCTCTAGTAGTATTGACCCAATCAAACATTAGAAATCTAACTGTATTAGGTTATTCATGTATTAGATTATTTGTGCTTCTGTCTTGCACCAATTTAGTATTAGAGAGAGTCGGTTTTTATCTTCATCTACCAATCAACGCTAACCACTAGTAGTATTCATCCAATCAAACATTAGATAACTAATTGTATTAGGTTATTTGTTCTTCCATCTCGCACCAATTTTGTATCAGAGAAACTTCCTATCCATTGAAACTTTATTTTTTTGTTTAAAAATTAAATCAACATCCTCATCATCATTTGACCATTGTCCAAATGCATGACTAGCCTTCTGTTCACTACAAGTTTTATGCCCAACTTATCAGTTTTTAGCTTTTGACAAATAATTCATTCAACCACTACACCCCATACTTATTAGCAAGGAAGATCTTCGTTGACAATTTCTTTACTCGTTATCGGCCTCAGAATCAATTTTCTCTACATTATTATGAAGTTCTATGTTCGGCTATTGCTATAGGGTTTTGAAATCCTATCTTAAAAGAGTTCTTATCCGTCAGATCTTTTGTTGTCGAGTAGACTAGAGAATAACAATCCAAGATTTTAAAAGGAAAATAGAAAAAAAAAAGAGTAGAAGAATAAATATTTTTACGATTCTGTTGATGTGCCGACAAAATATTCCCCGCCACTGACATTCAATTTTTCACTAACATGGCTGACTACATACAAGTATAGCCATATCATTAGGTCTTGAGAAAGGGAAAAAATACATGTAAATATAGATCCCGACCTCTCTGTTGCCTATACCCCAACTCCGTTTGTAAATTATCATTAGGCACCTAAAGGTTTTCTATATTTTTTATTTTTGTTCCATAGTTTGTTACAAGTTTAGATTTGGATCCCCCAATTTTTATAAATTTTCAAAATAGTTCCTCAACTTTGGATTTCTTTCAAATTAGCCCATGAACTTTGAACTTGCTGTTTTTATAGATATACCCCTCTTTTATACTTTATTTCAGTTTGAGCCCGGCTTAAAAAAAGAGTCAATTAGTCCAAAGAAAAAGATAAAAGATAAAATAAAATTTATTTAGACCATCGGACCTTCTTTGGGCTAAAATCAAGCGACTTGAGTATC
Organism: Panax ginseng; assembly: GCA_020205605.1. NCBI lineage: Eukaryota > Viridiplantae > Streptophyta > Magnoliopsida > Apiales > Araliaceae > Panax > Panax ginseng. The sequence goes on along the minus strand of CM035144.1, from coordinate 98,854,541 downwards.
AAATTTCTTTTATATGCGAGCAATGTTGCAGGGCTTATCCATATAGTAGTATGATATTTTGAAGTTTTAGTAATAAATTTTAATCAGAAGATTGTTTCCTTTTTAAATTGGGTTTTTACTTGATTTCTAAAACTTAGTTTCCTATAATAAAGAGTTTTTATACTCACTATTATTTAGATTTTTGGTTTTTCAATGGGAAAGAGCGCTGTTAGATCATTAATCCTGATGAGGCTATTGCCTATGGTGCAGCCGTGCATGCCGCTATCTTGAGTGGCGAGGGAATTGAGAAGATTCGAGACTTGGTGCTGTTGGATGTTACTCCTCTGTCCCTTGAGATTAAATTATTTGGTGTAGTCTGAAGATAATTCCACACAACACAACTAAACCTCTGATGGAGAAAGTAAAATTTTCTATCTAACAAAATAGTCAGCCCGTTGTATCGATATTTGAGGTTGGGATAAGAACAGAGACATATGATAACTTACTGGGACAATTTTTAATCTCTAGCATCCCCTGTGACGTAGATTGCTCGCGGTTAAATATGAATTGAGACGAAGCTTTGTAAAGATTTCAATCTTTTCCAAAATTATAAGATCATTATTGACTTTTGAAAGTCAACTTGTTACATTTTCAAGTGCAAAATTGAAATGATCAATCTTATGATGAGTAGTATTTTTTAGATGCTTCACAATATTCATCATATCGTATTGACTAGAATGAAAGGAATTTATGTCAATTTGAAGTTTGAAAATGTCTTAATTTGACTTAAAAAAGTCAATAATGATCTTTTATTTTGGAACGGAGGGAGTATATTACTTTGAGATCGCAACAGGTAGAAGTAAAACAATTGTTCTTGTAGTTATGGACAAGTCAGGTATGATATGGTAAAGAAGATTGAAATGCTATGTTTACAGTTGTGCATGTTAAAGCATTCCTTCCCCGTGGATCTGAACAATTACCTGACCATGTCTGAGGTGTGGGCCATTCATCATTGTCATCATCTTTGTGGAGGATCACAACACTTGACACCTTTGTAGTACGTTGTTGTAGCATGTTGCTCATGTAATTTTATTTTATTGCCAGTCTTTATGTTAGGAGAGAATTCGACACCTTTGTTATGCTGAGGAATGATTTATCTACTCTATCAAACTTAAACTGAGAAGACGCATGTCTGCAGCCGGGTGGAGGGGAATATGTCTGTAGTCAAAGGGGAAAAATAAGAATGGCCTTCTGTTTCCTTGAATTTGGTTAATGATATTTGGTACTTTAAGTTGACGATTCAAGAAACCAGAGGTACTGGTGTAGCCGTGTAGGTACTAAAATTCTATCCTTTATTGAGATCATATTAATTTCTTAATTAACATATTATATCTTTTCAAATACGCTTCTTCACTTTATTGCTATAGTTTGATCATCAAATTATACTAGAAATTCTAGGTTATATAAGTTGTCTGTTAGAGTTATTCCCACAAATTCGCTGTTTTTAGGCACTTTATCTTCCTTCAATGCACATTTCTGTTTTCATTCTTATTTTCTTCCTTGTTTGCGTCAAAATTTTTTCAAATATTAAAAATTACTGTTTTCATTCTTAATTTTCTTCCTTATTTGCTTCCAAATTATTTCATATATTAAAATTATTCCGGTGTCATAATAACTTTCAAAATTATGGTACTTTAACATATTTACATTTTGTTCTTTCTTTTGTTAGGTTTCTATATTGATTCATTGAACGAATGGTATTATGGGGCATGTGTCGAAGTGTCAAGTTAGTTCTGGTTAATCTTTTGTACCTTTACTCCAGTTCAACATCTGAAGATAATGGGCCCTGAGATGAACTGATTTTTTACCTGCTACTACTACGACACTACAACTTCACATGGTTACTTCAAGGGAAGGTGTGTCCGATGAAATTTCTTCTCATAAATTGCAGCAGAGAGAGAACTTCGATACTGGGCTCCATGATTCAGTGTCCAACCAAAAACAAAGCCTGCTTTCTGTATTACCTGAGAAAGAGTCGGGTAAACTGCAGCAGAGACAAAACCCTTCTACTGAGCCAGTGGTATTACAAATCAGTCAAGAAAGCAGCACACTTCCAGTGATCCCGGAGGTAGTGCCAAATAATCTTAAACCGCAGAGCCCTGATGTTGTCATAGATGCATCACAATCAACTCAAGAAGGAAGCTCTATGTCTGTAGTTCGCGAGACAGAGCCAGATAATTTGCGTCAGAGGCAGAGCCTTGATAGTGGTAACCTTACATCTGAATCTTGTCAAGAAGGAAGCTCTCTCTCGACAATACCTGAGAGAGAGTTAGATAACTTGCAGCAGACACAGAGCCCTAACACCAGTACCTTATCATCAGAAACCAATCAAGATGGAAGAACTCTTCCTATTATGTCTGAAATTGTGCCAGAACAGCGTCAGGATCCTGATATTGAGCTTCCCGCATCACAGTGTGATCAAGAGAAGTTCACTTTATCCATAAAACCAGAGAAAATTTTGGGAAAATTACCACTGCGGCGGAACCCTGACATCGGGGTCCCTGCATTGCAGTCTGCTCAAGAAGGAAACACTCTTGGTAAAATACCTGAAAAACCATCACAAGACGGATATAATTGGCGAAAATATGGGCAGAAACTTGTTAGAGGAAATCAATTTGTTCGAAGCTATTACAAATGTACATTTCCTAATTGCCCAGCAAAAAAGCAAGTGGAAAGGTCACATGAAGGGAATATCACAAATATTAATTACCGGGGGAAGCATGAGCATCCCAAACCTCAACATGGTCCCCTAATTGTTCCTATCCAAGCAAGAAGACCTGAAAAGCCTAATTTGAACAAGACTGAAGGTAAGTGTTTATATTTATTACTGTTTTCTGGCTCTTGCACTTAATTCAAAAAGTTGCTGGACTAATTTGGTGATTTCTATTTGAAGACGAATCATCCAATGTTCATAGTGAAACACCTCATCATGTTGCGCCAGTAGAGACCCCTAAGCTCTTGATAGCTGAAGCAAGTGTTGATGTTATGGAGAGTGCAGCTTCACAATCAAATAAAACAAGAGATGAGGTTGATCATGATGGGAACCCAAAATCTAAGAGACGGTATGTTAACAAGCTCTTTATATTTTCTGCATTGAAGCATGCCATTGTGTAACCTGTTACTAAATTGTGATTATTTTTCTTGCAACAGGAAGAAAGACATTTCTAGTGCTGATAATACTTTGGCTTTGGCAAATAGGACAAATGGTGAATGTCGGCTTGTTGTCCAGACTACGAGTCTGGTTGATATAGTGAATGATGGATATCGCTGGCGCAAGTATGGACAGAAATTAGTGAAAGGCAATCCAAATCCAAGGTATATGTTATTTTCAGTGCTCTTTCCCATGACCAAAAAAGAAAGTGGTCTAACTCGGCAACAACTGTGTCTTCTTCTCATAACTTTTTTAAATATGTGCAATGCGTTTTCTGTGTGGTACGTGTTTTCTTAAATTTATTGGTAATATTTACCAAATTTTTTCACTCTCTTATAGAAACTTTCTGATGAGCTGATTGCAAGGGACTGGATAGATATTCACTCATTAATATTTTCTTGGTGTATTGCTTATCTACATTAACCCAAGCAGCTACATTTTGCATTGCTATGATTCTATTAATCTGTACATTTATTGCAATTCCTGCATCTTTATGATGTTGTGGGTTACCATCTTGCAGGGTATCTCATACACACCTCTTTGTTATGACTCGGCATTATTTCAACTTGCACAACTCAAGTCTTAGTTTCTATAGATATCTATTTTGGGTTCATAGACCCAACTAAACTGATGTAGATAGTTTAACAAATGCATAACTCGAGAAGTTCTTCTCTCTAGTCTGTACCACTTTCACAAACTAAAGTCGGAGAAATAAGGCAATTATGTTGGATAAAATATTTAGTTTGGGCATAAGCTGGTTAATAAGAATGATTGTATTGCAACTGATTTTTTTGTGTGGAAATTATAGACAATCATTAGTTCCTTGTCCATTCCAGTCCTTGATTTGAAAATTCACTTTTTTGCGTTCCTTTTTTCAGTACGTTCCCTTTTTCTGTCTTTAATGATTAGTTCCTATGTAAGCTAGTCTTTACTATGTACTGGCTGGTAGTAAAAAATGCTTCTTGCAGTTTTCTGCCATAAGATTTTTCTGTTATGATATCTGGTGGTTTTATCAAGTTTCTTCATCTCAAGACTCAAGTAGTCCATGGATATTTGTTGTTTCAATCTACTTCTTTGGTTGTAATTTCTTGTTTAATACTCCTTTTGTTCCTAAATATAAGATCAAGTTTGCCTTTTTGAAGTCAATTTGAGATATTTTCAAATTTAAAATTGGTGTGATACATTTTACTTTTGAAAACAATAAATATTATAATTAGAAATATTTTTACATAGTTTACAATTTTCATAATTTATTCTCTAAAATTGAATGAATTCATAATTTTGAATTTTTTAATATCTCAAATTATCAGAAAGTCAATATTGATCTCATATTTTGGAACGGAGGGAGTAAGATGTTTTACGGAGACAAAAGAATTTAGTACCTTCGTGTGTGTGTGTGTCAGGTTTGTATTTGCTACGTTCTACGTACTTGTTTTTTGTTTTGTTGATAAGTTGGATAAACAGTTGATTATTAGGTTACTTCAATAGCAAAAATCCCTTTGGTTCCCCTTCTCCCTTCCAAGAGCCCCTTCCCCTCTTTCTCATCCTTGGGTTGTTGACATGCATGGTGCGTATATACAGCCAACTCATCTAGCAACATGCATAGTGCTTTCTAAAATCATAAATCCTGTTCCTTACCGAGAATAGAAACAGGATTCCTCTATATGCCTGCATATTGTTATATACAGTTACAAACTCTAGTTGTGCACACCATTATGCCTTATTATCTTAGAAATTATCCCCTCCATCCTGCAAAGAATGTCACAATTCTGTTTTATTTTTTGTTGAAAAATGATAGTTTTACAAACTTTAAGCAAATATTAATTAAGATTTAATCCTGAGCCACTATAAGTGCAAACACATGCTCTTATGTTGGAGGTGATATTAAAAATTGCATTATAAGCTAGTATATATTGATGTATAAAAATTGAATTTCTTAAAGAGGGAGGTTTAATTCTTCTTGCATATCTGACTATACTAGCTTTGCAAGAATTCTTTCATATATGCTTAAGCTAATTTCTGTTTTGTAGGAGTTACTATAGGTGCTCAAGCACTGGTTGCCCTGTTAAGAAACATGTGGAGAGGGCATCGCATGATCCAAAAGTGGTTATTACCACTTATGAGGGACAGCATGACCATGTTATACCTTCTGCCAGGACAGTTACCCATAATGTTTCAGGAGCTAATGCAAATGTAACTTCCCAGAATGATGAATCAAGATCTGAACCCGAAGAAAAGGGAGGTGCTGGTCTGGATATGGTTGTTCATGTTAACTGAGGAATAAACACCGTCTTCCTAACTTGTTCAAAACTTACAGTAAGCTACTTATTCAAGCAGAGTTCGTGATGATATTTATTGACATAGATCAGGATGCATGTGCATTGGAGGCATTTTGCATATCTCCATTTGCTTCACGTTTAATCTTTACTTGTGTTTATTGTTTGTTGTCTTAGGGCTGAAAGTTGACTAAACCCCACGTCTTTAATTGGTAATTGGAGGTCTATGAACCGCAGTTGGTTGTATAAATTATTCCGAGAAAACTATAATCAGAATGTAGGTGATATCAAAAGTATCTAATTATTGATAACCAATCATGCTCTCTTCTTATTAATTGCTTCTCTCTGATTATTCATGCCTCGATGCTGCCTTCATGATGGGGGTTATATGAATTTTGTTGTTTACTATTTTTATTTCCGGAAATAGTGAGCTTTAACAACCACTTAATGTAACAAGATTTTGATACCGTGGCCTATATTCTTTAGTAAAGATGGCTCTAAATCTCTAATTGAATAATTGACAGCTGTAGAGGGACTTATTTTTCAACATTTAACCAAATAATATCAAAGAAGGATGAGAACATGGTGTTTAGGTAAGAGAATGTTTTCTTGTCAACACATTTTATTCCACAAAAACCACATCACACGACATTGTTCTGTAGTGTGGGTGGCGCAGAAATTAACAATTGTGAGCTAGCTAATGAGGAATAAGTTATCAAAGTGGGATCTCATATCTGAATTCCCGACCAACAGCATATAGGTGAGGGATTATTGGTTTGAGGGCATCAGCTTTGTACGTGGAATCTACGCTAAACTTTGTCCCAAAGGTTCTCTACTAAGATTGATATTAATCTAACTATGGAGGCCAAGAGTTATGTAGCCAATCCTGATGTAGACAGTTGCTTTGAATATAGGGTAAATTTTAGTTTACACAGTTGCTTTTTTCTTGGTGGAGTTGAGCTTAAATTAAGAGAGATGTTTAGACAAAGTTGGTTAGTGGAGTGACTTCATTTTTGAGCTAATTACTACTCCATTAGAGAATCTTCTAGGTTTGATGCAAGAGTAAACAGAGCCGGGGAAGAAGTCGTTGCAACTCCTAGAAGGTAGTAACCAAACCATTGATTTAACCCGTGTGTCAATCATTGATCATTAGGAAGTCAAACTTTTTATGAACTCCACCAGATTATAATTTTAGGGGTATTTGTTTAGAAATGAACGAAATTCGAATTACCAATCGACCAAAAATTGCTTTTATTTAAATTGTTGAATCCAGAAGATAGATTTGTTTGAATTAAGCAATTTAAATGAGTAATTAAACGAAGTAAAAAAAATTAAGAAATTAAAAAAAATATTAACTATTATATTAAATAAATTTACAATAATTTTAAATTTTTTAGAGGGGTAAAATAATAAAATTTTGTCATTTAAATTCAAATTCAACTCATTCAGATTCATTCAATTTTTATCAAACACCCCTAAAGTCAAACTTGTATGAACAACTCAAGTGGATGAAAGGAAACTTTATGGAAAGCTTACATATCACATCAATGTTTTGTAACAAATAGGAAATAAGGGTTCCACAGATATTAAAAAATAATAAATGAACAAAATAAGGTCCACAACTCTCATCACCATCATCATCAAACTCATACATCAATACCAACTTTAAGAACATGCCATTTCTGACCCTTTGCTCCCTCCAATAGTCTAGCATGCTCCTCCTATTCCTTGCCCACTCAACCTCATTATTATTGTATATTTGTATTAGGTCACCACCACCACCATCATATATATATATATAGAGAGAGAGAGAGAAAAGGAAATACAGGTAACTGTATTTAATGATTAAAGATTCACAAGAGCAATAATAACAGTTGAGTTGCGCACATTGGCTCCGCAATCAAAGGGTCTTTCATGTGTTAAATACTAAACTATACTTATATGGGTATGGGACCAATCTGTAATGGGATAACAAAGATATTCTAATGCCATTTATTATCAACTGCTTTGTAATTTGATAAAGAAAGACTTGCCAAGCTTCTATTCTAAAGAGGGAGAGCCAGCCTAAATTCGCTGGCCTAGTACGGGCATGAGATGGCATGGCACTGAAAACTTAGGACAAATATATATAGGAGCCGACTATAGGCTGCAAATTAACTTGACTACCACAATACAGTGTTGCGCACCATTTGCTATGAATAAGCTCCTATATATATGTATATATATATATATATGCATACATAAAGAGAGAGAGAGAGAGAGAGTGATGAGTAACATAATGCATAGGAAGCCATGATGAACTCAGGTTAAAATTCAACTATGTATAACTAGTAGACTTAATTATTATTTCTCTGTGTTGCAGAGATCTCCTACATTTCTTTTCTTTACGCTGAACCCTGCATATACTTCTACTTCCTTTCTTCTTTTAACTAAAGCAGACTATACTTACATTTCTGCTGAAGGTATCACAAGCCTTCTTGCTTTCTTCCTGTGATTTAACATTAGCAAACTAAAACCTTAGAAACTTGTTACACATTGGATTTTTGTATCAATCTTCTTTGCAGTCAGACTCCTGTTCTCCCTAAAGTTAAAAAGAAAGACGAAAAACCATCTGTTGCTTCTCCATGACTAGGTATGAACTCGAAAACAAACCGACTGTTACGAGACTAGTTGCTGTGAATATATTAAACCTGATTTAGTAGTATCAAACCCACCAAAATATTCTTTCGGTATTAAGTCCTCTAACTCTATAACCCTTCTCTGTTCCTGAACCTATGTAACTGTTGAAATTCCACTTGCTATTGGAGATGCAAACGGGCTATCTGGAAGATTTAGTCCTTGAGTGCTGCAATTTTTATGGAATCAGCCAAACAAGAAACACCATAATGTCAGAAAATCCGTAAAGACAACAATAACAAAATAAAGCAAAGCAGTAAAATATGTCACTGTGGTATACTAAAATCTTAACTTGCATAAAAACGAAACAGAGAAAGGAAGCATGATGAACTAAGACGGAAAAACAAAAAAACAAAAAAACAAAAACAAAGCAGTGCATTTTCACTACAAAATTGTTCTTTTTGACTAATAACATGATGTAATCATTAAAAGACTTTCAGACATAATCAGCCTGTGCTAAAAAACTAACCAAATGTATATATACTTTCTGATTGAAAAAGAAGAAAGGCCATTAAAGGAGAATTAATTAGTGATGAAATAAAAAATTATTAGGAAAAAAAACATAACTCGTCATACCTCTCCTGATCTTTGTATTTGGTGTTTATGTGCCTAACCGTTTCTTCAGTAGTGCCAGAACCATTATTCAGAACATCTAGTAGACAATTGAAACCTTCGGCTGATGGGAACTCTGGTTGCTCCGCACGGGCTATGTTGATATATAAGAAAACGAAGAATCGGAGAAGATAAATATTGAAAATGGGGTTCAAGAAAACGATGAAGTAAAAAAGCAAAAGAGATATATTGTCAATTTATTAATTTTAAGATAAAACCTTCAGAAAGCTTCAATTCGTTGAGTGTGTAGCCAAAATAGGGCTGCTGGTTCACAGTTTTAGCTGCTAACTGCATCTCAGAGAGACGAATTCTGTCAAGCTCAAGTGCATGTTCATGTTCTTCCATAAGCTGCTTCCTGAGCATCCTTGAAGTATCATAAATTCTGGGTACTACAGAATAAAAAATTAATTATGTTATGTAATGAAGTTCGTGCACAATGCAACTAACCTACGAAAAACTATTTACAGCTCATTTTAGAGATTTTCTCACTTGACTGAAGCTCAGATTCTGCCTCAACAAAATGAGAATCATAGTACATTGGATGCTGAGCTTTTTCAGAAAACTTTCTGCCGGGGGAGAAAAATAGGTATATCAGAATAAACCTTAAAAACTTCAATCTACAGTAACCACTATTAAGGAATTAAGAGACAATTGCTAGTTGGAATCCTAAACGATGGCAAAAGGTGTGAAGGAGAAACAAAATAAACTGCGAGGAAACAAAAAAAAAGTAAATGTTTCCTCTTCATATATACTCTTTAGTATATACCTCTCAGCAAGCCTTGATTTTTCTCTGTAAGGCTTCACCAGAACACGCGCACCACATACGAAATGAGGATTCCCTTTCGCCAGAATCTGCTTGACTGTCTCCGCAAAAACAAAAGTCACAAACCCAAACATTCTTCTCTGCTGGCAAGGTATCCTAACATCTTGGACAGGCCCAAATTTGCTGAGACAAAAAATCACAAAAGGCCAAAAAAGTTGAAACTTGTTTAAAATGGAGAAATAAATTCGGAAGGATCAGCGGATCATCAACTAACACCGAGAATATACTGATTTTTCCTTACTTGAAATAGTTGGAAACATCTTGCTCTGTGAAAGTGCTCTCAGCTGGAAAAGTCAGATATATCTGGCGAGAGCCAGCCACAATTCCTCCATGCTCATTTCTTTCACCATTATACTCCATGTATTTTGGAACATCTTCGGCCAAAATAACAGAGTGCTGGCCATGAGGTCTGTAGCTACACAACAGAAAAAGCAACAAGTTAACTACTCCTTGAACGTAAAAATATAAGTCATTCAAAACAATGGCAGTTCATAAATTCCACCTGTCAATGAGTCGAATGCTGTTCTTAAGACGGGCAAGAAGCTTTGTCAGACTATAGCCAGCTTTTCCGTGTCTCTGGCTCTCTGTAAGATACCCCTCGGCCTGAAGTGTCCTCCCATATTTCTCATAATACAGCATTGGCAAAGAAGCAATTGAAACTGGGAACCCTCTTCTCGATTTCAAAAGTTCAGTCAGCTCCATTTCTAGCTTCTCAAGGGATCCCGGTGAGAAAACTTGATCTTCATTCCCAATTTCATTTGAATTTGGATGGAACATTTGAGAGAAGCTTTCTGGTACTGCATGGCCATGGAAGTACCGACAGTTGCTTCCGTGCTTACAAAACCCTTTACTGAAGTAATGGCAAAGCTTGACTGGAAATTCAGGCAAATTTGGAGACCTTCGGTTGGCTCTCGGGCCAACTGCAGGTTCTGGGTAATAGTAATTGCATGAGAAATCAGAACGAACTGAGTTTACAGACTCCAATTGATCTTCCAGTGACAAAAACTGAAGCTGGTTCTGAAGGGAATAGTCATCAGGAGCAGATTCTGTGTATCCTAGTGGGACAAATTCCAAATTACGAACTGGGTCAGGAACTCGGGGATCCCAGTAGGGATTCGGGATTCTAAGGGGTGCCGGAGATGACGCCGGCGAGAACGGAGTGAATTGTAATGGAAACTCCGAGATTGGTGAAGGGTTCGCCTGAGGAGGTGAAACTGCAAGAGAAGCTACTGGCTTCGGGGACAATCCAAGGTCAGTTTTGGCTTTATTAATTAACGAGAGTATCAGATTATCAGGGCTAAATGCCAATCTGATCATCTCCCTCTCACCATGATCTTGCAATAAGAGATACCCAATAATCTTAGAGACATTTTCTGGTTCTAGTTTCTGGATTCTGTTGTAGACAACTTTGGTAGACTCTGAAAAGTCCATCTCAAATATTAACCTAACAAACAAGATATATATTTTGGTTCAGATAATGTAAGCGGGCACTTAACTAAAGATCAGTCTGTCTACAGACAAAACTCCATCCAATACAAATTTGAATCAAAAATCACACACAAAAAATCTGCAATGCAGAAAGACATTAACATGATGCATTGAATTTTTAACTAGCTAAACTAAGAAATTCAAGAACAATTAAAAATGTCTATGACCGCCGCACTGAAGAGAGGTAGCTATTCTGACTATTTCTACAAGTAATTGTTAACATGGTAGCACCAACCAATGATACAAGAAATGACAAAACTGCTTCATTTAATCCCAAGTTCGGTCAATTAATTATTTTAAGGCAAGCACTTAATCAATGATAGGAAAGCAAAAACCATGAAATTTGTTCTCTTGTATTATTATGCCACATGGTGTACAACATTCACTCATAAATGATTTCAACCTGCAAAATTATAGGCGGGAATGGGAGAAATACGGCAACAAAATTTATTAACCAAAGAGAAAAAAATCATCAAGAAATAGCCGGAAGGTTCGCCATCAACGGGAAAATGAAAGAAAATATTTAATTCTATGTTTGACATAAAAAGAAAAATGAAAAGCTCTAATCAAGAAATCCACTCACACCCACCAAAACAAACATGAGTGGTAACACCATAAAGTCAATTTAAAGAGAACTAATTGTTTTTTCACATAATAATTAAGAAAGAATGCATTTCTTCCCATGATATATTAATTAAAAAAAATAAAAAATCCACCCACATAAGGAAGACCCTCTAAACGATTGAAATGAACCCAAAATCTGAAATCAAATTCATAAGCAAAACATGGTTTTCTTTTTAACAAGAAAATTGAGTACAAACAACAAAACAATAAAAGCACGCATTTTAAAAATTCACTATAAACCCCCTACAAACTGGCCTAAAAGCAAAAGATGTAAGAATTATTGAACATTAGCCACTAACCCCCATGTACAAAATCATTTATTCAAGTAACCAGTCACTAAAATGCAGAAATCACCAAGAAACAACATTGTTAAAACCCCACCAAGGCTAGCCTATAACCAAACCCCATCAAAGTTGAGATTTTTCTTAAAAAAACATGCATCTTAAAACCAATTGGTACCAAGTGGAGAGGTCTGTCAAGTAGTGATTTTTCGGTCCAACTTAATCGATATGGGAGTTTAACCCAATACACCAATACATTTTACTAATAAAAAAATGGGAATGTAAAAAAAAAAATCAAAAGAACTTGAAAACCAAATCTGGCATACCCACAAAATCTTACAGGCTTCTGAACAAAGAACAAAGTCAGACCAACCAATCCATGGACTGAAACTCCTCCGTGATTGATTGATTACTCCATTCCTCTTCTCTCTCTCCTCCTATTTCTCTCTCTAAAGACTCTGTTTTTCTATGCTGTTTTTGCTATATTTATCTTCTTATAATCTATCTATATTCTATTCTATATTTCTATATGACTATGCCCTCAACCCTCCGCAAAAACGACACCATTCTTAACATAGCAAAATGACAGAAAGGATATAGCTTTAAAGGGCGCCTTGTCTTTTGTTCAAATTAATTCCCTTTATTAAGTACTATATACAAAAACATATATATATATATATATATATATATATATATATATACACTCGCACTCTGTATATTTATTAGTTCTATTATATACATTAGATGAGAGAGAAAATAAGTAGTATTTTATAATGCAAAATGATTGACTTATTTAAAGAACAACTACTCCACTCCTTTCTCTCAATTTTAAATGTTGTTTTCTTGTTGTTTATTTAAGAAGATAGAGGGAATAATAATAATAATAATAACTAATATATTTTTTAAAATACAGCTTGTAATTGTCGTTACAGAAAACTGCGGGAGTTTTATTGGAAATGCGCCTGGATTTTCGTTTGTGAGGAAAACAGTCCCTATTTGAAATAACATAATTACCCTTTATTTTCCGTGTGAAATGACATAAGTAGCCTTAATGAGTGACAAAGTCACCACCATCCGATTGAAATTTCAAATAAGTTGATTCGGATATATCCATCCATCTATCTATCTATGTGGCTAACCCTTACCCAGTTTTTCTCTCCGCTTCAAAAATTCAAATTTTCTGAACAAGTCAGCCGAAATTTGTAGTAGAGAAACTTTAAGGTGTATCTAAGCACACCAAACCTAATGGTACGAGCAGAGCAGAGCAAATTTGGGTTGGGTGGGACCAGAACAGCAATTATTTGCTTACTGTGTTTTTCAGGTGATGATCAAATGGGTTTTGGGCGGAGGTGCATGATACCCGGCAGACATGCAGCGTATACAAACAAATAGGAGGAGTATACAATTTGCATGTAGGCAGGCCACTTGTCAATAAAGAATTGACCACAAAGTGCATCCCATTGCCAGGGAGTTAAGTACTTACTTGGGTGGGGCCACGTACAGATAAAAATAAAATCTTCACTGCTAGCCCTCCTCCAGGACCTCCACTTATTCAAGTATGTAGGGCCCACAAATTATGTATATCCAACTCCTACGTGGCATCTCTTGTGGTTCCCAGTTGAAAATTGAGGTTTTCATTTTTAGATTTACTTAATGCTACATTTTGATATATGAATCTTTTAATAATAATTTCAACGACACTTTCAAACTCATATACAAAACGAAATGAATATTATTATTTTACTTTATATAAGTCAATTTATTAAAATTAATATAAGTAAATTTAAATCTAAATAATATAGTTAATTGAGAAAATAAAATACGTGACTTGTCAAGATATATTTATTCATTAATCACGTTTTTATTGTTTTTATTAATGACATTATAAATACAGAATACTTCACTGTTTTATTATCATTTTGTGTTGTGCGTACAAGTCATATATTTTTTTTTTCAAATTATGAATTATCTAAATATTACAATTTTTTATAAAAATAATTACATCAATTTTAAATTTGCAAATATCTCAAATTGATTTTAAAAAATAAAACTTAATTCTACATTAACGGAGGGAGTACTAATTGTGACACAACTTCAAACAACACCGTCATCTCGAACTTACCCCTAACTCGATTGTAGTGTTACAACACACAATTTAATTCAACTAACTATGTTTAAATGATTAGAATATCTATAAAAACATAAATTAAAGAGAATAAACATAAATTAAAGGTAATAAACTTAGATGTTATTGGGGGTTAATTTACACATAATACTTCCGTGTTTGAAACGTTGCTTGGTTAATCGATATATATATATATATATATATATATATATATATATATATATATATATATATATATATATATATATATATATATAATAATCGAGAATATTATAACTAAATAATATTCACCTTAAATAAGATTCTTTTATCAAAGCGTAGTTTTTGGAGGACGCGATGACATTTTATAAATACAATACTACCGCGTATTTACAAAAAAATGTCACCGCTGTCCTCCAAAACTACGCTGCTTTTGATAAAAGAATGCTATTTAAGACGGAATGCTATTTAAGAGAATCTTCTTGATCCTCGATCGTATATATATATATATATAGTCCGCTTCTCTAATCTTAAATAAAGAGATATATACTTGATCCTTTTCGTGTATGTATATATATATACACACACTCATATGAGGGTTTATAAAATTATAGTAATTAGAAATGAAATAAATTGATATGCACCACATGTAATTTTCTTTCTTCTCATCCAAAAACAGACACCCTAATCAATGTATTAAAATAATTTATTGGAATTTGAGCCTAAATTATCATTAATTAATTTTAATGATTCCATATATTAATGTGTTCTACTCCATGAGTAGATTAAATTAAGTATTTGGAAGTTCAAATCCATGGAGTAATGAATGAGATATTAACTTCCAAAGATCACAGTTGGAAATGATAAAAGATAATAAATACATGTGGGAAAAATCAAGTCCCACATATGTTAGAAATTAAATATTTTATATGTTTATATACAAGGAAAGTGCTCTTGGGTTTGGGCCCCAAGGGCACCCCACTTTATTTTAATGGAAGGGAGGACTCAAGCAAGGCTGTGTTCCTCATATATAATTTTTAGACAAAATTTATTTATATTTTTTTAATTAAATTTTTTTAAAATTTTATTTATTTAATTCTATTACCAAAACTGTGTCGTTTTGAGAAGCTGTATTTATTATATTATCAAAACTATATCATTTTGAGAAGCGGTATTATCAAAACTGTAAGACCCCAAATTTTATGAAATAAAAGTATTCAATTTTTCTTATAATTACAATTCAGTAAATGGTTAAATTGATAAAAAGTTAAAGTTAAGGGTGATGTATATGAAATTTTTTCAAAAATACGCAAGTGGCTATAAAATATTCATTGTTGTTTGAGAATATTCATTTGGTCGTAGAATATTCTTTTTGTTTCCGGAATATCCGCATTTACGGCAAGCACCTTGTGTGGGCCCCATAACTGAAAAGCGATTGGATGAAGAAAAGGACAAATATAAGTTGTTTATAAATGACCAGGCGTAGTTATTACGCTTAATCTTCGTTAAAATACTCGGTGGTTAAAACACAAGAAGACACGGTATCGCACCAATTATGGATTCTTACGTAAAGACACTACTCAATAATTGTTACGATAATTACTGCTCAAAGATTTTTATTTTATTGATTCAATAATTGTTGCATTGATATTTTATATTACCGTTGTTTCAATAATTGTCACTACACAATTTTTTCCATTATCTGGAGCAATAATTCATATTATCTCGAATAATATTATTGGATAACATTATTGGCAATGATTAGAAAGTTCTGCTCTCAAGGAGAGGTTTGGTCACCTAATCACAAGGCCAGAGAAGAGAAATTCTTATTGAAAGCCCCTCTTCCTAGAACCCTGTCATTGTTAATATTGTGATTATATAATATTATTTGTGAATAATTAATTATTAATTTTTCTGATGAGGAAAATGTGACGCCCCCAAAATAGGTCCATTCCACCCAACCCATTCTGAGTCGCCAAATACATGGTACAGAAATAACTACAACTTCAATAATACAAATGTCGTGTGAAATACGACAATACATACTGTGAGTTTAAATACAGATATTGCCGTCTAGACAATATCCACACGCAAATAAATCCCCATCATAATTATGGATACATTATTTTACAAAATGGTGAGGACTACTAAACAACTCTCTCTCTAGAACCTTCATTCCATACCTCGACTCGATCCTCGCTATGTTCTCACCTCCCGAGAAGAAAATGGAACAACAAGGAAAAGGGTGAGCTCAACTAACCCAAGAAGAAATATTATGACTAAGATAATATACAACAAATTATCGTTAGTCTTCAACAGGAAAAATCTAATAGAATACAATAGACAACAAATTTTAGATCAACAAATGCAATGAACGAAGAATCCATTGTAAGAGTCACGTAGAGAAAGAATTCTACGCCTTCTAAGGTTTAAAAGTCCATCATCAATATTTTATCCTCAGAATAACAATCAATATTCATCTTTGCACTACAAAGCCAAAGATATTCATTTAAATCACCAAATTGGTCATGTTCATCTCAACACACTGTCATCTTTGCACTACGTGCCAAAGATATTCATCGCTTAATCGTTCATCTTTGCACTACAGCCAAAAATATTCATCAAGTATCACCATTAAGGATCGAGGATGATGAAAACATTTTTAAGAACGAATCCAAAGGAGATAGAAGGACAAATATTAGGGATTCGTATAACAGCTTTATCCAAGATCAATAATACTTCATAATAAACAATTTTGAAGCGTAACTCAAAAATAACGATCAAAACATGGATACAATCAAAGCTAGTAACCATAAAAGACATCCGGAAGAAAAAGAGAAATTTCATTTTTCTATTGAATAAGTACCGTATTTGTGAATAGTCTCAGATCGTGAATAGTATCGTATATCGTGAATAAGAACCCCAAACACAAAAAGATAGAAATTTCACAAAAAACATCTTCACGCTTTGTGAATAGTACTCGTGAATAAGAACTCGTGAATAAGAACTCATGAATAAGAACTCGTGAATAAGAACTCATGAATAGTAACCCCATACATGAAAAATTTCTAAATTTGATAAAAAGTTCAACCAATATTTTGGCATAATGATATTGAAGAAAATAATATCATTTATGAAAGAAATAACATCCTTTACCTCAAAATAACCGTATTTACATCAAATTTCGATATAGTCTTGATGAAACTCGCACCAGATAAAGCAATACTCAAAGTATACTCACAAGAATACGCTCGATAATATAGAGAGAGAGAGAGAAAAACTTAGTTTACGTGTGATTTTCAATTCTAACTTAGCCTCTATTTATAGGAAAATGTTAGAACGCCAAAAGGAGACTAAATTAATAAAATATATTATTATTTATTCCAAATTCCTACCCACATGTTTTGAAAACTCTAGCATGCCTTCTTTGGTCAAAACATCAGCCACCCATGTGCCAACAACCACAAAAAAAACGTTTTTCTTATATAAAATAATTAAAACTTCCAAAATCAATTATTTGAACTCAAACTTCAATAATTCATGATAAATAGCCCTTTTGTCAGAAAATTCAATCTCGCGACTTTTTATAGGAAATTCAATTCTCTACAACTTTGCGTAAAGAAGTTTTTCCAAATTCCAAATGAAATTATCCAAATCCATAAATGAGCGATTTTACAGTCTATAATCAATTTTCGGTCAAGAATTGTGTCCACCGACACACAAAACATATGTTAAACATTTAATGCCACAAAAATACTCTTCCTCCTCATATACTCATATATCCCACATTCATTGTAAAAAATATCACCTTTAATATATTATTAAAATAATATATTTAAATGAATTATTTTATCAGAAAAAAATAAAATATTAATTTTCAACAATTGTCACATTAAAAATTTTCTCCATCTATATCCACATAAAATAAATATTTTCTTTATCATAATAATCAATAATTAATTATTTAAAATAATATTGCGTAATCACAAGATCGACAACCGTGCCGCTCCTCAGAAAGAGGGGCTTTCCAATAAGGATTTCTCCTTCATCTGTGCGCAATTAGGTGACCAAACCTCTCCTTAGATAAAACTTTCTAGACATTGCCAATAATGTTATCTCGATAATATTATTCAAATAATATGAATTATTGATTTGATAATGGAAAATATCATGCAAAGGACAATTATTGAAACAATAATAATATAAACTAAAGCAACGCAACAATTATTGAATCAATAAAATATTGAACAAGAATTCACCGTAATAATTATTGAGTAGTGCCTTCTTACGTAAGGATCAATAATTCAACAATATTGCAGTAATACCGCAAATGCTACTGTGCAACCACACATATTATCGTATTTTAACCACCGGGTATTCCAACAATTAAAATCTGTAACAACTACGCCGTTATTTTTAAACAACTTATATTTTTCGCTTTCTTCCTCCAATCGCTTTTCCGCTATGGGGCCCACACACATGGTCAACTGGGTGTCATTTAATATTCCCCGACGAAGATTTAATATTCCACGACCAAAACTAATATTCCCCACAACAATGAATATTTTATAACCACTTGCTTATTTTGTAAAATTTACACATTTTACCCATAACTAACCACATTAATCAAATCAACCCTTACTATTTCTGTAATAACCCGAGATTTCCTAAATAAAATAATTAAGAAATTTTGCGTATAAAAGTTTTTTTTATTTAATGACGAGAATAAGTGTCTAGTAATGTGAACGATAAATATGAATATATTTATTACTTGAAAAATTAGAAATAATTTTGGAATTATTAATTACTACAAATTATATTTTTATGGTAATTAATTTACGTAGCGTAAATGTTTTTATTAATTATTTTTCCATGATAACATGATTGGAAATAATATATGAAGTGATAATTAGAACTTATATAATATATATTTTATTATATAAATTGTTCGAATATTTAAATCAAGTATTTTAACTTGATATGCGAAAGAGAAGTCGATATGAGATCCAAACCTGAATTGGGATTGTGATCAAGAGATGAGAATAATAATATTATATTATTGTTATAATGATTTTACAATGATAATAATTATGTAATCGTGTATATGCGACGAGATATTATTGAAAGCAACGACTTCACGTTAGGTAAGTAACATATTACCGTCTTTGTGAAACCCTAATTATTAAACTCGCTTATTATAAATGACCGAGTAGTATATGAAGTTCATTTGTGTATATAAAGTTATTGTGTACACGAATATGCCAGTAATTAGAAGAAAAACCCTAATTACTATTTTTACGCTGATAACTAGGACAAACCCTAATTATTACAACCCTAATCGGTTGAAGTTAGAGATCGTAATGACCGTGTTAGATCATACACAGATAATTAGAAAACCCTAATGGTCAATTAGAAAACCTAATTGATAACGTTAAGAAACCCTAATTAGAAAACCCTAATTTTCTATAGAAACCCTAATTTAAAATTATCGGGTTTAATTACGATGTTATTATATAAATGTTTTAATTTACCAAATGATAGAAATTAATTGGTAAATGGTAAGAATTATAATCTAATGGTTAAATATTACATTTAATGGCCTTTTACAAAAATGCCCTTGGAATTATATGTGAAATGACCAAAATACCCTTGTTGTCATTTTAGTGTATTATTGCTTACATTGTTGATGGGATCTTGCAACAAGGATGCCCAACATACTTACCCTACATGCTATCAGCTCTCAAACAAGGGAATCATCCCACTTTAGCATCCAAGGTATTTAAAATTATTATTTTTAAATTAAAGAAAAGGGAAAATGCATTATTTATGTTTTATTGCTACCACTTGTCCACAAAATCCGGCCAATCCATCTAGAAATTACCTATGGGCTGTAGTATTACCATCAATCAGCCACTATAATCATTTCATGCATTATTTTATGAATTCAAGAGAGAGAAATGCACCATTTTTGGCCTATTTATACACAACACTTAGCTTCATTCTCCCAAGCTTAAACCTACGAAATTCTCTCATTATATCAGTCTATAAACAAGCCCCATTCACACCAATAACAAATCAGTAGCCAAAAATCAGAATCAAAGCATAAAAAGGTATAAACCCTAGCTTGATTTTCTTAAACTTTTTGGTGTTAGATGTTATGTTTAAATGTTAAAACATGTTGATTATAGTGTCTAAGGATGATCTGGGTTGCTTGATGTTGATTCCATAACATTCGAAGCTCGGACTTGAAGATCTTTAAAATCTGGAAATTTTCATTTTGTGTTACGACAACGAATGTCGGAAGGTCAGAGATCCCATCCTGTTAAGAGTTTTTGATGTTTAAAGCTTAATATGTATGTAGCCCGTATGTTGTCTTTATTCTCGCAAAAAGAATCATGGTCATACCATTGTAGATTAGGAGTTATTTATGGTCAAACTACCGTTACCGAATCGCTTTCAAGAACTTTCTCGGGTTTTCCGAAATGTTCAAAACGATTGTTGAGGTCACATTGACCGAAGCCTCTTTCGTTGGATCTGTTGTTGTTATATGCCTTATATGTAATAGAGTTGTAGAATTACATGTTATCTACAACCTGGAACCAATAGATCACTTAGATCAAACTCAGAATGAAAGATATAAAGATCCAAAGTAGCCTGCACGATCTGTTTTAAAATTCTGGAAAAACCCAGAATTGGCATACAAGTTTTGTCAGAAGGTTTGATGATTTATATCTTTGGTATTGTTGATGTTTAGACTTGAAACTTGATTTAATCATGTTCTCTGTAAGTTATACTTCACAAAACCTCGGACGATAAAAAACACCTATAACATGTATGATCGACGTAATAAGACCACTAAGGTCGCTGACCTGTGTTGACCCGAGTTTTCTCGGGCAACCCGTAAAACATGAAGAACACGTCCCGACAAGGTTTTCTATTGATCATATCTCACGATTTGTTCTTTGTTTGGTCATGAAATGAGTATATAGTTGTAGTATTACATTAGTACTACAACATTGAAGTTTTGCAAGTCCGAAAAATGTTAGATCATGGATTTAAGGCTTGGTCAAACTAGCACCTTTGTGCAATCGACATGAAGCTCAAGAACACCTATAATGACGGCCGTTACAGCCATTTATAGATGCCTTTAGCGACAGTTATCATTTTATTTTCCTAAATTAATTTAAAATTAGAAAAATTAGTTTTTAATTATTAAAATACCAAATAAAATATGAAAAATTATTTTAAAGTCCTAAAAATAATTTTTAATTATTTTAGTATATTTCATAAATATTTAATATTTTTGAAATATAAAAGGTATTTATTTATTTAATTATAATATTAAATAAATGATTTAAAATAGTTTTAATTCATGAAAAATCATGAAAAAAAATTATTTTATGGTATAAGAAAATATTTTGAGTTATAAAATATAACTTTTAATATTTAGAAGACAATTTCATTAATAATTATATATTAATGATATTTAGTTAATGATTTGTGATATTAAGTTTATTTAATATTTATATTAAATAAATAGTTTAAAAATGGTTTTATTTATTTAAAAATCATTTAAAGAGGATATTAAGGATTTAAAAATATTTTAAGTTATAATTAATGACTTTTAATATTTGGATGAATAGTACATTAATATTTATATATTAATGGTGATTATTTAAAAATGATTTTAATTGTTTTAAAAATCATTTAAGGGTAATATAAATGTTTTAAAAATAGTTTGAGTTATTATAAATAACTTTTATATTTTGGCAATGGTTTCATTAATAGTTAATATAAATTAATTATTAATAATGGAATTGTTTAATGTTTAAATCATGTAATTATAATTACGATGTTTGAAAGTGATATCCCAAAACTAAATCGATTGAGAACCTAAGTTATGAAGTCCGTGATTTGGTGAAGAAGAGCACCCATAGTAATGCTTATATCACTATAAGCCTTGAGTGATGATTTGATTTATTTTAAATTTTTCAATTTCGGAAAAATTTGAAAATGATTAAAAGTAAAATGTCCGATATTTACTGAGATGTTGAGGTATAGAATAAGAGTCTTAGACTCGATATGTACCGATAAAGTCGTTTGTCAGATGCAGCAAACCAACCGCGGATCCTATAATAGAAAGAAAAGACTACTTTGTAAGAACATGGATGAGATATTTGAAAAATGTATAAAAGTATAGAATGTGAACTAAAAGTATGATCACCGCGATTATGTGATGACATAATTAGACTATGTCTTGACCATAATTGACAAAGATCTATGTGTTATGATATATTGTTCTAATCGGACGAATGACCTGCTTTATTGATAGGTTGTGATAAAGAGATAAGATCTAAGTTGAGATTTATAATCGAAAGAATCAAAAAAGTATCCTACCTTTGCATTTCCTTTATGCAATGGACATGAGTAAGAAGTTTCGTAATTATTATATTCTGTCATGATTATATGCGCTTTGATTATCAACATGTTAGCTCAGATATATATTCTGTTAAGTTGATTTCTAAATGGTTATACAAGTGTCCCCACTTGGATAATCATGGCATTTATTCACATGTTGATATACCATGTCAATTACCCGTATACATATATGTTGAATTACATATTATTGTTGAGCAAGATTAAAAACCTTCGGGTTTGGAACCAGGCATGTATGAACATCCCGATAATGGGAAAATTTTTATGCTTTTCCGGTGACAAAAGGATGAAAGCGATGAATGTCGTTCAAGTTATGTAGTATTGATCAATACAGGTACAACGGGGCCGATCACCCTCCGCGTGCTGTAAAGTTATGACTTTTTTATGGATGAATTTACGCTAAACCTTTTCGAAAATGAAAAGAATGTTCATAGTATGTTTCTTAAACCCTATTCATGGGTGGAGCCTCATTTCAAGAATTTGAAAGAGAGTTGTTATGTGAATCTTTTATCAGTACAGATTACTTCACAACTTTTGATTCGTTGTAGAAGTGTTATGTAAAGAGAATACTTATATTCTTTCAAACATATATATATAATTGCTATTACTTGTTTGGGCACTCAAATGCTCATCCTTGCTTAAATTAAATGTTTTCGATTATGTATGAGCAACTCAAGGCTCGTACACGAACAAAGGAAAAGGAAAGGCGATCGAATAAGTGTGTATTATGAGTTAATGGTTATAAATGCATGGGTATCTATTCATGTATTGTAAGGAATGTATTTGAAGGTCTCAATGCACAGGAAGTAAACTTTGATGTATGTAAATTAAGTTTGAATGTAATATTACTATTGTATTATTCAAATTTATAGAAATGGTATCGTGAAGCACTGAGTTCGGGTTTCAAGTACCCGGATTTGGGGGTGTCACAATTTCAAAATAATAAATAAAGGAAATTCCATTTTATTTATAAAAAAAATTAGGGTCTTACAACCCTCGCCTCTCCTTATGAAATTTCGTCCTCGAAATTGACGTGACGCACACTGTGTTTCAAAAGTTGAGGATACCTTGCTTTCATTTCTATTTCCAACTCCCTGTGTCATTTCTTCAATAGCATGGTTTCTCCATAAAACTTTAACTTGTGGTATAACCTCGATGCATGTGGACATGCTCCTTCATATCTAATATCTTGACAAGTACCTCTTCGTACGTTAAGTCTTCAGCTATATCGTCTGGTTCTAACTCAATGATGTTATTCGGGTCGTCCACATATTTACGTAACATCGGTACGTAAAAAATGTTATAAACACGCGACATACTTGGTAGTAAAGCGAGTCTATAGGCCACAGTTTCTACTCGATCGAGAATGAATTAATAAATCGAAGGTTTGAGCTTTCTTCTCTTCATTGACTCTTACTTCTAGAATAACGCCTTCTTGCACCTTCTTCTTTATATTCATCGACTTCAGTCTCAGAGCTTGAGCGGCTTTTAACATTATCGATTAAAGTCGATTCTACTCAGATATCATCACGTGAGTCCCTAGAGTCTTTAACTCTATCTTCATCATTTATAAAGTTATACGAGATGAGTCTTTGACAATATCGTACTCGTGCATCAGATACGATCTTTTACTCAACACGCCGCCTAAGACGTTCGCTTTTTCAGATGGTATGGTCGAACATGTGCGAAAATGAGTCTCTTCTTAAGTTCTTGAAGCTCTTCCCACATTCCGTGCTCCATTCAATTTTGTATCTCTACGAGTCAAATTGAAGTTAATGGACTAGCGATTTGAGAAAATCTTTCCACGAATCTCCGATAATAACCAACTAAGCCTAAAAGCTACGTATTTCGATTCTTCGACTTAGGTTGCTCTCAACCAGTAACTCATATCCCAATCTTGGATAAAGACGTCACAATGACACCTATCGGTTTACTCATCGCATCGAATATGGCGTCCCCTACGAGAGTGCGCTTCGGTGTATTCCACAAAAGGAAGTCATAAGATAGAGGCTTGAGTATCAACTTCTATAGTTGGGTTTTAAACCTCAAGTTCAATAGGAGCCATTCGATATGAGATTTTAGAAATGGGTTTTGTCTTCGGGTTCAAAGTCGATACAAAATTCAATATCACACTTTGGGAGTAGGCGAAGAAATTCCTCGAAATACGTCGGAAATTCACTAACAACAAAAATATCATTCAAATCGACGTATTATTGTTCAAGTCCATAACATGGCTAAGAAAGCTTGACATTCGCTTTTCAATAAACAAATAGCTTTGTGGTTTGATATGACGTTGTTTGACTTCAATGGTTTGGTTGTTTAAATTGAATAACAGTTTGCTTAGGAATATGAAAACTAATGACCTTTACAAAAGCAATCAATTTGGCATGATGAGTAGTTAACCAATCAATCCCTAAAATCACATCAAAAACAAGTATCTTTAAAGAAATAAGGTCAATGAGTAATGTGATGGTGCCAACTCAATCAAGCAAGATTTCTAAACAACGGATGTAATGAAAGTTTCTCTAACGGAGTCTCCATAAATAGGTCAAAGTCTAATTTCTCCGTAGTCAAGTTCAAACGCTTGGCGCAAGCAAAGAGAGATAAAACAATGGTAGAACCCCAGATCTAGTAAGGTATAAACTTCGCAAGAATGTATAATTAACTAACCCGTGCTAACTTCGTCGTTCCTCGCATTTTGATCGGTCACGACAAACGCTTCTTCCAAGAACCAACGATTTCGACTTATCCGGGATGACCCTTGGAATCACCACTTCCGCTTAAACTTGGTTTCGTTATAGTACAATCTCGAGCGATGTGGCCTTCCTTTCCACAACTTGTAACATACCTTGGAATGTTGTGGGCGGTTTGATCGATATGTCCTCCTTCCCGCATTTGTAACATACTGAATCTATGGTCTTTCTCCTCCTTGGAACCAGGATTCTTCTTGGCGGCGACGTCTTCACATGGTCGTTGTTGAATCTCCTCTTTTAAATCTCCTCCCACTCGCTTCTTCTATTTTCATGGCCACGATTACCACCAGAGTGGTTACCGCCTTTGTCCGTATTCTTTCCTCCTTCACGGGTTATCATCGCTCGATGACTACCACAGTTGTGGTCCCTCGGTTGAGTATACTCACTATCTCGCTCTAATAATTGAGCCACATTTAAACATCCTAATATAGAGAAAATTTATGAGAAATGAGGTATTGATGAATTTCGAGAGTTTTAGACCCCCTCGAAACATACGCGTCATCGTTCCTCATTTTCCACCAAATGAGGTGCAAACCTCGACAACTCATGCAACTTTCGCCTCGTCTTCGAGACACCGCCACGTTACTCTGCTCCATCCTAATAAACTCCACTTCCTTCATATGACGAATACTTTCAGGGAAGTACTTGTCATTGAACAGTTTCTGAAATCTTTCCCAAGACATATTGAGTGCATCTGGCTGGGTACGCTTCACAGATTCCCACAAGTAATCTGCTTCACCACGAAACATAAAGGTGGCGAATGGAACCTTCTGTTCCTCCGTGCATCCCAAGACATCAAATATCTTGGTAATTTGCTTGACCCACGTTTCTGCTTGATCGGATCCGGCTTTCCATGGAAATCTGGTGGTCCCAACTCCTTGAACTGCTTGGCTGTGACAGACCACGCGTTGCCATCATTTCCACCCGTATTTTGTACACGAGTCTCCCTCGTCTGATTTTGCATGAACTGCAAAAAGATTATAAACATCCCATCGTTCATCATCTCGCCAAATGGCGCGTTGTTCACGGGAGGAACATTGCCACACATGTTACACGCTTCTCCTCGTGGTGAGTAATCTTGGCGTCTCCACGGTCTCATTTACTCCATTTATTAATATTCTCGTGACCATTCTTAAATATCGCCATAAAACAAGGGTTAATTAAACAAATTAACATGTCACATAATATCCCTATATTTTGACCTGACCAACAAATAAGCTTAGGTAGGACACACTAGCGAAGGATTTACTCGTCTCTCCCCTCCTAGTTCTACTCCCCGATCTCCGCCAGATCTCCGCCAGAGATCATATTCCTAAGCTCTGATACCAACTGTGACGCCCCCAAAATAGGTCCATTCCACCCAACCCATTCTCGAGTCGCCAAATACATGATGCGTAAATAACTACAACTTCAATAATACAAATGTCGTGTGAAATACGACAATACATCTTGTGAGTTTAAATACGATATTGCCGCTGCAGATAATATCCACACGCAAATAAATCCCCATCATAATTATGGATACATTATTTTACAAAATGGTGAGGACTACTAAACAACTCTCTCAGAACCTTCATTCCATACCCCGACTCGATCCTCGCTATATGTTCTCACCTCCCGAGAAGAAAATGGAACAACAAGGAAAAGGGTGAGCTCAACTAGCCCAAGAAAGAATATTATGACTAAGATAATATACAACAAATTATCGTTAGTCTTCAACAGGAAAAATCTAATAGAATACAATAGACAACAAGTTTTAGATCAACAAATGCAATGAACGAAGAATCCATTAGAAGAGTCACGTAGAGAAAGAATTCTACCGCTTTCTAAGGTTTAAAAGTCCATCATCAATATTTTATCCTGTAAATAACAATCAATATTCATCTTTGCACCGCAGCCAAAGATATTCATTTAAATCACCAAATGTTGGTCATGTTCATCTCAACACTGCTCATCTTTGCACTACGAAAGCCAAAGATATTCATCGATTAATCGTTCATCTTTTTGCACTACGGGCCAAAGATATTCATCAAGTATCACCATTAAGGACCGAGGATGATGAAAAACATTTTAAAAACGAATCTAATGAGATAGAAGGACAAATATTAGGGATTCGTACAACAGTTTATCCAAGATCAATAATACTTCATAATAAACAATTTTGAAGCGAAACTCAAAAATAACGATCAAAACATGGATACAATCAAAGCTAGTAACCATAAAAGACATCTGGAAGAAAAGAAAAATTTCATTTTTCGGTGAATAATCTTAGTATTTGTGAATAGTGCCAGATATCGTGAATAAAGGTCGTGATATCGTGAATAGTAACCCCCACACAAAAAGATAGAAATTTCACAAAAAACATCTTCACGCTTTGTGAATAAGACTCGTGAATTAGAACTCGTGAATAAGAACTCATGAATAGTAACTCGTGAATAGTAACCTCCCGACATGAAAAATTTCCAAAATTGATAAAAGTTCAACCAATATTTTGGCATAATGATATTGAAGAAAATAATATCATTTGCGAAAGAAATAACATCCTTTACCTCAAAATAACCGCATTTCTTATCAATTTCGGTATAGTCTTTGTCGAAACTAAACTCGCACCGTGTATAAAGCAATACTCAAAGTATACTCACAAGAATACGCTCGATAATATAGAGAGAAAGAGAAAAACTTAGTTTACGGTGTGATTTTCAATTCTAACTTAGCCTCTATTTATAGGAAAATGTTAGAGCGCCAAAGGAGACTAAATTAATAAAATATATTATTATTTATTCCAAATTCCTACCCACATGTTTTGAAAACTCTAGCATGCCTTCTTTGGTCAAAAACATCAGCCACCCATGTGCCAACAACCACAAAAACGTTTTTCTTATATAAAATAATTAAAACTTCCAAAATCAATTATTTGAACTCAAAACTTCAATAATTCATGATAAATAGCCCTTTTGTCAGAAAAATTCAATCTCATGCGACTTTTTATAGGAAATTCAATTCTCTACAACTTTGCAGAAAGAAGTTTTTCCAAATTCCAAACAGAAATTATCCAAAATTCATAAATGAGCGATTTTACGATTATAATCAATTTTCTATTCGAAGAATTGTGTCCACAGACACACAAAACATATATGTTAAACATTTAATGCCACAAAATACTCTTCCTCCTCCTCATATACCATATATCCCACATTCATTGTAAAAAATATCACCTTTAATATATTATTAAAATAATATATTTAAATGAATTATTTTATCGAGAAAAAATAAAATATTAATTTTCAACAATTGTCACATTAAAAATTTTCTCCATCTATATCCACATAAAATAAATATTTTCTTTATCATAATAATCAATAATTAATTATTTAAAAATAATATTGCGTAATCACAGATCTTCGACAACCGTGCCGTTCCTGGAGAGAGAGGGCTTTCCAATAAGGATTTCTCTCTTCTTGGGCAATTGATTAGGTGACCAAACCTCTCCTTAGATAAAACTTTCTAGACATTGCCAATAATGTTATCTCGATAATATTATTCAAATAATATGAATTATTGATTTGATAATGGAAAATACCGTGCGATGACAATTATTGAAAAAAGAATAATATAAACTAAAGCAACGAAACAATTATTGAATCAATAAAATATTGAATAAAGACTCTTCGTAATAATTATTGAGTAGTGCCTTCTTACGTAAGGATCAATAATTCAACAATATTTGTAATAATCTGGTATGCTTCTTTTGCAACCACGCATATTCATCGTATTTTAACCATCTGAATATTCCAACAATTAAATCTGGTAAATAACTACGCTTGTTATTTTAAACAACTTATATTTTTCGCTTTCTTCCTCCAATCGCTTTCCGTTATGGGGCCCACACATGGTCATACTACCGCATTTAAATATTCCCAACAGCATTTAATATTATTCCACGACCAAACGAATATTCCCGACAACAATGAATATTTTATAACCACTTGCTTATTTTGTAAAATTTATGCATTTTACCCATAACTAACCACATTAATCAAATCAACCCTTACTATTTCAAAATAATAAATAAAGGAAATTCCATTTTATTTATAAAAACAAATTCGAGGGTCTTACTGTAAAATATTCATTTTATGTGGATATAGATGGAGAAAATTTTTAATGTGAAAATTATTGAAAATTAATATTTTATCTTTTTTGATAAAATAATTCATTTAAATATATTATTATATTTTTAATAATATAATAATGGTGATATTTTTACAAAGGAATATGGGATATATGAGTATATGAGGAGGAGTATTTTTGTTACCAAAAATGTTTAAAACATGTTAAACATGTCGGTGGACCCCATTTCTTAACTAAAATTTGATTATAGCCTGTAAAATCGCTCGTTTGTAAATTTCGGTCAATTTTTGTTTGGAATTTGGAAAAACTTTCTTCTGCAAAGTTGCAGAGAATTGAATTTCCTATAAAAACTCGCGAGATTCGAATTTTCTAATAAAAGGACTATTTATTATGAATTATTGAAGTTTCGGATTAATTAATTATCATTTTTTTGGAGTTTTTAATTAATTAAGAAAAACGTTTTTGACATGTTTGGGGGCATCTTTAACATGTGTTTGATGGCTGAAAATTTGATTCTAGGCATGCGTAGAAGATTATATATATATATATATATATATATATATATAATATTTTAATAAATTTTACGCTTTGGTGTTCTAAGCAATTTCCTATAAATAGGTGCTTAGGTTATAATTGAAAATCACACCGTAAACTCAAGTTTTCTCTCTATATTATCGAAATGTATTCTTGTGAGTATTTTGAGTATACTTTGAGTATTGCTATACGGTGCAAGTTTCGCTTCAACGTAATTCCAATCAAGTAATCGCTTTTTTGAGGTAAGGAATAATAAGGGATTTTAAGGGTTATTATTTCAAATTCTTCCGAACCTTCAAAATTCTAAAAAATTTAAAATGATAATTTGATGAGTTTTGTTGATTGTGTCCAAAAATGGAGATTTTTGGATGTATAGATTAAGAGTTATGAATTTTATGAGGAAAGACTATTTTAAAAGAAAACCCTTATAACTCCTTGTGATTAATTCCAAAATTGATAAAATTTTTATTGGGAGTACATCTATATAATATCGAAGATATCGTAAATTTCAAAGGGTTTTGGCCATGTAAAAAATAGTAAATGACTTTTAAAAATTCTGAGAAAATATATGTTCAATATAGGACTATATTCTGCTAAATTCGGAAAAGAAATATTTTTGAAACCCGATTTGTTATTTTTTCATGAAAATGGACTAGTTATGAGTAAATGAATTAAATATGTTATGTGAAGTAAGAAAATTAGAAAATAGGATTTTATGGCTTGAGAATCCTACATGAGGTATATGCAGATTTTTGATGAGGATTTTGGTTATTGGTGATGAAATCTTATGAGTTTGGCATTTTAGAATGATTAAATGCATTATTTAGTAAAGTGTAAACAATTAAAATAAATTGTTTATAAGCTTAAAAAAATATTATTCTTTCAATATCATTATACCGAAATATTGGTATGGATTTTATTGTGGAATTTCTACCTTTTTGAGTCGGATTTACTATTCATGAGATACTATTCACGAGTTACTATTCATGAGTTACTATTCACGAAGTTACTATTCATGAGTTACTATTCATGACAAAATTGTTTTTTTTTTTTCTAACCAAATTATAGTTGATTTATGAATATTACTCTGGAGATTAAAACTATATATTGATTATATTGATTTTATTATCATATATAACATTTTTATAACCCTGATGTTGAAATTCTCTTTCACTTGAGTGTAAAGATGGGTAGATTATTGGTATGATCATGACTAGGGTTCTCTTTGGCCAGTAGTAAAAAGTTGAATTGTGGATTTGTATGATCATGACCATTGAATTTATAATTGAATATCTTTAGCTTAAGTGCAAAGGTGAATTGATCAACATGGTTATAATTATTGTTTATATAAATTCTGAAATGATTATATATTTTTTGAGATATTAATATATTTGATGCAGAATGCAAATATGAATCTGTTGAGGAATATCTTTGGCACAGAGTGCAAAGATGAATTGTGGATGAATATCTTTGGGTCGCGTAGTGCAAAGATGACCTGTTGTTGAATATCTTTGGCCTATAGTGCAAAGATGAACCGTTGATGAATATCTTTGGCCTGTAGTGCAAAGATGACCTATTGTTGAATATCTTTGGCCTGTAGTGCAAAGATGAACCGTTGATGAATATCTTTGGCCTGTAGCAAAGATGACTTGTTGATGAATATCTTTGGCCTGTAGTGCAAAGATGACTTGTTGATGAATATCTTTGGCCGTAGTGCAAATATGAATTTATTAGTAGGATTATGAACATAAACTGTGATTTGGTATAACCATAATCTTTGATGTTTCGGGTGATAAAAATTATCTTTGTCCTGGATGAGAAAAGAAATTTAGAACTACAATTACGATTATGAGTTATACATGTGATTGTGGACAAGAATTGTTGATTGGTGTCACAGGGATAAAACATTGTTGGTGGACTTTTAACATGGAGAAGATAATAGACTTTATAGTCTATTTGACTCTTCTAATGGATTGCTCGTTCCGCTGCAACTATGGTTGAAAAGTTTTATCATCTACCATATGTTCTAAATCTCTGATTTATTACTGTTGAAGACTATTGATAATTTATTTATCTTTAGTCATGATATTCTTTATTGAAGTTAGTTGTGCTCACCCTTTTGCTTCACAATTCCTTTCGTGTAATAAAAGTGTAGCAATTCGGTCGGCGGGGAATAACAAGGAATAGAATCGGTGGTCTATAGATGTTGAGGTGAGGTGAATTTAACTTGGAAGAGTGTTTTGCCACTATCATACAAGATGTCTAATGACATACAACCTCGTGTCATCATAAGAGGTTGTGCTCATCCACTTCTTTGAGTATATCTACCAGCACTACCTATATAATCTTGGTGTTTGTTTGGAGTATAATACCCAATTAGAGACAGTGGAGATAATGATATGTCAAGAGAAGACTCACCATTAGGAAGAATATGATAGTAATCTTCTCATTTTTCTTTGGGGTCTATTGGGTCAACCAAGGATAATTCTGTGGCCATATGATATCTATCATAACCTATACGCATGGCCTCCCATGTACGGAGGTTTCCTTGAGCACTTCCCAAAGATTCTAATTTTAAAAAAAAAATTCGACTATACCTTTATGTAAGGTGTCATTATGAAATCATTGTCCACCATTGGGACATGAGTCACATGATTGATATATATTTGTATTCAAACTCACAGCATATGTGTTGTTGTATTTTGCACGACAATTGTTGTAATAAAGTTGTAGTTATTTTTGTACTATGTATTTGGCGACTCAAAATGGGTTGGATGGAATGGACCTATTTTGGGGTCGTTATAGTTGGTATCAGAGCTTAGGGATATGATCTCTGGCGGAGATCGGGGAATAGAACTAGGAGGGGAGAGATGAGTAAATCCTTCGCTAGTGTGTCCTACCTAAGCTTATTTGTTGGTCAGTCATAATATCGGGCTATTATGTGATATGTTAATTTGTTTAATTAACCCTTGTTTTGAAGCTGTATTCTAGAATGATATCTGAAATACAGGAGATGAGCATTGGAGAAATTATGATGACAGGAAGATGGAATCTGAAATGAAAGCAAGGTATTCTCAACTCTTTGAAATACCAGTGCACGTAAGAAATTTTGGGGACGAAATTTCATAAGGAGGGAGATTGTAAGACCCCGAATTTTATGAAATAAAAGTATTCAATTTTTCTTATAATTACAATTCAAAGAAATGGTTAAATTGATAAAAGTTAAAGTTAAGGGTGATATATATGAAATTTTTTCAAAAATACGCAAGTGGCTATAAAATATTCATTGTTGTCGGAGAATATTCATTTGGTCGTAGAATATTCTTTTTATCTGAATATCCGTATGCGACCTGCCAAAGCCTTGTGTGGGCCCCATAACTGAAAAGCGATTGGATGAAGAAAACGCGACAAATATAAGTTGTTTATAAATGACGGTGTAGTTATTCTGAAGTTAATACTCTTAAAATACTACTCATTGGTTAAAACACAATAGCACATCAGTATTGCACCAATTATTGATTCTTACGTGAAGAAGACACTACTCAATAATTGTTACGATAATTACTGTTCAAAGATTTTATTTTATTGATTCAATAATTGTTGCATTGATATTTTATATTACCGTTGTTTCAATAATTGTCACTACACAAGATTTTCCATTATCGAACAATAATTCATATTATCTAAATAATATTATTGGATAACATTATTGGCAATGTCTAGAAAGTTACATCTAAAGAGAGGTTTGGTCACCTAATTGCTTGTTAGTAAGGAGAAATTCTTATTGAAAGCCCCTCTTCCTGAACCGCTTCACAGTTGTTAATATTGTGATTATATAATATTATTTGTGAATAATTAATTATTAATTTTTATGATGAGAAAAATATTCATTTTATGTGGATATAGATGGAGAAAATTTTTAATGTGAAAATTATTGAAAATTAATATTTTATCTTTTTACGATAAAATAATTCATTTAAATATATTATTATATTTTTAATAATATAATAATGGTGATATTTTTACAAAGGAATATGGGATATATGAGTATATGAGGAGGAGGAGTATTTTATTACCAAAATGTTTAAAACATGTTAAACATGCTCGGTGGACCCCATTTCTTGAATCGAAATTTGATTATAACAATAAAATCGCTTTCGTTTGTGGATTTCGGTCAATTTTTGTTTGGAATTTGGAAAAACTTTCTTCTGCAAAAGTTGCGGAGAATTGAATTTCCTATAAAAACTCATGAGATTCAAATTTTCTGATAAAAGGACTATTTATTATGAATTATTGAAGTTTGGATTAATTAATTATCATTTTTTGGAGTTTTAATTAATTAATTAAGAAAACGTTTTTGACATGTGTTTGGGGGCATCTTTAACATGTGTTTGATGGCTGAAAATTTGATTCTAGGCATGCGTAGAAGATTATATATATATATATATATATATATATATATAATATTTGAATAAATTTTCTGCTTTGGTGTTCTAAGCAATTTTCTATAAATAGGGTGCTTAGGTTATAATTGAAAATCACACCAGAAACTAAAGTTTTCTCTCTCTATATTATCGAGCGTATTCTTATGAGTATTTTGAGTATACTTTGAGTATTGCTATACGGTGCAAGTTCGTTCAACGTTATTCCAGTCAGAAGTACTGCTCTTTTGAGGTAAGAGATAATAAGGGATTTTAAGGGTTATTATTTCGAAATTCTTCTGAACCTTCAAAAATTCTAAAAAAATTTGAAATGATAATTTGATGAGTTTTATTGATTGTGTCCAAAAATGGCGATTTTTGGATGTATAGATTAAGAGTTATGAATTTTATGAGGAAAGACTATTTTAAAAGAAAACCCTTATAACTCCTTTTGATTAATTCCAAAATTGATAAAAATTTTATTGGGAGTACATCTATATAATATCAGTATATCGTGTAAATTTCAGAATTTTTGGATAAAAGTACAATTTATGATAAATGTTTAAATATTCGGTGGTTTTGGCCATGTAAAAAATAGTAAATGACTTTTAAAAATTCTGAGAAAAATATATGTTCAATATAGGACTATATTCTGCTAAATTCCAGAAAAGAAATATTTTTGGAACTGATTTGTTATTTTTCACGAAAATGGACTAGTTATGAGTAAATGAATTAAATATGTTATGTGAAGTAAGAAAATTAGAAAATAGGATTTTATGGCTTGAGAATCCTACATGAGGTATATGCAAATTTTTGATAAGAATTTTGGTTATTGGTGATGAAATCTTATGAGTTTGGCATTTTAGAATGATTAAATGCATTATTTAGTAAAGTGTAAACAATTAAAATAAATTGTTTATAAGCTTAAAAAAAATATTATTCTTTCAATATCATTATACCAAAATATTTGTATGGATTTTATTGTGGAATTTCTACCTTTTTGAGTCGGGTTTACTATTCATGAGATACTATTCACGAGTTCTTATTCATGAGTTCTTATTCACGAGTTACTATTCATGAGTTACTATTCATGACAAAATTGTTTTTTTTCTAACCAAATTATAGTTGATTTATGAATATTACTCTGGAGATTAAAACTATATATTGATTATATTGATTTTATTATCATATATAACATTTTTATAACCCTGATGTTGAAATTCTCTTTCACTTGAGTGTAAAGATGGGTAGATTATTGGTATGATCATGACTAGGGTTCTCTTTGGCCAGTAGTAAAAAGTTGAATTGTGACTGGTATGATCATGACCATTGAATTTATAATTGAATATCTTTAGCTTAAGTGCAAAGGTGAATTGATCAACATGGTTATAATTATTGTTTATATAAATTCGAAAATGATTATATATTTCTTTGAGATATTAATATATTTGATCCAGTAATGTAAATATGAATCTGTTGAGGAATATCTTTGGCACAGTAGTGCAAAGATGAATTGTGGATGAATATCTTTGGGTCGTAGTCAAAAGATGACTGTTGTTGAATATCTTTGGCTGTAGTGCAAAAGATGAACCAGTTGATGAATATCTTTGGCACAGAGTGCAAAGATGACCTATTGTTGAATATCTTTGGCACATGGTGCAAGATGAACAGTTGATGAATATCTTTGGCTGTGTAAAAAAGATGACTTGTTGATGAATATCTTTGGCTTTGTAGTGCAAAGATGACTTGTTGATGAATATCTTTGGTAGTAGTGCAAATATGAATTTATTAGTAGGATTATGAACATAAATCGTGATTTGGTATAACCATAATCTTTGATGTTTCGGTGATAAAATTATCTTTGTCTGGATGAGAAAAGAAATTTAGAACTACAATTACGATTATGAGTTATACATGTGATTGTGGACAGGAATTGTTGATTGGTGTCACAGGGATAAAACATTGTTGGTGGACTTTTAACATGGAGAAGATAATAGACTTTATAGTCTATTTGACTCTTCTAATGGATTGCTCGTTCCGCTGCAACTATGGTTGAAAAGTTTTATCATCTACCATATGTTCTAAATCTCTGATTAATTACATTGAAGGCTATTGATAATTTATTTATCTTTAGTCATGATATTCTTTATCGAAGTAGTTGTGCTTCACCCTTTTTGCTTCACAATTCCTTTCAGGTAATAAAAGTGTAGCTGGGTCGAGCGGGGGAATAACAAGGGAATAGAACGGTGGTCTATAGATGTTGAGGGTGAGGTGAATTTAACTTGGAAGGGTGTTTTGCCACTATCATACAAGATGTCTAATGACATACAACCTCGTATCATCATCATAAGACGAGGTTGTGTTTCATCCACTTGTTTGAGTATATCTACCAAAGACTACCTATATAATCTTGGTGTTTGTTTGGAGTATAATACCCAATTAGAGACAGTGGAGATAATGATATGTCAAGAGAAGACTCACCATTGGGAAGAATATGATAGTAATCTTCTCATTTTTCTTTGGGGTCTATTGGGTCAACCAAGGATAATTCTGTGGCCATATGATATCTATCATAACCTATACGCATGGACTCCCATGTACGAAGGTTTCCTTGAGCACTTCCCAAAGATTCTAATTTTTAAAACAATTTTCGACTATACCTTTATGTAAGGTGTCATTATGAGCTGTTGTCCACGGTTGGGACATGAGTCACAGTTGATATATATTTGTATTCAAACTCACAGCATATGTGTTGTTGTATTTTGCACGACAATTGTTGTAATAAAGTTGTAGTTATTTTTGTACTATGTATTTGGCGACTCAGAATGGGTTGGATGGAATGGACCTATTTTGGGGTCGTTACAAAAACTGTGTCGTTTTGAGGAAGCGGTATATGTAAGTTTGAACGGACGACCCAAAACTACGTCATTTTTGTCGCGCCTTTTCTTCAAAGTCTAAAACTACATAGTTTTGGTTCTACTGATGCTTAAACTACGTCGTTTTATAGGTCCGAATAGACGCGCATATAATGCATATGATCAAAACTATGTCGTTTTGACTAATGGATGCCATATATGCCTTTTCAGTAGCATCTCATGCCCTTTTAAAGGGCTAGGCACCCATCCGAAGGGTCACCAACCCTCCTATAAATTGATAGGAGGGGCAACCTTCATTTTTATTCAATTCACAAGCAATTAGTCACTTCAGTCTTTAGTTTTCATCAGTTTCATAGTCAAAAAGAGAGAGAGTTAGAGCATTTATATTTGGTTCGTTGAGTATACCTTTTGTAGTGCTGCTAAGGTATACAGAGTCATTGTATCCTGGGAGACAAGTGCTATCAACTCTGAGCACCATACGGAGGGCATAATTGTCTTAAGGACATATTACTAAGTACCAGCCTTGATAAATTATTTTCTACAGATAAGTTCATAAATATATATATATATATATATATATATATATATATATATAATTTCCTTTAAGGTTACTAACATTCTTAAAATAATTATATTTTATATATATATTTGCTAGAAATATGGATACCAATTCTGTTACTATAATTGGTTCTTCTTGTACACCTTCTATACCAAATGTTCCTATGAACCATGGTGAAAAACCAGAAAAGTTCAATGGAACAAAATTTAAAAGATGGCAACAAAAGATGTTGTTTTATCTCACTACTTTGAACTTGACGAGATTTCTTCACGAAGATCCCCCTGTGCACGAAGAAGATGAAACATACATGCAAGTTGTTGCCGCAATAGATACATGGAAACATGCAGATTTTTTGTGTCGTAATTATATCTTTAATGGATTGGATAACACATTATCCAATGTGTATAGTTCTCTCAAATCAACAAGAGAATTATAGGATTCCTTGGATAAAAAATATAAAACAGAAGATGCTGACACGAATAAATTCGTAGTTGGCAGGTTTTTGGACTACAAGATGGTGGATTCCAATGTAGTCATCAACCAAGTTCAAGAATTACAAGTAATCTTGCATGAAATACATGCAGAAGGTATGTATTTAAGTGAATCTTTCCAAGTGGCTGCTATTATTGAAAAACTACCACCTATGTGGAAAGATTTTAAAAATTATCTAAAACATAAACGTAAAGAGATGAAACTTGAAGACTTAATCGTAAGATTAAATATAGAAGAGGACAACCGTGCCTCTGAAAAGAAAACAGGAAGGACCTTTGTGGAGTATAAAGCCAACGTGGTGGAACAAGGTCCGAAGTCCAAAAATAGAAAATTCTCTGTTAATGGGCCTCAACAAGGAACAAATAAGAAGTTCTAAGGCAAATGCTACATCTGTGACAAGCCCGGACATAGGACAAAGGATTGTCAAAAACACAAAGACCAGCACAAGAAGTCCGCACAAGCCAATGTAACGGAAGTGGATGGTCTTCTTCAAGATGTTTCTGAAATGAACCTTTCAGCGGTTGTTTCAGAAATAAATATGGTTGAGAATCCAAGAGAATAGTGAGTAGATACTGGAGCAACCCGCCACGTGTGTTTCGACAAGAAGATGTTCTCTACTTATCAAGAAATTGAGAATGGATAACATCTATACATGGGAAATTCTTCTTCATCCAAGATTGCTGGACAAGGAAAGGTTGTGACGCCCCCAAAATAGGTATACATCACCCATTCTGAGTCGCCAAATACTTGGTACATAAATCAAATACAAACTTCTTTTATACAATACGACAAAAGCGTTGCTGAGAGTTTTTACACGAATATTGTCTTCTACACAATATCCAAACTCAAATGGAGTCCTCATTATATTTATTATCACACTATTTCATAGAATAGTGATGACTACTATAGCCACCATTTCAGACCATCACTCCGTTCCCCGACTAGTCCCAGCTACGTTCTCATTTCCTGAAGAGAACAATGAAAGCAAAAGGGTGAGCTCAACTAGCCAAGTAAGAAATATTATGACTAAGATAATGCAGAATAAATTATCATTAGCCTTCAACAGTGTTAAACTGATAAAATACAATAAGAAATCAAGTTTAACTGCAGCGGAACAAGCAATCCATTAGAAGAGTCAAGTAGAGCATGATATCTACTATCTTATATGATTTAAAAAGTTTTTCATCCACTTTATCGTTGAGACTCAGCTTAATAAATAAATCACATCATCGAATCATTCCTGCATTACGGGCCAAGGATATTCATGTAATCATCAATGGTCATGATTATACCGAATAATCCCTTGTCATAATCATACCAACAACTGTCCATCAATGCACTACGGGCCAATGAGGACTTTTACCACATCATTTGTAACATTACGGGTCATGATTATACCGAATGATCCCTAGTCATAATCATACCAATCAACAGTCCATCTATACACGTAAGCCAAAGATGACTTTCATCACAATATAAGCATGAGGATGATGACAATGATACAAGCATTAATAAAACGAAATCAAGGATAAATATTAAAGATTTTAATTTATCCAGAGTTTAAAAATATCCAAATTGTCAACATGATACTGCTTTATGGAGTAAAATTCAATAATAATATTCATGTATCAAAAATAATTTGGACAGAAAAGAAATATATTTTTCAGGTGAATAGTACCTTGTGAATAGTACTTCAGGAATAGTACCTCGACATGAAAAGTGCCCCAAATACCCGAGTGAATAATATTCGAGTGAATAGTAACCCGGTGAATAGTAACCCGTGAATAGTACTCCAGTATAAAAAGTGCCCCGAATACCCGAGTGAATAATATTCGAGTGAATAGTAACTGGATGAATAGTAACTCGTAAATAGTAACTCATGAATAATATTCCGGTATGAAAAGATCAATAATTATCAAGAAAGCTCAGAATAATATTTTCATGAAAAGATACTGGATGAACCGCAAATATCAATGATATTTTACTAATTTCACGGAGTATAAAAGCAATACTTTAACAGAATGAGGGTATAATCAGGAATATGAGATGAAATAATATTACTCACACACTACATAGTATGGAAGAAAATATTATTCCTTATGAATACTAAACAAAAATAATATCCCTTACGAATACGAAAAAAATAATACCCCTTACCTTGAAAGAAGACTAGATACTAGAATAGTGAAGTAGCAGACTACTCTTCTTTTTTCTCTCTATAGCTTCTCTCTCTATAATTGCTCTTGTGAATCTTAGTGAATTGGTGAGAATGAAAGAAGAATGAGCTTCTATTTATAGGAAAATATAGTTTTGATAATTGTACATTTTGGGGCTCGAAATATTACAGTATAATACATTCATCTTTTCCTTCATTTTTAATTTAGTCCTGCAAGTATTATCAAACTAGCACCACCTCCCCTAATAGTACATCATGTGAATCAATAGTACAATCACGTGAATCAATAGTTCTATACGTGTGAAAAAATAATTACAGTATAGTACCTTCATCTATACCTCTATTTTTAATTTAGTCATACAAGTATTATCAATCTTGCACCACCTCCGCTAATAGTACATGCATGTGAATCAATAGTACACACATGTGAACAAATACTTATAAGCATGTGAATTAATAGCAATTAATTGCTCATTTATCTGATTAATTACCCGATTGGTCAATATAACCTCCATACATCAATTATTATCAGAATAGATGTCGATTTCCACTAACACTAATAATCCTAACACAATGGAAATATAAATTTGATCTTCAATCAACACGAACTTATTCATTATTAATATTATAACTCACAATATTTAACAACCAGATCATTCCCAGGAAAGAGGGGGTTTTTCGATAAGAATTTCTTCCTATTGGCGCGCAATTTGGTGACCAAACCTCTCCTCGACAGAACTTTCTAGACATCGCCAATATTACAAATAATAATAAGAATAACTTTGTCGTCTCAATTATTGATTTAATAATAATAAATATTATGCAGATGATATTGTGACAATAATTGAATCGATAATATGAGAGATATTATGCAGCAATTACTATAGCAATAATTGAGTATAACTGAGTGACTTCTCACGTAAGCATCAATAATCAATACCGTGTGCTACTATGTAATCACGCGTATTACTTTACTTTTACTACCGGGTAGTTCAACAGTTTAACGGTAAAACTTTCGCCGTTATTTTTAAAAATATTTTTGTCATTTTTTAACTACTACAGTACCTCTATTGTGGGGTCCACCAATGATTGTGCCGTCATACGAATATT
This sequence comes from Panax ginseng, assembly GCA_020205605.1. Lineage (NCBI taxonomy): Eukaryota > Viridiplantae > Streptophyta > Magnoliopsida > Apiales > Araliaceae > Panax > Panax ginseng. The sequence continues at coordinate 98,812,982 of CM035144.1, read as the reverse complement.
CCTTGTTAAAATGAATATTCCCCGACCAATCAAATATTTCCTGACACAACGAATATTTTATATCAACTTGCTTACTTTACAAAATTTTCAAATGTCACCCTTAACTTTAACCTTTATCAATTTAACCATTTACTAAATAAAATAATAATTATAAGAAAATTGAATACTTTTATTTATAAAATTCGGGGTCTCCCCTCCTTATGAAATTTCGCCCTCAAAATTCACGTACGTACCTGGTATGTCGAAGAGATGATGATACCTCGTCAGATTCTAACTCTTGAGGTATAACCTTTGAGCGTAGAATATATTCATTCTTATCCAACATTTTAACAGGTATCTCCTCATACGTTAAATCTTCTGTTATCTCGTCTAGTTCTAATTCAATAATGTGGTTCGGGTCGTCCACATATTTACATAACATCGATACGTAAAAAACGTTATGAACACGCGACATACTTGGCGGTAAAGCGAGTCTATAGGCCACAGTTCCTACTCGATCGAGGATTTCGAATGGCCCAATTAAATCGAGGGTTGAGATTTACTCTCTTTGTTGATTCTTACTTCTAGAATAACGCCATCTTGAACCTTCTTCTTCACATTCAACAGCTCCGGGTGTGTAGCTTGAGCGGTTTTAACTTTATCGGTTAACGTCAATTCTACTCGTATTATTTAACATCATCACATGGGTCCTAAGAGTCTTTAACTCTATCTTTATCATTTGTAAGTCATATAAAATGGGTCTTTGTGTTAACAACATTACAATCGTAAATGCATACGATCTTCTACTCAATGCATCAGTTACCACGTTCGCTTTTTCCACGATAATATTGAATGGTATGTTCGTAATCTTCAACAGCTTAAGCCAACGTCTTTGGCGCATTATACGTTCGTTTTGGTTGAAGAAATATTTAAGGGTTTTAGAAATGGGTTTTGAACTGGGGTCAATACAAAATTTGATTTCACGTTCTCGGGGTAGGCCAGGAAGTTTTTCAGGGAATACATCAGGAAATTTATTAACAATAGAAATATCATTCAAATTTGACGTATTTTTATTTAAATCCATGACATGGGCTAAGAAAGCTTGACATCCGTTTTTCAATAAACGAATAGCTTTATGGCTTGATATGACTGTGATCGACTTTAGTGGTTTGGTTGCTTGAATTCGCATAATAGGTTGGCTAGGAATATGAAAACTAATAACCTTACGAAAATAATCAATTTTTGCATGATGAGTAGTTAACCAATCGATTCCTAAAATAACATCAAAGGCAAGTATTTTCAAAGAGTTAAGATCGACAGGTAACGTGAAAGTGTCGATTTGAATCAAACAAGATTTATAAACATTGGAGGTAGCAAAGGTTTCTATTAACGGAGTTTCAACAGATAAGTTAAAGTCTAATTTCTCCAGAGTCAAATTTAAACGTTGAGCGTAAGTAGGAGAAATAAAAGAGTGGGTAGAACTGGTATCTAATAAGGTATAGACTTCGTAAGATTTTATAATTAACTAACCCGTGCTAACTTCGTTCGGGTTACTCGTTTTTTGAGAAGTCACGAAAAATGCTCTTCCTAAAACCGCCGAATTTGTTTTGTCCATATTCGCCTTTGGTTCCACCGTCCCAGCTGGACTTGATTTCTCTACAGGACAAAATCGAGCTATGTGACCGTCTTTTCTACAACTAAAACATACCTTGGAAGGCTGTGGATAGTTTGAACTTATATGCCCCTCTTCTCCGTATCTGTAGCATCTAACTGGCGGTCGTTTTCCTTCCCTAGAATTTGTTGTTGGTGCTGACGTTTTCCTATCATCGTTAAATCTTCGCTTCTTAAAATCATAACTTGAATCATTTCTTCTATTATCTTAGTCATGATTACCACCGAAGCGGTTACCATTTCTAGCATGTTGATTCCCTCCACGTTTGTTGTCACCGCTTCGATGACTGCTACCATTGGTATTATAAACTTGCCGGCTGCTCTCTCTTGGTTGGGTTGGCTCATTATGGTACTCCAATAATTGAGCCCTATTTACAACATCTGAATACAAACACAGTTTGTGAGAAATGAGGTATTGACATATTTCAGGCCTCAAACCTCGTAGAAATATTTGCGTTATTCTCTCCTCATTATCAACCAAATGGGATGCGAACCAGGACAACTCAGCAAACTTAGCCTCGTACTGCGACACGGTCATATTGTTTTGCTCCAACTTGATAAACTCCACCTCCTTCATGTGACAAATACTTTCGGAAAAGTACTTGTCTTTGAAAAGCTCTTGGAACTTCTCACAAGACATTTTGAGTGCGGCAGGCTGAGTACGTTTTACTGATTCCCACCAGTAATCTGCCTCTCCTCTCAACATGAAGGTGGAAAAGGGAACCTTTTGCTCCTCGGAGCATCCCAAGACTCCAATGGTTCCAGCTCCTTGAATTGCTTAGCGGTGACCATCTGTGAGTTGCAAGTGTTTCCACTTACATTTTGAACATGAGCTGCTCTCGCCTGATGTTGCATAAATTACATAAAGCTTCTGAACATCCCATCGTTCATCATTTGATCAGTGTTATTTTTTACCTGAGGATTATTGTCTTCCTGTTGCATATTATCCTGGGTATTGATCGTTGGTGACTCAATGGTGTCATGTGCTTCATTGTTGATCTCAACGTTTTTAGATACTATTTTCAAACACTGCCACAAAACAAGGGTTAATTGACATGTCACATATTATCCCTATACTCTGACCGACCAATTAAATACCAAATAAACTTAGGTAGGTCATACTAGCGAAGGAATTCCTCGTCTCTTTCCTCCTAGTTCTTGTCTCACATCTCGGCCGGGATCATATCCTAAGCTTTGATACTAATCGTGGCGCCCCAAAATAGGTATACATCACCCATCTTGGGTCACCAAATACATAGTCTGTAATACAAATACAAACTTAATTATACAACATGAAATTTGAGAGTTTTACACGAATATTGTCTTCTAGACAATATTCAAACTCAAATGGAGTCCTCATTACATTTATTGGCACACTATTTTATAAAATAGTGAGGACTACTATAACACCATCTCGGTCATCACTCTGCTTTCCAACTAGTTCCTAAAGCCACTTTTTTATTTCTGAAGAAAACAATGGAAGTAAAAGGGTGAGCTCAACTAGGCCAGTAAGAAATATTATGACTAAGATAATGTATAATAAGTTATGTTAGTTCCCAGTAGGCACAATAAATCTAGAAGGGGGGGGGGGGGTTGAATAGATCCTCTTTTAATTTCAAATACTTTTTTGTTTCATTGTGTATTGCTAATTATTTAGCATATCACAAACATAAGAATCTTTTCAAGCACAGCAGAATAAGTAAAAGATCCCCTTTATTGATATATTCATAATCATACATACAATGTTCATAGAGTTAGTTCAGTGGTAAGCAGTTAAAATATTCATAGCAGTTATAGCAGTTAATATACATAAAGTAAATGATATAAAGTATAAGGCACAACGGGTTTTAAGTAGTTCAGAGACTCAAGCTCTTAATCCACTCTTCTACTTTCAACTTGCAGGATTTCCACTAAGGAAGGGCAGCACCATGATTCACTAAGATTCCTTCAAGGCCAACAGCCTTGGAACTTCAGTTCACTAAGAACTCTTCAAGGCCAACAGCCTTGGAACTCCTCTAGTTCCCTAGGAACTCTTCAAGCCCAGTAGGCTTGGAACTTTGTTTAGTCCCTTCGGACAAGGACCTCTCAGGCCCTGGCTTCTTGTTGTTGTAGTTGTTGTTGGTGGTGGTGGTGGTGGGCGGCTAAGATGTCTTTAAGCTTGAACATCTTATGTACTTAGCGGCTTGACATAGTCCTCTTGGCATTCTGCTTTGAGTCTGGACTACATCTTCTTTGGTGCAGCTGATCTTTGTTCTTTTCTGCTCATCTTCATCTGATGTCAGCTGTGCACCATCACCATCTGGATTTGCTAAGTCTCTGAGCCTTTGGTAGACTTCATCTGGCACTTAGCAATTCCTGAACCCTTCTTGAATGCTTTGCAAACATGATTCTGCATCTGTTCTGTTTCAGCCTTTGGTTCATGGTGATCTGTAGAGTGGCTCTCTTGATCTTCTTTGTACACTGCCACTTTTCTAAATGTTATCTTCTTGTCCTTCTCGGCTCTCAGCTTAGCTGCCATCTTTAGTGGCATTCTCATCTTTGTTGAGTGAAGCTCTAGTCTGTTTAAGTCCTTCTTTAAATCTACTTTACTTCTACATATGTAGTCTCACTGTTACTGAGACTTGTTCTCTTAATCTCTAGTAGAACTCGTAGAGTCAACAATAGCATTCTACCAACTCAACGATTCTGCAACATGATAATCATCAGCAACTCTTGATCTTTGAAGCTCTGTTGATTTATACTGCTTCCCAATCTTTCCATTGGAAAGTAGCCATTAAAATATTTCTGAATTGCCTCGCAGATCTCGAGTTATTTGGTGTAGACTGCAGATGTGACATGACATGAATTTCTGACACTACAGTCTACTGTTTTACCTACCCCATCAGAGATGTTACTTTTATATCTTGGGAAGGTAGTCGAATTTTATTACCTCCTTCTGATTTCTCGATCAAAGGTTGTCTTTTTGCATCGATGCTCTCAATAAGCTTTGTTCGAATATTATTCTTTGGGTTGAACCGTTGCCAATGCTTCAATCCTCAGTTGTTCGAACTCTACAATTTTGATGCACATCTTCTTGGACCTGATCGTAGTGTCTAGTTGACAGGCAGAGAGAGCACTACGATCTTGAAAAGTGTTCATTTGATCTTTAGTGTAGAACACCTCTTCCTTCTATTGTGTAGTCCTTCAACACTTCTTGTTTGCTTCAACTGCTCTCAGATACTGATGACTTGACTCTTTGCTCTGGCCCCTTCTGAATAGCAAGACACTTCATATTTGTGGCATGTCCAGCTCGCTTTCTCCTTCTGATCTCCCGTTCACTTATCATCAATGGACTGACCCAATGCTTAATCATTTTAGCCTTGTTCTTCAGAAGCTGACCAGTATCTCTGTGTACACTCCATCAGTTCTTTCTTTGTTTGGCAAACACTACGATCCTGGTTACTTCCAAGATCGTTTTCATCTTACCACTTGATAGTTCTTTTTTCTGTTGACTTTCCTTAAGTCATTCTTTCAAGTTTTCTTATGATCATCTTGTGGAAGACTTCATCTCGAATGGCTTCACAACTCAATCTGGATGCTGATTGGGTTGATGCTTAGATCTTCTATTATCTTGCATGTCATTCGTTGAGTGCTTTATGGTTTCCTTCAAGTGGGATGTATCTTTGCAGTATCAACCAGAGGCTTCATTTCTTTAGATATTCTAGGAGTGCTCATTTGTTGAGAATCGTATTGGCTCTACGATTCTGCCTTGGCGTTGTGAGCACATCTGTTGAAGTCTCAGTTTTACACTCTACGATTCAGCTTCGGCTGTGCAGACACTACGACTTAAAGATCAGATCTTGACACTCTACGATTTCTGTCGTTGTGCTTGTTGTCTTCATCTGATCTTGCTCGACTACGATCCTTGCCTCTGGTATGATTAGTAGACTCTACGGCTCTGAGTGTAGTCTACGATTCTTGACTTGGCTTTGGCAGATGCTCGATCTGCTCATAGGCAGGCCGTCTCTACGATTCTGAACATGACTTTCTCAGCAGACTACGACTCTGAGAAAGTGCTACTCAACACATTACGATCATTCCTTGTCTCTCCTGGAAGTCTACGAACTCTGAGATCTACTATCTTGCAGACTACGATTCTGCCTCGATAGCTCTCGAGTTTTTCTTGACTCTCCAGGAAGATTACGATTTCTGGTGCAGTGCTCGACGATCAGACAAGCCTATCTATTACATCATAAGATCAACCTAACATGCTTGATCTTTCAATATTTATAGTCCTTGTACATCATTTCTTTTTAAGGACTTTACAAAGCTGTTTTGCTTATGCAGGATCATCCTAACATATTTGATCAATTCATTCTAAGTCCTTGTACATATGTTTCTATAATCTATCAAAGGACTTTACAACTTTTCTTAATGCAAGCATACTTGCATATTCATTCATATATATCAAATGAAATCATATGCAAATAGGAATATCATTCACATGCTTATTCCTGACAATATCCCCCTATTTGATTATGACAAAACAATAAGTGCATATGCATGTTATGAATGAATCTTATATACAGTGAGCAACTGTATTTCTAAAACAGATAATCATGAATGTCATTTAATAATATGGAATTTAATACACTCAGACATTTTACATCCTGGATCCAGAACATACCTAACTAGTTAGAGATGTACCTCTTTGGCTCCATGTATGCTTTCAGGATTTCTGTTGATCATCTATCCATCGGTTTGATTTCTTTGCTCCTGCTCCCCCTGGGATGTTGATTTCATTTCTTTTTTCTGCTCCTCTGCAGATGTATGCTCCTCTTCTTCTTCTGGCTCCCCCTCAGCCTTTGCAAATATAGGCTCATCATCCTTTGGCTCCCCCTCAGATGATGACCCAGCTTCTTCTTCTGCTGCCTTCTTCTTTTCTTTCCTTCTGCTCTTCTTGCCCTTTCTTTAGTGCCTCTTACTATGCCTCTTTTTCTCCCCCTTTTTGTCATTAATCATTTGGGAGAGCTGCTCCATGTTGGACATTAGTTGCTCCATCAGGTAGGAGGAGTTACCGACTTCAATCTTGAGGTCTTGTTGGCTTAACTCAAGTTGCATAGAGAAAGACTGATTCATGTTGTCAATCTTATCCGAGAGGACTTGGAGTTGTTCTTCATTAGCCTTCTATGTTCGTATAGCTTCTGACTTCTGATCATATATGGCCTTCAGATAGATGTGATCTCTCTCTTTGATTTTAAGAGATACATCAACCATAGTAGCTTGAAGTCTGTTTTGAACTGAATTATCTCCTGTTGCTATCAACACCATCTTTGGCTCATCATTGATTTGAGATGTCTTCTCAACCAGTTCATCATAATTCTTCAATAGTTCCTGCTCCATAGGGATTTGGTCATCTAGTTGGGCAGCCTCTTGTTGAACACCAGATTGGATTCTACGATTTTCATCCTTGGACAGATTTTTGAAAGTATTGAGAATCTGAAAAATCGTTGAATACCAATCGCTATTGGAGGATGAAAGAATGTCAGATAGCTGTGATTGGGCAGATGGAGTCTTCTTATTCTGGACTTGAACACCATCAGTGGTAGAGTGAACAGACTTTACGATTATCTCCTTGGCCATAATCCTTCTACCTTCAGAGTCCACTCTACAATCGTTGGGAATATAGTGATTGCCAGCATGTCGGTAGACTTTGTAATGGGGCTGGTCATTGATCATCATGGTTGCAAACTTCTTTACCCTTGGGAAGTTTTGTGACACAAGCTCCAGATTTGGAAACTAAGACTAGCACCAGTTGAAGTAGCTCTCATCTTTATCAGTATGTGCCTTTAACCACGACATCCATGGGAAGAACCATCTCATCAGAAGATCTTCGGAGTTATACAGTATTGTTGTGCAATCTAACTCCATATTTTTCCAATTATGAAGCACTTCATCTGTAGTCATTTTTACAACTCGAAGTTGTTCATTTCCATGATTTATCCATCTTGCTGCTGGTTCAGCTAGTGGTTCATCAAAGACTTCCACTACTATTGTGAGATCCCAAAATGAAAGTATTCAAATTTTTTATAATTATTATTTTTAGTAAATGGTTAAATTGAGAAAGGGTTAAAGTTAAGGGTGATAAGTGAAAATTTTGCAAAGTAAGCAAGTTGATATAAAATATTCGTTGTGTCGGGGAATATTCGATTGGTCGGAGAATATTCATTTTAACAGGGAATATTCGTATATGACACAACAATCATTGGTGGACCCCCTGGCGGAAGTATTGTCGTAGTTAAGAAAGCATGAAATTATCTTTTATAAAAAATAACGGCGAAAGTGTTACCGTTAAAACTGTTGAACTACTCGGTAGTAAAAGTAAAGGAATACGCGTGGTTGCATAGTAGTACACGGTATTGATTATTGATGCTTACGTAAGAAGTCACTCAGTTATACTCAATTATTGCTACAGTAATTGCTGCATCATATCTCTCATAGTATTGATTCAATTATTGTCACAGTATCATCTGTATAATATGTTATATTATTAAATCAATAAATGAGACGACAAATTTATTCATATTATTATTTACAATATTGACAATGTCTAGAATTTCTGTCAAGGAGAGATTTGGTTATCTAATTGAGCATCAATAGGGAGAAATCCTTATCGAAAAGCCCCCTCTTTCCTGGGAACAACCTGGTTGTTAAATATTGTGCGTTATAATATTAATGATGAATAAGTTGTGTTGATTAAAAATGAATTTTGATAGTTCCATTGTGTTGGGATTATTAGTGTTAGTGGAAATCGACATCTATTCCGATGATAATTGATGTATAGGGGTTATATTGATAAATCGGGTAATTTTTCGGATAAATGAGCAATTAATTGCTACTAATTCACATACTTATATAACTATTTGTTCACATGTGTGTACTATTGAATCACATTATTTACTATTAGGGGAGTTGGTGCAAGATTGATAATACTTGCATGACTAAGTTAAAAATGGAGGTATAGATGAAGGTACTATACTGTAATTAATTTTTTCACATGTTTAGAACTATTGAGTCACATGATTTACTATTGATTCACATGATTTACTATTAGGGGAGGCGGTGTAAGTTTGATAATACTTGCAAGACTAAATTCAAAAGGAAGAAAAAGAGGAAGGTATTATACTGTAATTTTGTGAGCCCCAAAACGTGCAATTATCAAAACTATATTTTCCTATAAATAGAAGCTCATTCTTCCTTCATTTCTCACCAATTCACTAAAGCTATAGAGCAATTATTATAGAGAGAAATTTTAGAGAGAAAGAAGAAGAGAAGTCTGCTACCTCACTATTCTAGTATCCAGTCTTCTTCTAAGGTAAGGGGTATTATTTCTTTCGTATTCATGAAGAGAGTTATTTCTTTCAATATTCGTAAGGGTTGTTATACAATTCTTTATTATTTTGTTGGAATAACCTGTCTGTGCAGTCTATCACATACCTGGTGAATTCTTCTGTTATTCTATTCTTTATTATTCTGTTGGAATAATCTATCTGCTTGATCTATTATCATACACCGAATTCTTCCATTATTCCATTCTTTATTATTCTCATTGGAATAACTTTTATGCGTGAGGTCTATCGCATGCCTAGTGAATTCTTACATTATTCCATTCTTTATTATTACATTGGAATAACTTTTATGCATGCGATCATCACATGCTCGGTGAATTCTTCTCGCTATTCCATTCTTTATTATTACATTGGAATAACTTGTTCATGCGGTCTATCATATGCCCGGTGAATTCTTCATTATTCCATTCTTTATTATTCTCGTTAGAATAACCTTTTTACTGCGATGACTCTGCATGCATGGTGAATTCTTCCATTATTCCATTCTTTATTATTCTCATTGGAATAACCTTTCTACGGACTACCACATGCATGGTGAATTCTTCTCATTATTCTATTCTTTATTATTACATTGGAATAACTTTGTGTCATGTGGACTACTGTATGCATGGTGAATGATCCTTCAGTATTCGGTCTTTATTAAATTGTGGAAATGATCCATCTACGTGGATTACCGTATGGTGGGTGAAAATCCATTTGCGCTTTCAGTATATTCTATTATACTCGTATGAGATATCATTTCTTTTGTACTCGCTATGGAATATCATTTTCTTTGGTATTTTTCTTTTCGAAATTACTATTCAGTAGGGTACTATTTATCCAAAAATATATTTCTTTTTCTGTCCAAATTATTTTTGGTACATGAATATTATTCTTGAATTTTACTCCACAAAGCGATGATCGTGTTGACAATTTGGATATTTTTAAACTCTGGATAAATTTAAAGTCTTTAATATTTATCCTTGATTTCGTTTGATTAATGCTTATATCATTGTCATCATCCTCATGCTTATATTATGATGAAAGTCATCTTTGGCTTACGTGCATAGATGGACTGTTGATTATTGGTTTTCAGTTGTATATCTTTGGCTTACGTGCAAAGATGGACTGTTGATTATTGGTTTTACAGTTGTATATCTTTGGCTTACGTGCAAAAATGGACTGTTGATTACTAGTTTTATAGTTGTATATCTTTGGCTTACGTGCAAAGATGAACTATTGATTGATGAGTATCTTTGGCCTATGTTCATAGATGAACTGTTGATTGCTATGATTATGACAAGGGATCATCCGGTATAATCATGACCCGTAATGTTACAAATAATATGGTAAAAGTCCTCATTGGCCCGTAGTGCATTAATGGACAGTTGTCGGTATGATTATAACCAGGGATTATTCGGTATAATCATGATCATTGTTGAAAACACGAATATCCTTGGCCCATAGTGCATGGATAATTCGTGGTCATAATACTAATGAATATCTTTGGCCGTAGTGCAGGGATGATTCGATGATGTGAATTATTTATTAAGCTGAGTCTCAGCGATAAAATATTGATTATACACTTTTAATTCGTAGAAGATAGTAGATATCATGCTCTACTTGACTCTTCTAAAATACAGTTGTATGTCTTTGGCCTATAATGCAAAGATGAATTGTTAATGAATATATTTGGCCCGTAGTGCAAAGATGAATTTATTAGTATGATTATGAACAAGAATTGTGATTTGGTATAACCATGATTTTTGATGTTTCAGGTAAAGACAGGTGATGAAAATTATCTTCGTCATGGGTGCGAAGAGGAATTTAGAATCACAATTATGATTATGAGTTATTCACATGATTGTGGACAGGAATTGTTGATTGATGTTATAGGGATAAAACATTGTTGGTGGACTTTTAACATGGAGAAGATAATAGACCTTATGGTCTATTTGACTCTTCTAATGGATTGCTCGTTTCGCTGCAACTATGGTTGAAAAGTTTTATCATCTACCATATGTTCTAAATCTCTGATTTATTATTGATGAAGGCTATTGATAATTTAATTATCTTTAGTCATGATATTCTTTACTAGGCTATTTGTGCTCACCCTTTTGCTTCACAATTCCTTTCAGGTATTAAGAGTGTAGCCGGTTGGGTCGGCCGGGTAATAACGAGGGATTAGATCTGTGGTCTATAGTCATTGAGGTTTCCAAAAAAAGCATGGGAAGTAATTTTATTGAGAATTATAGATAAGTGTGTCGTATTGTATACGTCATTTTAACCGTTGATTTTGGTGAACCAAATAGGGTGAGGTGAACCCAACTTTGGAAGGCCATTTTTGCCACTATCATACAAGATGTCTAATGACAGAAGACTTCGTGTTATCATAAGACAAGGTTGTGCACATCCACTTACTGAGTTTATCTACGAGCACTACCTATATAATCTTGGAGTTTGTTTGAAATATGATTCTCAATTGGAGACAATGGAGATAATTATAAGTCAAGAGAAGACTCACCATTGGAAAGAAGATTATAGCAATCTTATTGTTTTTCTTTGGGGACTATTGGGTCAACCAAGGATAATTCTATGGACATATGATATCTATCATAACCTAGACGCATGGCCTCCCATGTACGAAGGTTTCTTTGAGTATTTTCGAAAGGTTTTAATTTCTAAAATAGTTATTGAATGTACTTTTATGTAAAGTACCATGGTAACGTATTGTGGTCGAGGAACCATGAGAGTTACATATATTTGTATTAAAACTCACAGCTTATCTGTTGTCGTACTCTGTACGACAGTTCAACAGTTGTATAAATGAAGGTTATATTTGATTTCTGTAGTGTGATATCTGGCGACTCAGAATGGGTCGTGTGGACCTTTTTTGGGGGCGTCACAACTATTCTTCTGCTAATTCTAGCTGGAGAGAGAATATGATAGTCTGCTGGTTCCTCTGATTCCTAATTTGCAGAACCAGAATCTTTTCCCATTTCTTCACCTTCTGAACTGGAATCATGTTTACTTTATTTATTTGATTCATCAGTGAATCCTTCTTGCTAATTTTCATTACTGGTATCATCTTCAGCATCGTCTTCATTGGATTCAGATTCATCATCACTTACATCAATGACTGCAGTAGAGTGATCACTTTTCTTCTTGGGGGAAAATTTTGCAAGTAGTCAGTAGCTCTTTCTTCTCCTTGGAGGTTCAAATATATAGAGAGTCGACTCTTCTTTCTCTTCGACTCGAGGTCTTTGAATCATCAGATAAACTTCCTTGACGTTCAGCATTGGCAGGGGCAGGTCCTTCTTCTTCTGAATCAACATCATTTGACCCATCATCTGGGCTTGTTGGAGTATTTGTATTTGGAGATGCAGTTGGCTCATCTTGTAGCTTTTCTTCATCATCAAAGTGAATACTCTGAGAGTTAGCCATAGGGCTTGTGCATTCTTTTTGATCAACAGATTCTGCATTTTCTTCCATGAATCCAGCTTCAGCTTCATTGCTGGATTCGTTCTTTGGGGACTCGGTCTTGAGATCGTCAGTTCCCTTTTCTTCCTCTGACTCTACGTTCTCCTGTTCGTCAGATGTACTTTTTTGGGAAACAGGGGCTGGCTTGTTTACCACCTTAGCTTTCTTTCTTGATGGCCCTTGAATCAGTCTATTGCTTCTTCTCTTTGTGGTCTCTGGTGCAATTAAGACCTTTTCACCTTCATCTTTATCTTTAGTGGAGAGACTTCTTGGTGGAGCCTTTGATTTCTTCACACCCCTGGATCTCCTCCTTACTGGTGTGGCTGCTACTGGTGCAGAGTCACCAGACTCAGAGCTTTCCACCTCCTTTGCCTTTCTCTTCTTTGTAGAGACTTTGCTGCTGCTTTCAGTTGTTTTTAGCCTCCTGTTTTCCTTTGGATTTTTCTTCCAGCTTATGAACAGTTGTGGAGACATCACTTTATGAATATTCAGAGGCTCTCCCTCATCATCCTTGATCTTGCTTCCCAGCTTTTTCTTCATCACAATACTCATCAGTCTTCCATGAAAGACCTTAGTCAGGGGTCTATCTGTAGACTTCTTTATCTCAGCCCTTTCCACCCATTTGGAGATCTGATCGAACAAGATAGCTCCAAAGTTGATTTTCTTCTTCAGAACTATTGTAGACATTATCTTCAGCTGTTGATCAAGCACAGTGTCATGTGCAGTGTTCTTGCATAGTATACATTTGCCCACTATCTCAGCAAGGAACTCAAATTCTTCTGGAAACTCCTTTTTCTTCATGTCCTTTAGAATAGGGTTTCTTTGGTACCCCATAATTTTCTTCGCGTGTTCAGTGTTGATCTCATCAAGGCTCTGTAGTCCTCAGTCAGGAAATCCTAAGCATTAATTGATGTCAGATGATTTTAGCTTAAGAGACTGACCTTTAACCTTGGTAGAAAGGATTTTGGAATTTATGGATGCATTTAAGTAAAACTCCTTAACTAGTTCAGTATATACTTTAGTGCTTGCCTCAAGGCATTCTGAGAATCCAGTGTTCTTTACAAGTTCAAGAATGTCTCTGAACTTCTTTTCGGATTTCTCAAACAACTTGGTTTTTAGCTGAATACCAGTGATTACTTGTTAGTCTGCCATTAGAAGAGTTCGAGGAATATGGGTATTTGATTCAGAAAGATTTATGAGAAATAGTTGATTGTGATTTGGGCTCTGGAGGTTTAATTGATTTTAGCTTCGAAGAGGATTCTAGGGTTTGAGGATGGGAGGGAGAGAGTTTTGATAGTTTTTGATAACTGTTTGCAGATTTTGAATTTGTCTTTATGACAGTTCCCTCTGACTCTGTATAAGCAGTTATGTGTCAACCAACCATTGGTTGCACGATGTCCAGTAATTAGCTGCAACTCCCCATGACCTTTTCGGTTTTATATCTCTTTTAGAAGAGTAGACGTTTAATTGACGTGGATTGACCGTTGACCTCTTTGGTTCGTAGAGTATCATGGTAAGGCAGCTGTGGACTCTACGTTTTCCTTTGTTGACTCAACGATCATCTTTTGAGAGATGCTGTCGTGGATGGTTTTGACATTACTCCTTATTTTGAAACTGCATGGCTCAACCACTGATGTACTTCATGAAGCCTTGGGCACTTTTCTTCAGCATGACATCTTTCCAACCAGCATTCAAACTTATCTCCTCATAATCTGAATGGTTGAGCAATTGTCCCGTTCTTCCAAGATCCTCATGAGCTAGAGTATCCTCTTGTAGGACTGCGATCGTCGAGTCTGCTTCTACGATCGTTGAGGTTTCTCCACGATCATTGAGTTTTCTTCAAACTCTACTTTATGATAGTTGACTGTCTTGGTCTTTGAGATGAACTTGATTAAGCAATTATTCTGGGTTAAGGTAGCTCAGGAAGGGCCAACCTCTTAGAGTGAGCTAAGGGTCAGGTTTGTCCCTGAGGCACTTTTCAGATGAAATACTTTTAGAGGTGATTTGCACTGATATCTCATTTGACCTTTTCTGCTGGGGATTTCTTCTTCCAACTTTAGACATTTGCACTTGCTGTAATTGTGGTGTCCTCCTGTATTTACACTACGATCAGGTGTTTGATCATAAGTACTCCACGATTTTGAGTTGGGTGGCAGATATGTTATCAGTAGTACGTTTTGAGATGTTCCTACTAACTATGGATCTTCATTTGGTTCATCAGCCATAAAGTTTTGGGACTCTGTAGCTGGTACATTGCTTCATAGAATATCTCAATGTTGTTGTTCCTTAACAGATCACTGCTTTCCCATAGTTGATGTTGTCTTTTCAGTGAGATGTGATTTCCTTTTTATGTGCTTTGGGAGGTTTCCTTGCATGTCTCTTTCTGACTCGAATCACCACTGACAATTAAATTTTTTTACATCGTAGACATGGATATCTCCAGTACTTATCATTCTACGATCATTTGACAACACTACGAATTTAGTCTTCTTTTACAGTTTGTACTTGTGGAGTTCTGCTCCCGTAATGAGTTTGTAACGTCCACAAATTTTAAACTCCTTATTAATTAAAAATGTGATTTAATTTTAATGAGTTAGTTTTGTGAGTCTATTTAAACCTTATGTGGTTATGTAAATTTATGAAATGATTAAATGGAGTCACTAATAGTTTATTTTAGTGGACTAACCCTAAGAGTTTGATATCAAGGAATTGATAGGATTATTAATAATTAAATATTCAATTTATTTGAATATAGTAGCAAGAGTTGAACATATTGATTAATTGCAATTTTGAGTAATTACTTGATAATGTGTTAATTAATAATTATTATTGGATAAATAATAATTAATGTGTAAGAGATTAATAATTTGTAAAATGATTATATGTTACTTGATTAATTTGTAAAATATAGTAAACCTTTATTATATGGTAGTTAACTATATATTTTATATAGTACAAGGTGACACATTAATATGTCTATATATTATATATATAGACTATATAGTAAGAGTTATTTGCATTCATGTGAGTTATATAATAATATTGTTATATGATGTGGAGTGTATGGGTAAACATTCATGTATACCCTATTGACATATAATAATTTCAATTGTTAAATTAATAATGATTTCATTAGTTATTATAATAATAATAGTCATGGTAATTGAAAATGTACATGAATTATATGTATGTGCACTACTTGATATCTTGTAATCGGAAAATACATTGTATGCTCTTTGAATCATTATAACCTATATTGTATGAAATGAATGGTGTATACATATTTTATAACCAAAGTTTATATTATGTATATAAGGTATTAGCCAAGTGTGGCATTTCATTTTGCAAATGCTGAGAATTCTCTTGTCCCATAATAAGAGTCCCATTCATCTTCCCACGTGAACAACTAGCAAGCCTAGCCTAGTTTCATCTCAAATTCATCAAACATAGAGCAATTAGTGGATAGGGAGTGGGATTCATGAGTGGAATCACCAACTCTTACCAACTCTCTCTTAACCCTTATGCATTCTTGAAATCCTTTGGTTTGATTTGGGAGGTAATCCCATTATCTAGATAATCATTCTCCTATAAATGAGACCTTCATCCTTCCTTGTTGCAATTGCTGAGAATTAGTTGTTAAGGAACTTGTAAGTAGTGAGTGTATTGCTGCCAAATTACTTCAAGAGGTATGAAAATCTAATTTATGTTCTTGAATTGGGTTTTTGTCAAATTCTTGTAATTCTCATGAATTCTTGGTAATGTGGTATGATTTGTCTTAAGGTTGTGTTGTTTTAGTTAGTATGCATACTTAGAAGTATTATAAGTAGTTGAGTTGTAGCAATTAGATGTTTGGCATTGGTTGGAGTTGAGCCTCTGCAGAGGCCATTTTTTTAATTTCTCTCGGTGGTGGGTTGCGCACCGCCGCCACTTCCCAGTCTTTCATCACATGCGATTATGGCATGCATAGCGAATCACGATTGCTTGCTCATGTTAGCTCCTTAAGATATTCTGAGCATGTTACTTTGATTATTATATGCATACAAATGACTTGAACTTGTGGACTATGGTAGTTATGTATATAGTAAGCCATAATAGGTTTGTTTTGACTTGGTTATTCAAAGAAGGCTTAAAGATTTGAAAACTAGATATTGTATACATGGAGTAGTATACATTCTGACCTTGTGAGCATATGTAAATAACTTGAGTGTGTGCACAAATACATATGAAAGCATAGATTAGACAATAAAGACGTATCTTGCATGCTTGAATGAATTTTCTAATGGAGACATAAAGTTTTGAAAATGAACTTGATAAACTATATATACATTAAGTTGAGAACTTGTAAGTATGTTTTTGATGTCTAGCATGTTTATATATGAAAGTATGATGTATGGTAGGTAAAGTGTTTTACATGATTGATAGCTTAACATTTGAAGTCTTGATTTAGTAAAAATGAATAATAACCTTTGATATGTTTGATGAAAGGTTAAAGTTAGTTCTTCATATAATAACATGTGTGTTGTGCATGTCCAAGTTGTGTGTGCACTGGTTTTCTACAGAAGCAACCATGTCCTAGTTTGCACCAGGAGCAGCGCGGCCGCGCCACTCCTTAGTATAAACCAAGCGCGGCCACGCAGTTCTGCACTGAGATCTGAGTTCTGTTATTAAATTGAGAACTGATGCTTGTTTATATGATTACTCTAATCTGTAATACTTGTCTAGTATAGTATTCATATGATAATAAACATGTTATTGAAAGAATCCTATGATGAATTAGTAAATGGTGATTTCAACTATGGCATAGTGTGTTAGAAACTAATCGAGTAATGTAATGATATATGTATAAAAGCATGTTATGTGATGATTTGATTCTTGTAAGTGTAGACTCATATTAGTTTACACATACTAATTGGAAAGATCGACTTATTAATGTTAGGTCGTTTCAACGCAAGTTAACTAAAGCTAGAATTATATTGTAGCTGAGCAAACAGGCAAGTATCCTAAACCCTTGCATTACTTTACTCGACGCATATCGTAAGCAAGTTTCCTTAACCTTACTCAAATTTATATTGAGCAAGTTTCTTGAATTCTTACTCTTTTACTTGACCAAGTTCCCTAAACTTACTCCAATTATTATTGAGCAAGTTTTCTTTGAACTTCACTCTTTGATTGTGCAAGTTCCTTGAACCCTACTTTTATTGAGCAAGTATTCGAACACTATTTTTATTGTGTTGCAAGTTTCTTAACTTACACAACTTTGAGTTTGTGAAAGTTTCCTATCCTCCTCATATTGTATTGAGCAAGTTATTGTTGAATTGAGAGTTATTCATTAAGCTTGAAATTTATTCCCAAGCATGCTATTAAGTGGTTTAATTACTTAACAATTATTCCACATCGAGATTATTGATATTCGCACTTAGTGCACTTGAGTTCGTACAGTCTTAGACTTATACATCATTTAAAGTTCAATAATTCTTGAACTGTGTTAGATAGAGTCTGAACCTTTGTTTGGTCAGACAAGCGTATGAAGTTTTATAAAAGCTATCCAAACCAATTGATGGTAAGGATTATTAGAGTGAAAGAACACCCCTTTTATGATAAGGGAGTATCCCAGGTATCTAATATGAGATACACAGAGCATATATAATGTTATTCTGCATTTTAGTTATCGTATGTTGTTTAGATGTGGATGTTTGTATTTTATCGTGATGACTGAACCGGGGTCAGAGGACCCGGATTCGGGGGCGTCACAAGTTGGTATCAAAGCTGTAGGTTATAAACGTTAGGAATGTGAAACCTAGGTTATAACCTTAGTAGAAAACTCAAGTAAAGTATGTAAATGAAGGGTTGAGGAAATCCATTGAGTTTTATTGTGATACTAAAGTTGTTTATTTAAATCAAGAATGATTGATAGACGTCTTAAACTTCTTAATGCTAACATGGATAGCATATCACATAAGGCCTAATAATTTTCTTCCATTCCTCAGATCATGCCGCCTAGGAGAGTTCAGCGGAATCAGAGGGAGGAAGGATCCGTTTAAAATGGTGGAGGGGCAAATGTTGATCCAGTGCAAATGGAGGCAATGCAAAACAGACCCCCGCCAGCAGCAGGGCAGCCAGGACAACACTTGACTAGCTTTAAGGACTTTAAATTGGCAGGACCACCGAAATTCCGTGGAACCTTGGATCCAATTGAAGCCCAGACATGGATAGAAGAAATGGAGAAGGTGTTGAGGTCGCACGAGTGGCCGAAGAACAGAAGACAAGTTTTGCCACTTTCATGATGAAGGACGAAGCTAACTATTGGTGGAAAGCCAATAGGGGCCGAGCAGACGAAGGAGTTATTCCTTGGGAGAGATTTAAGGAGCTATTCCTCGAGAATTACTTCTCGGAGAATACGTAACAGGATATGGAGGTTAAGTTTCTGGAACTGAAACAAGGTAGCATGTCTGTCGCAGAGTACGCGGCAAAATTTACTGAGTTGGCCCGATTCGCTTCACATCAAGTTGACACGGAGGCCAGGAAGGCAAGGAGGTTCGAATTAGGACTGAAACTATGGGTGCGCGGGCGAAGGCGTTATACGTGTTGAAGATCAAGACTTACTCGATCTTTTGGAAAGGGCTATCATTACCGAAGGAGGCAATGAAGTCATCGCTCGATTCAAACAAGAAAAGAAAGCAGGTCAAGAAGGACAAAAAGGGGGAAGCAACGGAGGCAGCAACCCCAATAAGCGTAAATGGACAAAGAGCCAATCCTCTGGAGGTAATAAGTCCGGGGGAGAAGCTAAAAAAAGTATGAGGTGCAATAACTGTGGGAGGAATCACTTGGGGGAGTGAATGAAGGGAAATAGTGTTTATTATCATTGTGGACAATCGGGGCACATGGCTTCTCAGTGTCCGAATAAGCAGAAGGGAGGATGCTTCTCGTGTGGAGCCACGAACCATCAAATTAAGGATTGCCCGAAGAGAAAGGGCGATGCAGCTAGCGGTAATCGCAACAACAACAACAATGGGCTGAACATTGGAGGACCAGCCAGTCAAGCTAACAGACCAACGACACGACAACATGACCGTATAGGATGCGGTGGAGTCTAAGGACGTGGTGTCAGGTATCATTCCGATCAATGATATAGATGCATACGTGTTATTTGATCCGGGTGCTACCTGCTCTTTTATTTTCAAAGAATTTGTTAAACGGTTAGAATTACCCTGTGAGAGATTAGAACACCCTATGAACGTAGAAGTAGCGAACAAGGAAATTATTCCCGTAGAATACATTCATAGGAATTGTTATACCGAATTGCGAGGATTTAAGCTCAAAGTGGATTTGATACCGATTCGTTTGGGGGAGTTCGACGTAATCCTTGGAATGGATTGGTTATCGGTTCATGGAGCAATTATAGACTCTAAGAAGAAGTGTGTACACCTTAAGACTCCGAATAAGTCAAAAGTGGTATTTTATGGTAGTAAATCGCTGAGACAATCTCATTGTCTGACGATGGTGCAAGCACAGAGATTGCTTAAGAAGGGTTGTATAGGTTATTTGGCTCACGTGGTTGATACTCAATGAGTCAAGAGTGAACTGAGTCAGATACCTATTGTAAGGGATTTCGTTGATGTCTTCCCAGACGAGATTCCGAGATTGCCACCGGATAGAGAGATTGAGTTTGTCATTGATTTGGCACCAGGGACAGCACCGGTATACAAAGCGCCGTATCGTATGGCACCGGTAGAGATGAGAACTAATGGCTCAATTACAAGAATTGTTAGATAAGGGATACATTCGATCGAGCGTATCACCTTGGGGTGCACCAGTCTTATTCGAAAAGAATAAAGATGGGTCGCTAAGACTTTGTATCGACTACCGAGAGTTGAACAAGGTCACCATTAAGAACAAGTACCTGTTGCCCAGGATAGACGATTTATTCGATCAGTTGAAGGGGGAAAAGTAATTTTTAAAGATTGACTTGAGGACCGATTATCAACAACTGAAAGTGAGGCCGGAGGATATTCCAAAGACGGCATTCAGAACTCGGTATGGACACTTTGAGTTTACGGTAATGTCATTTGATCGATTAACGCTACCAACAAATTTTTTATGGATTTAATGAATAGAGTGTTCAAGCAGTATTTGGATAAGTTTGTCGTATTCATCGATGACATTCTAGTATATTCAGAAATAGAGGAAGAACACGCCGAGCATCTTCGGATAGTGTTGTAGACATTAAGGAGGGAAAAGTTGTATACAAAATTCTCCAAGTGTGAGTTTTGGTTTCAGAAAGTGCAATTTTTAGGGCACGTTATCGACAAGAATGGTGTTTCGGTGGATCCAGCAAAGGTAGAATCGGTTATCAATTGGGAGCAGCCGAAGACGCCAACAGAAATCAGGAGTTTCCTTGGATTGGCGGGATACTATCGAAGATTTATTCTGGATTTTTTGAAATTAGCCTCACCGTTGACCAATCTTTCCAGAAAGACAGTTAAGTTCAATTGGATGGAGAAGTGTGAAGAAAGTTTCCTAGAATTGAAGAAGAGGCTTAGTCAAGCACCTGTGTTGGCCTTACCGGACAACACGGGAGGGTTTGTAGTGTATAGTGATGCGTCACACAAGGGACTTGGCTGTGTACTGATGAAACACGGCAGGGTCATTGCATACGCTTCACGTCAGCTAAAAGATATTGAGAAGGGATATCCAACTCATGACCTGGAGTTAGCAGCAGTAGTTTTTGCCTTGAAGATTTGGAGGCATTATTTGTATGGCGAGAAATGTGAGATATATACGGACCACAAGAGTTTGAAGTATATCTTCACGAAGAAAGAATTAACATGAGGCAGCGCCGATGGTTAGAATTGATCAAATATTATGATTGTGAGATTCTGTACCATCCAGGCAAAGCAAATATAGTGGAATATGCCTTGAGCAGAAAAGGCAGAGAGAAGTTATTGAAGTTAACTATTTAAGAAGAATTGATGAAAGATTTTGAACGACTAGACTTGGAGATTAAGTATCTAATGGAGGCGAACGAATAATTATTTATAGTGACAGCGAGTCCGACTTTATTGGATAAGTTTAAAGAAGCACAAGAAAAGGATGAAGGTTACAATAACATCAAGAAACGATTGACTGAGGGTGATGAGTTGAAATTTAAGAGTGATAGCACTAGACTGCTAAGATTTGAAGGACGAATTTGGGTACCGTTGGTACCAGAACTAAGAGAAGAGATTTTACAAGTGCACAGTACGAGATATTTGATACACCCAGGAAGCACAAAGATGTACCAAGATTTGCGTCACTACTTCTGGTGGCCAAACATAAAGAGAGAGGTTGCGGAATGCGTAAGTAGATGCCTAACTTGTCAAAGAGGCAAGGCAGAGCACCAACGACCAAGAGGGTTATTACAACCATTAGAAATTCTAGAATGGAAATGGGAGCACATCACAATGGACTTTGTGGTGGGACTTCCGGCAACACACAAAGGGCACGACGCCATTTGGGTGATTGTAGATCGTCTTACTAAGTCAGCTCACTTTTTGCCAATTAAAATTAAGTATAGTTTGGACCAATTAGCCAAATTGTATGTCAAGGAAATTATCTCGAGGCATGGGGTGCCGGTATCTATTGTATCAGATAGAGATCCGCGATTTACGTCAAACTTCTAGAAGAGTCTTCAAGAAAGAATGGGGACACAACTACGAATGAGTACTGCGTATCATCCGCAGACCGATGGACAAAGTGAGAGAACGATTCAGACACTTGAAGATATGCTCTGAGCTTGTGTGATGGACTTCAAGGGTAGTTGGAAGGATCACCTTCCATTAGTAGAATTCACATGTAACAATATTTATCACGCCAGTATTGGAATGTCGCCGTACAAAGCATTGTATGGTAGGAAATATAGAACGCCCTTATGCTGGGACGAAGTTGGAAAACGTCGACTGTTGGGACCAGAGTTGGTAAAACAGACGGTAGAAATCATCAGGGTGATAAGAGCTCGACTAGTGGCAGCTCAAGATCGCCAGAAGAAGTATGCGGACTTGCATCGCAAGAAGAGAGATTTTGAAGTAGGAAGCTATGCTTTTCTAAAAGTATCTCCCTGGAAAGGGAAGATTCGTTTTGGGAAGAAGGGCAAGTTGAGCCCTAGGTTCATAGGACCATTTGAGATTTTGAGGCGAGTCGGTGAAGTGGCGTATGAGGTAGCATTACCTCCTGAACTTGAGCACATTCACAACGTGTTTCATGTGTCAGTATTACGGCTGTATAAACTAGACTACAAGCACGTTATCTCCTACGAACCAATTCAGGTCGAGAAAGACTTATCATACGAGGAAGTTCATGTCCAGATACTAGACAGGAAGGAACAGAAGTTGAGGAATAAGATTATCCATTCCGTTAAGATTCTTTGGAGGAATCACGCAGTAGAAGAAGCTACGTGGGAGCTAGAAGAGAAAATGAGAGCGAATTATCCATTTTTATTTGAGTAACCTTATTTTTTTAATTATTCTGAGGACGAAATTTTTATAAGGGGGGAGGGATGTAACGTCCACAAATTTTAAACTCTTTATTAATTAAAAATGTGATTTAATTTTAATGAGTTAGTTTTGTGAGTCTATTTAAACCTTATGTGGTTATGTAAATTTATGAAATGATTAAATGGAGTCACTAATAGTTTATTTTAGTGGACTAACCCTAAGAGTTTGATATCAAGGAATTGATAGGATTATTAATAATTAAATATTCAACTTATTTGAAAATAGTAGCAAGAGTTAAACATATTGATTAATTGTAATTTTGAGTAATTACTTGATAATGTGTTAATTAATAATTACTATTGGATAAATAATAATTAATGTGTAAGAGATTAATAATTTGTAAAATGATTATATGTTACTTGATTATTTTGTGCAATATAGTAAACCTTTATTATATGGTAGTTAACTATATATTTTATATAGTACAAGGTGGCACATTAATATGTCTATATATTATATATATAGACTATATAGTAAGAGTTATTTGCATTCATGTGAGTTATATAATAATATTGTTATATGATGTGGAGTGTATGGGTAAACATTCATGTATACCCTATCGACATATATTAATATCAATTGTTAAATTAATAATGATTTCATTAGTTATTATAATAATAATATCATGGTAATTGAAAATGTACATGAATTATATGTATGTGCACTACTTGATATCTTGTAATCTAAAATACATTGTATGCTCTTTGAATCATTATAACCTATATTGTATGAAATGAATGGTGTATACATATTTTATAACCAAAGTTTATATTATGTATATAAGGTATTAGCCAAGTGTGGCATTTCATTTTGTAAATGCTGAGAATTCTCTTGTCCCATAATAAGAGTCCCATTCATCTTCCCACGTGAACAACTAGCAAGCCTAGCCTAGCTTCATCTCAAATTCATCAAACATAGAGCAATTAGTGGATGGGGAGCGGGATTTATGAGTGGAATCACCAACTCTCTCTTAACCCTTATGCATTCTTGAAATCCTTTGGTTTGATTTGGGAGGTAATCCCATTATCTAGATAATCATTCTCCTATAAATAAGACCTTCATCCTTTCTTGTTGCAATTGTTGAGAATTAATTAGTTGGTAAGGAACTTGTAAGGAGTTAGTGTATTGCTGCCCAATTACTTCAAGAGGTATGAAAATCTAATTTATGTTCTTGAATTGGGTTTTTGTCAAATTCTTGTAATTCTCATGAATTCTTGGTAATAAGGTATGATTTGGCTTAAGGTTTTGTTGTTTTAGTGAGTATGCATGCTTAGAAGTATTAGAAGTAGTTGACTTGCAGCAATTAGATGTTTGGCATTGGTTGGAGTTGAGCCTCTGCAAAAGCAGAGGCCATTTTTTTTTCTTTCTGGTTGAGGTGGCGTGGTCGCGCCCACTTCCTGTTCTTCATCATAAATGATGTGGTAAGCAGATCATAGTTGCTCATGTTAGCTCCTTAAGATATTCTGAGCATGTTACTTTGATTATTATATGCATACAAATGACTTGAACTTGTGGACTATGGTAGTTATGTATATAGTAAGCCATAATAGGTTTGTTTTGATTTGGTTATTCAAAGAAGGCTTAAAGATTTAAAAACTAGAAATTGTATACATGGAGTAGTATACATTCTGACCCTGTGAGCATATGTAAATAACCTGAGTGTGTACACAAATACATATGAAAGCATGGATTAGACAATAAAGATGTATCTTGCATGCTTGAATGAATTTTCTAATGGAGACATAAAGTTTTAAAAATGAACTTGATAAACTATATATACATTAAGTTGAGAACTTGTAAGTATGTTTTTGATGTCTAGCATGTATATATATATATATATATGAAAATATGATGTATGGTTGGTAAAGTGACTTACATGATTGATAGCTTAACATGTGAAGTCTTGATTTAGTAAAAACGAATAATAACCTTTGATATGTTTGATGAAAGGTTAAAGTTAGTTCTTCATATAATAACATGTGTGTTGTGCATGATTGTTCGTTTATGTGCAAGTTGTGTGTGCACTGGTTTTCTATAGAAGCAACCATGTCCTAGTTTGCACTGAGAGAGCGGTGCCAAGCATGATTCTGCCTTTGAGACCTCGAGTTCATTATTAAATTGAGAACTGATGCATGCTTATATGATTACTCTAATCTGTAATACTTGTCTAGTATAGTATTCATATAATAATAAGCATGTTATTGAAAGAATCCTATGATGAATTAGTAAATGGTGATTTCAACTATGACATAGTGTGTTAGAAACTAATCAAGTAATGTAATGATACATGTATAAAAGCATGCTATGTGATGATTTGATTCTTGTAAGTGTAGACTCAAATTAATTTACACATACTAATTGGAAAGACTGACTTATTATTGTTAGGTCGTTTCAACGCAAGTTAACTAAAGCTAGAATTATATTGTAGCTGAGCAAACAGGCAAGTATCCTAAACCCTTGCATTACTTTACTCGACGCATATCGTAAGCAAGTTTCCTTAACCTTACTCAAATTTATATTGAGCAAGTTTCCTGAATTCTTACTATTTTACTTGACCAAGTTCCCTAAACTTACTCCAATTATTATTGAGCAAGTTTTCTTTGAACTTCACTTTTTGATTGTGCAAGTTCCTTGAACTCTACTTTTATTGAGCAAAGTATTCAACACTATTTTTATTGTGTTGAAGTTTCTTAACTTACACAACTTTGAGTTTGTGAAAGTTTCCTATCCTCCTCATATTGTATTGAAGCGGGTTATTGTTGAATTGAGAGTTTTCATTAAGCTTGAAATTTATTCCCAAGCATGCTATTAAGTGGTTTAATTACTTAACAATTATTCCACATCGAGATTATTGATATTCGCACTTAGTGCACTTGAGTTCGTCTGATCTTGGAGACTTATACATCATTTAAAGTTCAATAATTCTTGAACCATGTTAGATAGAAGTCTGAACCTTTGTTCTATTCGGATAAACGTATGAATTTTTATAGAAGCTATCTAAACCAATTGATGGTAAAGATTCTTAGACTGAAAGAACACCCCTTTTATTATAGGGGAGTACCCCAGGTATCTAATATAAGATACACAGAGCAGATTTAAATGTTATGCATATACATAGTGTACGTGAGGCTGATCCCCTTAAGTACTTATTCTGTAGCCAGTAACCAAAGGGTCAATTAGTTATTGATCCCATTGGAGTGTTATAGTTCAAAGTCTACTTGACTAGCAGTTATTCTAAAAGCAATCATTATCTTTGCTTGCTAATATTCATATTGTTGAATCCGTCAGATATTCATATTATTGAATTCATTTCCAGATGTGACGCCCCCAAAATAGGTATACAACACCCATTCTGAGTCGTCAATAACATGGTATAGAAACAACTACAACTTTATTAATACAACATAAAAACTGTGAGTTTAAATAAAATATTGTCTTCTAGACAATATCAACACTCAAATAAGTCCTCATTACAATTATTGATATATTATTTTACAAAAATGGTGAGGACTACTAAAACAACTTTCTAAAACCTTCATTCCATACCCCATTTAGTAAGACTACATTCTCTTGCCTCCCCGAGAAGAAAAATGGAACAAAAAGGAAAAGGGTGAGCTCAACTAGCCCAGTAAAGAATATTATGATTAAGATAATATAGAACAAATTATCATTAGTCTTCAATAGGGAAAAATCTGATAAAATACAATAGACAACAAGTTTCAGATCAATATTTGCAGTGAAAATAATAATTCATAGATGAGTTACGTAGAGAATAAAATCTACTATAATCTATAAATTTAAAAGTCCATCATCATTATTTTATCCCTGTAACATCAATCAATATTCATCTTGAATCAAATATTCATCTTTGCACTACAGGCCAAAGATATTCATCAGTTGGTCATGTTCATCTCAACACATGTTCATCTTTGCACTACGGGCCAAAGATATTCATCAAAAAATCATTAATCTTTTGCTACACAGCCAAAGATATTCAGTAAAATCATCATTTAGGACTGAGGATGATGAAAAATATTTTAAAGAAAACGAATCCAGTGAAACAAAAGAACAAATATTAAGGATTCGTACTTTAAATAATCCGAGTTCAAAAATACTTCATAAATAATCATAGTGGAGAAAAATTCAAGAATGATCAAAATATGGATACAATCAAAGCTAGTATCCATAATAGATATTTTGGACAAAAAACGAAAATTTAATTTTTTTCCGTGAATAGTGCAAGATTCATGAATAAGACTGTGTATCGTGAATAGTAACTCCCACACAAAAAGACAAGAATTTCACAAGAAAAATACTATCAATATTCCGGCGATAATGATATTGGAAGAAATAATATCATTTTTAAAAAAATAATATCCCTTACCTCGAAAAGACATGATCTTACATTTGGAATCTGGATATAGTCTTTGAAGGAACTTGCACCAGATATAGCAACACTCAAAGTATCAAAATACTCACAAGAATACGCTCGATAATATAGAGAGAGAAAGAGAGAAAAAATTCGGTTTAAGTGTGATTTTCAATTCTAACCTAAGCACCTATTTATAGGAAAATGCTTAGAACACCAAAGCGTAAAATTTAATAAAATATATATTTATAAAAATTATTCAAGCCCACCTCTTTGACAACTGAATTCAGCATGTTTATGACACCATTGAGCCCACCAAATGACAAAAAAACATTTTTGTTAACTAAAACAATTAAAACTTGCAAAAATCAATTATTTCAGAACTTCGGAGCTTCAATAATTCATAACAAATAGCCCTTTTATCAGAAAAATTCGAACCTCATGTCTTTTCCATAGGAAATTCCATTCTCTACAACTTTGTAAGTTTAAGTTTTTCCAAATTCCAAACAAAAATTGACCGAAATCCACAAACGGAAAATTTTACGGCTTATAATCCAATTTCAGTCACAAAGTGGGGCCCACAAACATGTTTAACATATTTTAAATATTTTTTGTAACAAAAATACTATTCCTCCTCATTTATTCATATATCACACATTCATTGTAAAATATCACCATAATTATATTATTAAAATATAATAATATTTTTAAATGAATTATTTTATTGGAAAAGATAAAATATCAATTTTCAATAATTGTCACATTAAAAATTTTCTCCATCTATATTCACATAAAATAAATATTTTTCTTATCATATAAATCAATAATTAATTATTCACAAATAATTTTACAGAATCAAAATATCAACAACTGTGTCGTCCTCAGAGGAAGGGGGCTTTCGAATAAGGATTTCTCCTTCTTGGCGCATAATTAGGTGACCAAACCTCTCCTTAGATGAACTTTCTAGACATTGCCAATAATGCTATCTAATAATATTATTCAAATAATATGAATTATTGATTCGATAAAAGAAAATACTGTGCAATGACAATTATTGAAATAACAATAATATAAAATATTAACGTAGCAATTATTGAATCAATAAAATAAAATATTGAACAATAATTACTGTAACAATTATTGAGTAGTGCCTTCTTACGTAAGAATAATAATAATTGGTGCAATACTGCATGCTACTATATAAACCACCGAGTATTTCAACAAGATTAATTGATGAATAACTACGCCTGCTATTTATAAACAACTTATATTTGTCGTTTTTTTCATACAATCGCTTTCCGTTATGGGGCTCACACAAGGTTGCGCTGTCGTACGAATATTCCCCGGCAGTAAAAATATTCCACGACCAAACGAATATTCTCCGATAAAAATGAATATTTTATAACCACTTGCTTATTTGAAATATTTGCGTATTTTACCCTTAACTAACCACATTAATCAAATCAACCCTTACTATTTCAAAATAATAAATAGAGGAAATTTAATTTCATTTATAATAAGTTGGGGTCTTACACCAGATATCTTTTCGTTCATCATGATATATCCTTATTGTTGTATTTAAATTTGCTGAGCAAACTTGTTGCTCATCCTTCCTATATCATTAATTATATTGCAGCTAAACCCGAGACCTCAGGGAAGGACAAGGGTAAAGGAAAAATGTAGAATAGTGGTGAGGAGTAGACTTTATTTTATGCCCAGTTTAAATTAATATTATGTAATATGAACCCTAATGTTTATTTTAGGGTATGTTTGTAAAATGATATTAAGGTTATCGTATCTTGGGATTAGTAACACCTTTTGAATGAATGACGTACGTTTATTTTATTCCGAATTTTAGTTATCGTATGTTGTTTAGAGGTGGATGTTTGTATTTAATCGTGATGACCGGGGTCAGAGGACCCGAATTTGGGGGTGTCACAGAGTTCCTCATATTTGATGCTCGATGATCCTCTGTGGTGAGCTTCTTTGAGGATTCTTCTCTTATGACGTGCTTTGAATGATTGTGCATCTAATACCCTTTTACATCTTTAGTTGAATGACTTGCTTCCTTATAAGGATCAGCACCAATGTGAGCTTCATTCAGATTAGCTTAGCAAGTCTTCCAGGATAGGCTTTGACATATAGAAGTTTTATTAGAATCATTTCTTAACAGTCTTAAGCCTTCTGCTAGTTGAATTTTCTTGACTGAAGTCTTCTGCTTCAGCATTCCTTAGTGTGGCCAGATAAACCAGGTACCTGCAGGTTATAAATTTCTATTTTTGGTACCCATGGTAAAATGGGTCCTGCTAGGTTAGTTTTTTATTTATTTTTTTAAACCCCTGTTCCTCATATATTCGGATAATCATCATATTGATCACCAACAGTCACATTCATGCATGTAACTAATTTAGATAATACATTTTGAGATGCATAATGGTGAGTGTGTGTGAGATTTGCTATTTTAATAAAACACTCTTTTTCTTTGATGGTTTTATCATTTGCTAGGTTATGTTCACAGGGTTTAAATGTTCACAGAGTGAGAATCAACTCTACGATTTATTCGTATCTGGTTGATTCATGGAGGTGATCAGTTTCTACGAATCTTCAAGATACTCTTGTAAAACTGATCATACTCTATGTGTTATTAAACTCTTAGACCATTGGTTGTACATACATACTAACCCATCAGCAAAGATTACTTCACATAAAATTAGTTTAACCTGTGATGCTCTTATGACCCATTTCAGATTTCTTTCAAGATGTCATCTTCAACCTAAAACTTGGATGGAGAAAAGTTTATAGGCATTTGAGTTTCCACCCTCAGTGTACTTTCTCTCTTCACCTTTTTAGGTAGATTATGATTCTTTGAAAGAATACTGTTATAGTTCATAAGGAGGTGCAATCATGATGACCATATTTATATTTAGTGAGGAACCGTACCTTTTTAATGTTAGTTTCTTAACAGTCATTTATCTTAGATATACTGAGTTTAGGCATTGATGCGCATAGTTTCTCATTTGCTACTGACAGCTAGTTGCTCTAGTTGACCTTCAATCAATAAGTCGTGGTCTTGAAGATGCAAGCTAAGAGAATATCATTATCTTTAGTTCTTTGACATCCTTGAGTTCACAAGGTTTACATCCAGCTGCTGGTTGGCCAGATACATGTTTGAGAAGTTCTTCTTTCTTCTCTGGATAAACATTTCTTAGCATGTGTGGCCTTTTCATCTTTTCAGGCTGGTGGATGTTTGACTCTTTTCTGTTGATGTCTTTTGAGCTTTCTAGCTTGGTCTTCAGACTACAAGATTGACCGCGAGCAAGGATTGGTCTTGTTGATATGGCAATCAAGAACATGGACCAATCTGAGCAGCTTTAGGTGTATATACACATTTACCTGTACACAATATTTCCAACGTGTGAGCTCATCTGCATACAACAAGTGACTTACTACTAAACTAAGTTTAAAACAATGTTTGTGCCTAGAATCAGACTCAAAGCGATGAGCTTTTGAATATAGCATGAGAACCTGCCCTGATACCAATTGTTAGTTCCCAGTAGGCACAATAGATCTAGAAAGGGGGGTTGAATAGATCCTCTTTTAATTTCAAATACTTTTCTGTTTCATTTTGTATTGCTAATTATTTAGCATATGACAAGCATAAGAATCTTTTCAAGCACAACGGAATAAGTAAAAGATCTACTTTATTGATATATTCATAATCATACATACATTGTTCATAGAGTTAGTTCAGTGGTAAGCAGTTAAAACATTTATAGCAGTTATAGCAGTTAATGTACATAAAGTAAATGACATAAAGTAAAAGTCACAAGGGGTTTTAAGTGGTTCAGAGACTCAAGCTCCTAATCCACTCTTCTGCTTTCAACTAGCAGGATTTCCACTAAGGAAGGGCAGCACCCTGAATCACTAAGATTCCTTCAAGGCAAGCAGCCTTGGAACTTCAGTTCACTAAGAACTCTTCAAAGCCAGCAGCATTGGAACTCCTCTAGTTCCTTAGGAACTCTTCAAGCCCAGCAGGCTTGGAACTTTGTTTAGTCCCTTCGGACAAGGACCCCTCAGGCCCTGGCTTCTTGTTATTGTAGTTGTTGTTATTGTTGTTGATGGTGGTGGTGGTGGTGGTGGTGAGCTACTAAGATGTCTTTAAGCTTGAACATCTTATGTACTTAGCAGCTTGACGTAGTCCTCTTGGCATTCTGCTTTGAGTCTGGACTACATCTTCTTTGGTGCAGCTGATCTTTGTTCTTTTCTGTTCATCTTCATCTGATGTCAGTTGTGCACCATCACCATCTGGATTTGCTAAGTCTCTAAGCCTTTGGTAGACTTCGTCTGACACTTAGTAATTCCTGAACCATTCTTGAATGCTTTGCAGACATGATTCTGCATCTGTTCTGTTTCAGCCTTTGGTTCATGGTGATATGTAGAGTGGCTCTCTTGATCTTCTTTGTACACTGCCACTTTTCTGAATGTTATCTTCTTGTCCTTCTCGGCTCTCAGCTTAGCTGCCATCTTCAGTGGCATTCTCATCTTTGTTGAGTGAAGCTCTAGTCTGTTTAAGTCCTTCTTTAAATCTGCTTCACTTCCACCTATGTAGTCTCACTGTTACTGAGATTTGTTCTCTTAATCTCTGGTGGAACTCGTAGAGTCAACAATAGTATTCTACCAACTCAACGATTCTACAATATGACAATCATCAGCCACTCTTGATCTTTGAAGCTCTGTTGATTTATACTGCTTCCCAATCTTCTCGTTGGAAAGTAGTCGTTAAAAGCTTTTTGAATTGCCTCGCAGATCTCGACTTATTTGGTATAGACTGCAGATGTGACATGACATGACTTTCTGACACTACAGTCTACTGTTTCACCTATCCCATCAGAGATGTTACTTTTATATCTTGGGCAGGTAGTCGATTTTATTACCTCCTTCTGATTTCTCGATCAGAGGTTGTCCTTTTGCATCGATGCTCTCAATAAGCTTTGTTCGAATATTATTCTTCGGGTTGAACCGTTGCCAATGCTTCAATCCTCAGTTGTTCGAACTCTATGATTCTGATGCACATCTTTTTGGACCTGATCGTAGTGTCTAGTTGATAGGCAGAGACAGCACTACGATCTTGAAGAGTGTTCATTTGATCTTTAGTGTAGAACACCTCTTCCTTCTATTGTGCAGTCCTTTAACACTTCTTGTTTGCTTCGACTGCTCTCAGATACTGATAGCTTAACTCTTTGCTCTGGCCCCTTCTGAATAGCAAGACACTTCAGATTTGTGGCGTGTCCAGCTCACTTTCTCCTTGTGATCTCCCATTCACTTTTCATCAATGGACTGACCCAATGCTTAATCACTTTAGCCTTGTTCTTCAGAAGATGACTAGTATCTCTGTGTACACTCCATCAGTTCTTTCTTTGTTTGGCAAACACTACGATCCTAGTTACTTCCAAGATCGTTGTCATCTTACCACTTGACAGCTATTGCACCTGCTGACTTTCCTTAGTCAGCTACTGAAGTATTCTTATGATCATCTTGTGGAAGGCTTCATCTCGAATGGCTTCACAACTCAATCTGGATGCTGATTGGGTTGATGCTTAGTTCTTCTGTTAGCTTGCATGCCATTCGTTGAGTGCTCTCTGGTTTCCTTCAGGTGGGATGTATCTTTGCAGTATCAACCAGAGGCTTCATTCCTTTGGATATTTTGGGAGTGCTCATTTGTTGAGAATCGTATTGGCTCTACGATTCTTCCTTGGCATTGTGAGCACATCTGTTGAAGTCTCAGTTCTACACTCTACGATTCAGCTTCGGTTGTGCAGACACTACGAGTCCGAGATCTTGACACTATACAATTTTTGTCGTTGTACTTGTTGTCTTCATCTGATCTTGCTCGACTACGATCTCTGCCTCTGATACGATCAGTAGACTCTACGGCTCTGAGTGTAGTCTACGATTCTTGACTTGGCTTTGGCAGATGCTCAGTCTGCTCGTAAGCAGGTTGTCTCTACGATTCTGAACATGACTTCCTCAGTAGACTACGACTCTGAGGAAGTGCTACTCGACACACTACGATCCTTCCTCATCTCTCCTAGCAGTCTACGAACTCCGAGATCTACTATCTTGCAGACTACGATTCTGCCTCAATAACTCTCGAGTTTTTTTTACTCTCCTGGCAGACTACGATTTCTGGTGCAGTGCTCGACGATCAGACAAGCCTATCTATTACATCATAAGATCAACCTAACATGCTTGATCTTTCTATATTTATAGTTCTTGTACATCATTTCTTTTTAAGGACTTTACAAAGCTGTTTTGCTTATATAAGATCATCCTAACATATTTGATCAATTCATTCTAAGTCCTTGTACATATGTTTCTATAATATATCAAAGGACTTTATAACTTTTCTTAATGCAAGCATACTTGCATATTCATTCATATATATCATAATCAAATCATATGCAAATAGGAATATCATTCACATGCTTATTCCTGACAAGTTATCATTAGCCTTCAACAATGTTAAACTGCTGGAATATAATAGACAACAAGTTTAACTGCAGCGGAACAAGCAATCCATTAGAAGAGTCAACTAGAGCATGATATCTACTATATTCTATGATTTAAAAAGTTTATCATTAACTTTATCGATGGGACTCAGCTTAATAAATAAATCACATCATCAAATCATCCCTGCACTACGGACCAAGAATATTCATTAAGTATCACGTCCCACAAATTATTCTCACTTTCACGGGCCAAGAATATTCATGTAATCATCAATGGTCATGATCATACTGAATTATCCCTGGTCATAATCATACCAATCAACAGTCCATCTATGCACGTAAGCCAAATATGACTTTCATCACAATATAAGCATGAGGATGATGACAATGATATAAGAATTCAATTAAAAGAAAGCAAAGGATAAATTTTTAAAGATTTATAATTTAATTTATCCAGAATTTAATAATGTCCAAATTTTCAACATGATACTGTTTTGTGGAGTAAAATTCAAGAATAATATCCATGTATCAAAAATAATTTGGACAGAAAAGAAATAATTTTTTCGATGAATAGTACCCCATAAATAGTATCTTGTGAATAGTACTTCGGGAATAGTACCTCGTGAATAGTACCCTGACATGAAAAGTACCCCAAATACCTGAGTGAACAATATTTGAGTGAATAGTAATCGGGTGAATAGTATCCCGTGAATAGTAACTCATGAATAGTACCCTGGCATGAAAAGTACCCCGAATACCTGAGTGAATAATATTATAGTGAATAATAACCCATGAATAGTACTCCGGGTGAAAATATTGTTATTTAATAAGAAAGTTCAGATCAATATTCCAATAAAATGATACTGGATGAAGCGCAAAACTCAAGGATATTCCATTAATTTCAAGGATTATAGAAGCAATACTTACCATAGTAAGTTTAGATTTAAAAATATGAAAAGAAATAACATACGAGATTGCAAATGGATTTTCACCTGTCATACGGTACGTAATCAACGTAGACAGGTTATTCTGACATATTAAAGGATGAATACGAAAAATAGTATTCCTTATGAATACGAAAGAAATAATACCCCTTACGAGTACAACAAATAATATCCCTTACGGATACAACAAATAATATCCCTTACGAATATAACAAATAATATCCCTTACCTTAGTAGAAGACAGGATACTACAATAGTGAAGTAGCAGAATACTCTTCTTCTTGCTCTCAATAGTTTCTCTCTCTATAGTGTCTCTTGTGAATCTCAGTGAATTGGTGAGAATGAAAGAAGAATTAAGCTTCTATTTATAGGAGAATGGACTAAATAGTATTCACGAACGGTCCAAATTAATTTGCTATTAGAACGGACGGTCCATATTGATTACTATTAAAACCACAATCGACGGTCCAGATTGATTTACTTTTAAAACTACCACCGACGGTCCAGATTGATTTACTTTTAAAATCACCACCGACGGTCCAGATTGATTACTTTTAAAACCACCATCAACGGTCCAGATTGATTTACTATTAAAACCACCACTGACGGTCCAGATTGATTTACTATTAAAACCACCACCGACGGTCCAGATTGATTTACTATTAAAACCACCATCAATGGTCCAAATTGATTAAACCACCACCAATGGTCCAGATTGATTTAACTTATTACACTTTGGTACCCCTAAAGTTTTCCAAGTTTGCATTATTCCCCTCTAACTTTTGTAATTCACTTATATTCAATAAACACATTCTTAATACTTCAACAATTATTCATCATTAATATTATAACTTACAATATTTAACAACCAGATCATTCTCAGGAAAGAGGGGGCTTTCCGATAAGGATTTCTCCCTATTGATGCGCAACTAGGTGACCAAACCTCTCCTCGACAGAACTTTCTAGACATCGTCAATATTGCAAATAATAATATAAATAATTGTGTTGTCTCAATTATTAATTTAATAATATAAACTATTATGCAGATGATACTGTGACAATAATTGAATCAAATAACGTGAGATACTACGCAAAGAATTATTGTAGCAATAATTGAGTATAACCGAGTGGGCTTTTACGTAAGCATCAATAATCAATACTGTGTGCTACTACGCAACCGACCACGCATATTATCGTATTTTTTTACAACCGGGTATTTCAACAGTTTAACGGTAAAACTTTTGCCGTTATTTTTATAAAAAGATAATTCTGTCGTTTTCTAACTACGACAATACTTTCGTTTTGGGGTCCACCAATAATTGTGCCGTCGTACGAATATTCCATGTTAAAACGAATATTCTCCGACCAATCGAATATTTTATAACAACTTGCTTACTCTGCAAAATTTATAAATATTACCCACAACTATAACATTATATCATATCCACACCATAATATTCAAAAATATATTTCGAGAAAAATTAATCTTTATTCATAAAAGTTGGGGTCTTACAGCAATCCTATGGGAACACCGGTAGATATAAATCTACACTTGTCTAAAAATAAAGGAGAAAGCATATCACAACCTAAGTATGCACAAATAATTGGAAGTCTTATGTACTTAATGAATTGTACACGTCCTGACATAGCACAATCTGTCAATAAATTGAGTAGATTTACAAGCAATCTTGGACAAGATCACTAGGAAGCGATTATAAGAGTTTTAAGGTATTTAAAATACACTCAAAATTTCGGATTGCACTACTCAAGATATCATGCAGTACTTGAAGGATACTGTGATGCGAATTAGATATCGGACACAAAAGACTCTAAATCCACTAGTGGTTTTGTGTTTACACTAGGTGGATGAGCAGTATCATGGAAATATTCTAAACAAACATGCATTGCTCAATCAACGATGGAATATGAGTTTATTGCATTAGATAAGGCTTGAGAAGAAGCTGAATGGCTTCATATTTTTTTAGAAGATATTCTTATGTGGCCTAAACCTGTGCCGCCTGTTTGTATTCATTGTGATAGTCAATCAGCAATTGGAAGGGCATAGAGTTACATGTATAATGGTAAGTCTAGTCATATTCGTCGTAGACATAATACCATAAAACAATTGCTCTCTAACGACATTATGTCTATTAAGTACATAAAGTCGAAAGAAAATATAGCGGATCCGTTGACTAAAGGTTTGACTAGAGAGCAAGTAAAAATAACTTTGAGGGGAATGTGTTTAAAGCCTATAAATAAGGATCGTCATGATGGAAACCCAACCTAGTTGACTGGAGATCCCAAGATCTAGGTTCAAAGGGACAACTAAATTGTGAATGATTCAACCAAATCACTGTGAAGAAATTAATTTCTTCTGCTCATTCCTATAATACGAGATAGTGATACCTGCAGAGGTTACAGGTTAAGCTATGCTTTTAATGATTCTTAAATCTTGATAAACATGTGGAGTATGTCAGGATACTCTTATTAAGAATCACCTATGTGAGTGTGAACTGGGCCAATTGTATGAGAAGGATAAGACTATACTTCTCTAACGCACTCATAAATCCGGGATTGTTCGGGGCTAAAATGAACAAAATCATGAGAACCAAATAATGTCTAGAAAGATTTTGTGTGAATTACTATTGTCTCAATTTACACAAACGATTGGACAGTTCAAGACATCACGTTTACTAGACAACCAGTAAACTCGATAGTTTTCACAAGGGAAGGTTCAAAGCCAAAAGCTACCTATCTCGATACAGATAATTTCTAATTATGTCTCTCTCTAAGAGTTTGCATAACATTTGCATAAGGCTGGCAGTCAATATCATTCATATGGGGATTATTGGAATTTGAGCCTAAATTAATGTGGGTGTCATTAATTAATTTTAATAATTCCATATATTAATGTGTTCTACTCCATGAGTAGATTAAATTAAGTATTTGGAAGCTCAAATCCATAGAGTAATGTGTGACGCCCCCAAAATAAGTTTACATCACCCATCTTGAGTCGCCAAATACATGGTACAGAATACAAATAAAAACTTAATTATACAACTGTCGTGTAAAATACGACAAAACATAAGCTGAGAGTTTTAACAAGAATATTGTCTTCTAGACAATATCCACACTCAATGGAGTCCTCATTACAATTATTATCACACTATTTCATAGAATAGCGAGGACTACTAAAGCCACTTATCCTGGACCATCACTCCATTCCCCGACGTGTCCCAGCTATATTCTTATTTCCTGAAGAGAACAATGAAAGAAAAGGGTGAGCTCAACTAGCCCAGTAAGAAATATTATGACTAAGATAATGCAGAATAAATTATCCTCAACCTTCAATAGTATAACAACTGATAGAATATAATAGACAATGAGTTTTAGATCAACAACTGCAGCGGAATAAGCAATCCATTAGAAGAGTCAAGTAGAGCATGATATTTACTATCTTCTATGATTTAAAAAGTTTTTCATCAACTTTATCGTTGAGACTCAGCTTAATAAATAAACCACATCATCGAATTATCCCTGCACCACGGTCAAGGATATTCATGTAATCATCAATGGTTCTGATTATACCGAATAATCCCTGGTCAAAATCATACCAACAACTGTCCATCAATGCACTACAGGCCAATGAGGACTTTTACCACATCATTTGTAACATTACAGGTTATGATTATACCGAATGATCCCCGGTCATAATCATACCAATCAATAGTCCATCTATGCACGTAAGCCAAAGATGACTTTCATCACAATATAAGCATGAGGATGATGACAATGATATAAGCATTAATTAAACGAAATCAAGGATAAATATTAAAGACTTTAAATTTATCCAGAGTTTAAAAATATCCAAATTGTCAACATGATACTGCTTTGTGGAGTAAAATTCAAGAATGATATTGTATCAAAAATGATTTGGACTGAAAAGAAATCAATTTTTGTCATGAATAGTACTCCGGGTGAATAGTACTCGAGTAAATAGTACC
Organism: Panax ginseng; assembly: GCA_020205605.1. Classification (NCBI taxonomy): domain Eukaryota; kingdom Viridiplantae; phylum Streptophyta; class Magnoliopsida; order Apiales; family Araliaceae; genus Panax; species Panax ginseng. The sequence continues at coordinate 98,774,130 of CM035144.1, read as the reverse complement.
CAGTGAATAGTACTTTGGGAATAGTAACCCGTGAATAGTACTTTATGAATAGTACTTCATGAATAGTATTCATAAAAGGAAAATACAAAAGAAAACAATTTTCCATGATGAGTACAAAAGAAAGGATATCTCATACGAGTATAATAGAATATACGAAACTGCAAATGGATTTTCATCCGGAATGCGGTAATCCACGTAAACATATTATTTCCACAATTTAATAAAGAACGAATACGAAGGGTCATTCACCATGCATGCGGTAGTCCGCGTGAGCGAGTTATTCAATGTAATAATAAAGAATGGAATAATGTAAGAATTTCACCATGCGATGCGGTGAGTCATGCGTGAGGCGTGTTATTCTAATGTAATAATAAAGAATGAAATCACTACAAAAAATGGGCCTTTAGCAACGATTTTTCTGGACAACGACTTTATAAGTCGTTCTTTAAAAGTATATGTTTAGCAACAAAATTTGTCCTTCGTTGCAGATTGTGTTAGGTTTTCACTTTTTGCAACGAAATTCATAAGTCGTTGCAACATTTCGTTGTTAATTCATTGGCGGGAAAATTTTTTGTTAGAAATTCGTTGCAAAATTTTTGGCCACTTAATTTCCGTCATCGCTGGGAATGACGAAAGTTTTTTGTTAAAAAATGGGGCTTTAAAGAATTATTTTTCGTGCAACGACTTTATAAGTCGATGCTAAAAGTGTATGTTTAGCAACAAAATTTATCCTTCGTTGCAGATTGTGTCAGGTTTTCACTTTTGGCAACGAAATTCATAAGTAGTTGCAAAATTTAAAAACAAAATTCGTTAGAAATTCGTTGCAAAATTTCTAACCACTTGATTTCTCCTCATCGCGGGTAACGAAAAGTTTTTTATTGCTATATTTAATTTGCCTAATATAGACCATTATTCATTGGCAATAATTTTTATTTTCGTTTGCATCTTTTATACAACTTTTGCAATGACTATTATCATGTTGCCTTTTAAATTAAGATAATAATAATAATAATAATAATAACAATAATAGTAATAATAATAATAATAATAATAATAATAATAATAATAATAATAATAATAATAATAATAATAATAATAATAATACTAATAATAATAATAATAATAATAATAATAAATAATAATAATAATAGTAGTAGTAGTAATAACAAATGAAATAATAATAATAGTACTAATAATAATAATAATAATAACAATAATAGTACTACTATAATAATAGTAGTAGTAGTAGTAGTAGTAGTAATAATAATAATAATAATAATAATAATAATAATAATAATAATAATAATAATAATAATAAATAACAACAACAACAACAACAATAATAATAATAATAATAATAGTACTGCTACTACGTTTAGATAAACCTGTTAAGTTAAACACAATTAAAATTTCAAATAAATTGCAACTCAGGCATGACTTAGCATTTGAAAATTGAAGTCTTAGAGACCAAGGAATTCTATAATTAATGGTGGAACCATTCATCTTACATCAGACATTATAGAAATTCTATAATGGTGGAACCATTTTGTTGGGATTCAACAATCTTGGAGTTACAAAATATTATACTCTCTTCTTCATTCCACGAAAATAATATTTATTTATTTAATTTATAAATATTAAAGTTATATTTTAATTTTATATAAATTCCTAACGATTATAACGGTTAGTTTAAGAGTGTGATATGATAATAAAATGACAACGATAAACTTGAGAATATAATATATATTTTATATTACTATCAAAGAAAAATAAAAGTAGATTCTTTTTTAAAAAATAATTATTTTTCTTTTAGAAATGATATTTTTTTTTGTAGAACAATGGAAATTTCCGTCTTTCAAATTCTCTTTTTTCTTGACTTGTAATTTTTTTATAAGCAAATATTAATTTCTCTTTATATGTTGAATTGGAGGGTGTTTGTCAATGACTTATAAGTTGGTCAAACTAACTTATAAGTCATTTGTTATTATTTAGTGTTTGACAATAACTTAAATTTTAATTTTTTTTGACTTATAAGGGGTTAAATACATAGTCGACCACTGAACTTTACTGATATTTGGGTATTGAGCCATTTTCTTCCGGTCAACGCAAACTGAGCCCCTTTCTATTCAAAAATTTAGACTTGAACCCCTGGCACCACGCAATGCGTTGACTGCGACGTGGCGATTAATGGCGCTTTCACGTGATATTTAATATTGTAATTTGACATGTGTGGAATCTTTTGAATTTTTTCTAAAAATTACCTCTCCAAAAATTTGAACTCGCAACCTCATATTTGAAATTTTGGTCATATGACCACTAGAGCAACATGAATCAATTGTTAATATTTTGCAAGGATTAATATTTATATCAAAATATGAGATTTTTCCCATATATTCCTTTCTTCTCCTTCACTATATACCATAACTAATTGTAATTAATAATAATAATAATAATAATAATAATAATAATAATAATAATAATAATAATAATAATAATAATAATAATAATAATAAACAACAACAACAACAACAATAATAATAATAATAATAATAATAATAATAATAATAATAATAATAATAATAATAATAATAATATATATTTAGTTTAATTTGGAGATTTAAGATGGGTATATATAAATTATAATAGAATTTAGGCTACCACTGAGCCAATCTAATTTATTAGTTAACTAAACTACCTAAGATAACTTATAGCGGTGAGCAGAGTGTAAAGACATGAGCAAATGAGCAAATGAGGGCGAATGAGTAATTTCTCATGTCATAAATTCTGACTGTAAGGCGGGGAGAAAATCCATTTCAATCCGGTATCATTCAATGTTGCGATCAATTCTAGTATAGTTTATGGTTGTTAAAATAAGACCAAGTGATAATCGATTGCTGCTAATGTTAGTTCCGACCTCCACCCAAATAAATCCAACCTCATCAAATCTGATTATTATATTTATACTTTCCAATGTTTTTTATTTCTAGATAGAAGTAAGATATACTTACAAGTACTCCCTCATTCTGAGAATAAAAATAATGATTGATTTTATGCGAATTTTTAAAAAAATGTCAAATGATTAAATTATTCATATTTAAATTCTCAATTAATTGCATATTTTTCTATACATGACTAGTAATATTATATAAATAAAAAAAATATAACATTTAATACTAAAGATATTATGCACAAATTATTATAAAAAAAATAAATTATTTAATATAAGTAAATATTTAACTTGACATTACATAAAATATTTAATATTTTATTGTTAATAGGAACCGGAAGTGCATCGTCGAGGGATTAGAGGGAGAGGCTCCTCATTCTCTCTGGAATTTTCCCCCGTTCTCCCTTTCCTCCCTTCCCCTTCATTTCGGTTCACCATTTCTCCCTCCTCTTCTCCACTGTCTTCTTACTTGGTGCTGATTTAGCCTTTCCAGCGCTGAATTTTGAGCCTTCCCGAAAATCCTTTTCCAATCTAAACTTTGCTGAAGTCCGAGGGGCTGTTTGGTTTGTGAGGCGCTCTTGTGTGATTAGTAGGGGGTATAGATCATAGTGGGTGCTGGGTTAAGGGTTATGATATGATATTGTGGCGGCTTGGGGCTTCGGATTTGGAGGTCTCCATGACGTCACCGACGACGGTGTCGGTGGATCTTTCTCGGCAACAGTTGAAAATGTTACGGTTTCAGTGAGTGTTATTTTTTTTATTAATGCCTTTCTAATTACAATTTTATTGGGACTGCGGTATTTTGATAATTGAGTTAGCGTGTAAGGTTAGGGATAATATGTTATTCACACTAATACATGTGCTTTTTGCTTTTGTAGAAGTGATTTTGTTTGGATTGCTCTTTTTTCATTTAAGAATTTGTTTTTTCATTTCTTTGTTTTTTTATTTTGTTGAAATTTTCAGTCAATTTTGACTACAAAGACGTGGTTTTTCCCTAAATTAGGGAATATTTAGGGCCATTTCCCTGTTCAGATATTTTCTACAAGCCAAAGCGAAGCATTTGAGTTTTTGGCAAAATTATGTTTCCCTGATCCCCAAACATTTTTTGATCGCAACGAGTGTATGTTGTTACGAGAAATAAATATTCAGCCTTGCTCATGGTTTTAATGCATGAGAATCCAAATACAAGCCAATTTTACAATCTTGTTCCATTTTCTTATGTTGCAGGATGGCTCTGAAATTTCATCTGGAGGAGATTTGATGAGAGACCTTGAGGATGCCATGGCAAAGCAGCGCAGAAATTGCATTTCAGGTTCTGGGTGGACAACGTCAAGGGAAAATCGTTTACAGAGCAACGTACAACGTTGTTTAACCGAACTTGAAGGTTTCATATTGTTTGCGATGAATAGTTACTTTGTTTAACATTATTTTGCTATTAATTCAAGATTTATAATAATTTTATGATGACTACTGCATTCACAAGTTTCTGCTTCTGCATATAGTGTCTTTGCTAATGAATGAGTAATTATTTGATACCTGATACTGTTATGTTCCTAAACAGTTTTAATTGGAATTCAAGATAACATATTAATGGTTCTTATTTGTTAATTTTGAACAGAATTGCCTACAAGTAGAGGTGAGGACCTGCAGTCGAAGTGCTTGCTTGAACTCTATGGACTACAGGTATACTTGAGTCTGAAGTGTTTTCCGAATTTTTTTCTGTTTTTTGATTGCATGTATAGATTTTAATTATCAGCTAAAGTGTTAACAGTCATCTGAATGCATGAATGAGCATTACTTGGCAGTATAAATGATTCTTGCCCCAAGTTATATATACCTATAATGGAAATTAAAACTCTGAAATAGATATTTTTGCTCTTTTACTCTTTCCTCACAAAGAAGGCTTCTGCATAGTTTCTTTTATGTCAAATGATTAAAGTATTTCTTTGAAAAGTAAGAAGAAAATGTAAACTCTAAGCCATTAATTGTAATAGTGTACTATGTTGGATCTCCTTGTCCTCTGTCATGCAGTAAGGAAGTAACTTACACTGATGGTCATAAACCTAAATTCAGCTTGCAGTGTTAAAAATTAATGAATTTTTACTTTATCAAATTACTTTATCAAATTAAAAATTAAAAATCTAGAAGTACCTTAGAGCTATTTAAAATAATGAATTTTGCTGAGGTGTTTGCTTATGTTTTGTTCTGCTGTTTAGAAGACAAATTTAGAACACGAATAAAGTGTGGATAACATTTTAAGATTTTCATGCATCTCCTTCTCCTTGTTCATGAGAATGCAAGAGCAGGCAACTTTCTGGGATTACTTTTCCCCAAATTTCAAAATAATAATAAAATTACAGGGCAGTTTTATGGGTGAATCAGTTCAAGGTTACCGAACCTCTATATGAAGCATTATGGTGATGGCATGAAGAGTTGCGTGCTAGGTATTTGGTCTAATTGGTAGCTGTTACTATTTTATGAAAAAATTACATGTTTCTTCCCTTTATTTTTGTTTGAGATAAAATCTTTGTTCTTTGAATATATATTCCTAGTGAGCAATGACATGTGTGGTGAACTTTTTGCTTTTTTTGACATTTTATTTGCAGCCCGACACAATTACGGGGGACGTTATCTTTATACTTCACCTAAAGGAGCACCCTAAGTTCAAGTGGAAGTTCAATAATCTCTATGTGGAACACACCCTCACTTTAACCGAGGCCCTTTGTGGGTTTCAGTTTGCCATAACTCATCTTGATGGCAGGCAGCTTCTTATAAAATCGAACCCTGGCGGGATCATCAAGCCTGGTATTTACTTGGCTTTCATGCTTTTCCCTTTCATATGGTCATACATAAAGTCCATGTTTGGTCATTTATCTTTCAAACTGCAGATCAGTACAAGGCAATCAATGATGAGGGAATGCCACATTACAAGAGGCCGTTCATCAAGGGTCGGCTATTCATTCATTTTAATGTTGATTTTCCTGAATCGGGCTTTCTTTCCCCCGAGAAATGCAGGAGTTTGGAGAACCATTTTACCCGTGAAGCCAAGCAAGAACTCGTCGAATATGGTGCCGGATGACTGTGAGGAAACCACTCTGCATGATGTTAATATCGATGATGAGATGAGGCGAAAGGAACAACAAAGACAGCAGGAAGCTTACGACGAAGATGATGATGATGAACCACATATGCCTCAAATGGCATGTAACCAGCAGTAAGGCTGAGAGTATTTTCCCATCTGTTATGTGCTACAAGGCAATCCCCCGTTTTGTATTAGGGGAGGTATTCTGCCATTCCTTCCCCCACCCCCCAGACACCCCTTCTTTATTTATCTAAGTTTCTATTGATTGAATTGTTCTTTATGGAAACAAGGTTGATGTGAAGAACAGGCAGGTTAAGGCAAAGCATGTTACATTCCACAGGAAGAAAAACTTGCAGTATGAGATTTCAGCAAAAAGCAACTACAATTTTGAGAAACCATTCTTGTACCTTTCCAGGAAGCTCGCTGGGTATGAAACAGCTGCTATTATTTTTTTGTTTTTCATTTGCTAACCTGTGCACCCATATACCAATTATGATGGTTATTTGGATTCTCTTAGGGATGCAAATCTTCATTTTGTCGAGTCACCTGCACTTGCTCCTCCGGAAGTTCAGATTGACATGGTTGCGCAGCAACAATAAGCTCTTTGTTGCCACATATTCTCCTATTGTGCTTCATTTAATCATTATGTATTTCTTATTATAACCAGAAGTCTGTAACATGATGTTCTTATTCTAAACTATACAACATCAGCCTTTGCCTGATTCCTGGATAGAAGTCATTCCCTCTAATATAATTCACTTTTAATTTTAATCTGAGTTATTCTTTTCCTTCTTCTCATTCTTGTCCTGGTACTAATCATATGATTTATTTGAATAAGGAACAAATGAGAAAACACTGATGAGTTGCTGTAAATAAGTTTTCTGGAGTTCGCTTTTATAAGCCATGGGCTGCACTGTGCTACGCTGCTGTAGCTGTTTTGATGATCTCTCGGTGCTTAGCTATCCATTCTCAAGTTCATTCTTTGGTCTCTCCGATGAGGAAACTAGAGATGTTGAACTTATCCAGAATCTTCTAAATTCTGCTGAGAAAGTAGGGGAGCAGCAGTTTGAACGTGCAAGCAAGCTCCTCAACTATTGTCATGAGTACTCTTCCAGTAAAGGAAGCCATGTTCAAAGACTGGTGTACTATTTCTCCGAGGCTCTTCGACACAGGATTGAACAACAAACCGGAAGGAGGACATTAAAGGATTTGAGAAAAATGCAGTGACTTGCGTTGATGGACCCAAGCCCGAACACCCTTGCATTTTACCAACAGGTACCCTTCTCTCAAGTTAGCTTATTCACCGCAATGCAAGCAATAATAGAAAATGTATCAGAGGCAAAAAAAGATCCATATAATTGACATTGAGATAAGATGTGGGTTACAATTTTCAGTTTTGGTGGAAGCTCTAGCAGGTCGATCTGAATATCCCGTTGAGCATCTTAAGATTACTGCTATCAGAACTAAATCAAAGCATAAAATAAAGGAGACAGGTAAGAAGCTAATGAGTGTTGCTCACTCCCTGAACTTGTCTTTCTCTTTCAATGTTGTTATGGTAGCTGACATGCTGGATCTCAATGAAACACTCTCTGAGCTGAATAGTAATTGTTCTGTTTTTCAAGATTGTGGTACAGTACATTAAATGTACACATCTGTATTTAATCGTGATCAAACAAGCAAGTTTATCTCATTACGTAATTGAGCCTGAAATCATTTTCAATTTCAAATCATTTAACTCTCTGAGTTTAGTGAGTTCAAATCAAGTCGTAAGCAAATCAAGCTAAAGTTGAGTTGCAAGCTGTACTGGTTCATTATGGACTTACTTAAATAAGTTGGGATGCAGTTATAGAAGCTATAATTGCTGAAAGCTTGTGTGGAGAAATTTCTAGGATATTTTAATTTGAAATTTGTATATGGTACTTGCAATACCATATTCGCATGAGCTGACTCAATATGGACTTGAAGTAGGCCTTGCACATTATTCAGCAGGTTTTTAAAACCTAACCATAATCTCTGTGTATGTGCCTCCATTTCATTGCTTATTATCTCTTGCACACTGTTAATTGATATGTAACTTAATTATGTGTTAGCTTACTGTGTGGGATTTTTCTTGGCTCATAAGGCCTCTCAGCAGTATGTTTTTGTAGAAATATCACAGGTACGTACTAAAGCTTAATTAGAAAACTGAAAATTAATTTTAATTTCAGTTTTTTCTATTGCCTTAATTTTTTTTGGTTTGGTTCTCAAAGTTCGTAGAATGACCAACTTTGAGGAACACATGACTTCTCCTGTCCTCTTTGAGGAACACATGACTTCTCCTGTCCTCTTCTGTTGCTTAAGTTATCTCCATCTGTCGTTTTGTTCTTATAGTGCCTCACGTCAGTGGATTATTATGCTCCTCTTTTCTTTTTTGAGATTTCCTCGGTACAACCTGGAGAGTTCTGTCGAAAGGTTAATCTCTGTGAATAAGTGGTTTTAATTTCTCAGCATCTTAGGAATGATAGCTGTGAGTTTTGCCAGCAAACCGTTAGACAAGCTTTGTTGAAGTTAAAAGATCCTGATACACTGGTATGTTCTTGCATCATCATCTGGTTATAGGAATTCTGCTCGTCTTTGTGTATTGATTTTGGCACTAAGTGCCTCTGGTGACCTATTTGCTTCATCTTCCTGACTTTGCTATTATTTTTAAATATGTGCAGGAAGACTGCTTCTACGACCTGCCTTACAATATTGGATATTAAATTTTCGTGTTACGTTTACGAAAGACAAGGGACAAAATTATGAAGTGTACTCTCTCTATATATGTAGATATATACTTTGATTGAAGAACTGTGGTAGTTTTAGATGGTTAATTGTAAAGATAATGAATGGTTATGTAGTGGATGATTTTATTAAGTTAATAATATTTTAGTTTTTTTTGTATTTTTGCCATTATTTGCTATGGGGATATTGAGCCAGCTAGGTATATAAAACGAATATCAAATTTTGATTTGGCAACAATATAATTCGTTATCAAAGCATTGAACAAGTTTTAATATAGCAACAATTTTTTATACATTTAGCAACAAATTTTCGTTGTTAATGACATTAAAAATATAATATTTGGCAATAAAAAATTAACCTAATGACAACGTAGAGGATATTGTTGTTAATACTAAAATAAAAGGCAACATTTTTTATCGTTGCAAATCATATCAACTTTCGTTGCACATATAAAGAAACGACAACATATAATGTCGTTGCTAATCGATTTACTTTCGTTGCTATTGAAAAATAACCAAAAGAACAAACATTTTCGTTGCTGATTCAGCATAATGTCGTTGCCAAATAATATAATCAGCAACGAAAATCGTTGCTAAAAAATTTATATTCTGCAACGAAAGCAAGGTTAGACAATAATTTTTATAATTTACTGTAACGAAAAATGTCGTTGCAAAATGATGTCAATTGCAACGAAGATGCATGGTCGTTGTAAAAAAAAAAGAGTTCATTTCGTTGCCAATTAGTAAGCTTTTGCAACGAAATGGAGTTTTTAGCAACAACATTTTAATTATTCTGCAACAATATATTTTGTTGCTAAAGGATCGATGTCTCTGTACGAAAGCCAAATTCGTTGCAAAATGGATTACTTTTGGCAACGAAAAAAATACGTTCGTTGCGGAACAATTAGCAACGCTCATTACGCAACGTAAGACGCAACGACAGTAAAGTCGTTGCCAAAACCCTTTAGCAATGAAATTTGGCACCTTTAGCAACGAAATTTGATTGTTGCTGAAGCCCCATTTTTTTGTAGTGAATAACAGAAGAATTTTACCATGCATGCGGTAGTCCGCGTAGACAGGTTATTCCAACAGAATAATAAAGAATGAAATAACATAAGAATTTCACCATGCATGCGATAGTCCGCGTAGACAGGTTATTCCAATAGAATAATAAATATTGGAATAACAACCCTTTCGAGTATTGAAAGAAAATAACTCTCTTCATGAATACGAAAGAAATAATACCCCTTACAACTGTTGAACGAAAATAATATTCCTACGAATATTGAACGAAGATGATATTTCTTACGAATATTGAACGAAAATAATATTTATACGAATACGAAAAATAATCTCTTCAGAATATGAAATAAATAATACCCCTTACTTCAGAAGAAGACTGGATACTGAAATAGTGAAGTAGCAGACTTCTCTTCTTCTTTCTCTCTATAGCTTCTCTCTCTATAATTGCTCTTGTGAGTCTTAGTGAATTGGTGAGAATGAAAGAAGAATGAGCTTCTATTTATAGGAAAATATAGTTTCGATAATTGGACGTTTTGGGGCTCAAAATATTACAGTATAATACCTTCATCTTTTTTTTATTTTTAATTTAGTCCTGGAAGTATTATCAAACTTGCATCACCTCCCCTAATAGTATATCATGTGAATCAATAGTACAATCATGTGACTCAATAGTTCTATACATGTGAAAAAAATAATTATAGTATAGTACCTTCATCTATACCTTTATTTTTAATTTAGTCATGCAAGTATTATCAATCTTGCACCACCTCCCCTAATAGTATATGCATGTGAATCAATAGTACACACATGTGAACAAATAGTTTTAAGCATGTGAATTAATGGCAATTAATTGCTCATTTATCTGATTAATTACCCGATTGGTCAATATAACCTCCGAACATCAATTATTATCGGAATAGATGTCGATTTTCACTAACACTAATAATTTTAACACAATAAAAATATCAATTTCATCTTTAATCAATACGAACTTATTCATCATTAATATTATAACTCACAATATTTAACAACCAGATCATTCTCAAGAAAGAGGGGGCTTTCCGATAAGGATTTCTCCCTATTGACGCGCAATTAGGTGACCATACTGTGTGATACTATGTAATCACGCGTATTACTATACTTTTACCGTCGGGTATTTCAATAGTCTAACGGTAAAACTTTCGCCGTTATTTTTATAAAAAGATTATTTCTTGCTTTCTATATCCGACAGTTATTCCGTTGTGGGGTCCACCAATGATTGTGTCGTCGTACGAATATTTCTCGACAAAAAGAATATTCCCCCGACCAAAAGAATATTTCCCAACACAACGAATATTTTATAACAACTTGCTTACTTTGCAAAATTTTTAAATATCACCCTTAACTTTAAACTTTTATCAATTTAACTATTTACCAAAATAAAAAATTTGAATACTTTTATTTCATAAAATTTGGGATCTCACATAATGAATGAGATATTAACTCCCAAAGATCACACTTGAAAATGATAAAAGATAATAAATACATGTGGGAAAAACCAAGTCCCACATAGGTTAGGAATTAAATATTTTATATGTTTATATACAAAGTATTTTTGGGTTTGGGCCCAAAGGGGCACCCCACTTTTGTGGAAGGGAGAGGACCTAGCCAAGGCTAGGTTCGAACCCACACGCGCGCACCGCCGCCACCGTTCGTCCGACTTGGCCTGGCTCTAGCACGAGGCACTTGGGTCTGGGTCCTGTATATAATTTTTTAGATAAAATTTTTTTAAATTTTTTTAATTAAATTTTTTTTATTTAATTCTATTATCAAAATTGTAACTGTGTCATTTTGAGGAAGCGATATCTGTAAGTTTGAACAGGCGGCCTAAAACTACGTCGTTTTTGTCGCACCTTTTCTTCAAAGCCTAAAATTACGTACTTTTGGTTATACTGATGCTTAAACTACGTCGTTTTATAGGTCCGAATAGACGCGCCTATACTGCATATGATCAAAACTACGTCGTTTTGACCAATAGATGCCATATATGCTTTTTCAGTAGCATCTCATGCCCTTTCAAAGGGCTAAGCAACCATTCGAAGGGTCACTAACCCTCCTATAAATAGATAGGAGGGGCATCCTTCATTTTCATTCAATTCACAAGCAATTAGTCACTTCAGTCTTTAGTTTTCATCAGTTTCATAGTCAAAAAGAAATAGAGTTAGAGAATTTATATTTGGTTCGTTGAGTATACCTTTTGTAGTGCTGCTAAGGTATATGAAGTCATTGTATCCTGGGAGACAAGTGCTATCAACTCTGAGCACCATACAGAAGGCATAATTGTCTTAAGGACATAGTACCAAATACTAACCTTGATAAATTATTTTCTACAGATAAGTTCATAAATATATATATATATATATATATATATATAAATAAATAAAATTCTTTAAGGTTACTAACATAACCCACGACTAATAGTGAGGTGGAGTATAAATATAATATTAGTAGGTGTTTACATTCTTATCCAATTCATGACCCTCATGATATTCGATGTTGACTAGTATAAATAAATACTAATATAATAAAGCATGTCTTAAATATATTTTTTATATTAATAAAAAATTAAATCCAAATAAAGCATATATAATTCTTATTTTATCCACAATAAACTTCGCATCAATATATTAAAGTTTTATATTTTTTAAAATAATAACAAATCATACTTAAATATTCTTAATAATAAAATAAATTTTGTATAATATCTTGTTATTTAAAGTTGAAACAAATTATATATACAATATACTTCAATAATATTTAACCCTTTTATATAAAAAAACTACTTATGTTCAAATTTTTATATTTATATTTATAAGTATCTATCTATATTATAAAAGAAGAAGAAGAAAAATAATTGTCATTTTTGAACTTGTGTCATATGTAATTTTCTTTCTCTTTTCTACAAGTTTAGTTTTATTATAATTTTGTCTTTCATAATTATTTTTATTTTTATTTTATCCCGAAAATTTGATAAAACTCTTATTACGTCATTACAGTAATTGAACACGCAACGCGTGGGCCAATTAGACTAGTTTCTTTTATCTTTTCTTTTTTTTTTAGTTGAACGGTAAATATATTCTGGGCAGTTGGGTCAATTTATGCTTCAATCAAGATTAAGGGGCTGTTTGATTGCAGCTGAATGACTGATCGATTCAGCCATTCAGTGCGTTTATTTTGAAAAAAAATTATCTGAATGGCTGAACCGATCAGCCACTCAGATGATTTTGAGCTGAATGGTTTAGTCCAATTTTTTTGGCTCAATGGCTGAATGAACGTCTGAATGAACTTCTTTTTTTTCAATATTAACTATTATATAAGTAATATTAAATAAATTTATAATAATTTTTTAAATTTTTTTAGAGGGGAAAAATAATAAAAATATGTTATTCAGATGTTTAATTATCAAATAACTTTTATCATTCAGATTCAGATTCAGCTTATTCAGATTCAGATTCATTCAGTTTTTTATCAAACATCCCATAAATTCATCCCTAGGTATACAACATCCATCAGATCTCCATTTTCGAATGTCACCAAATTTGAATCATGGTAAAAAAAAAAATAAAAAATCAACTACAACTTTATTAATACAATTGACTCGTGACGCCCCCAAAATAGGTATACAACACCCATTATTCGAAACACATAAAACTACAACTTTATTAATACAATTGTCGTGCAAAATAATCGACAACACATAAACTAGTTTAAAAAACAAATATTGTCTTCTAGACAATATCAACACTCAAATAAGTCCTCATTACAATTATTGATACACTATTTTACAAAATAGTGAGGACTACTAAAACGACTTTCTAGAACCTTCATTCCATACCCCGACTAAGACTCGCTACATTCTCGCCTCCCCGAGAAAAAAAAAAATGGAACAAAAAGAAAAGGGTGAGCTCAACTAGCCCAGTAAAGAATATTATGACTAAGATAACATAGAACAAATTATCGTTAGTCCTCAACAGGAAAAAATCTGATAGAATACAATAGACAACAAATTTTAAATCAATATTCGCAACGGAAATAATAATTCATTAGAAGAGTTACATAGAGAATGAAATCTACTTTCTTCTATGAATTTAAAAGTTTATCATCAATATTTTATCCTCAGAACATCAATCAATATACATCTTGAATCAAATATTCATCTTTGCACTACATGTGCCAAAGATATTCATCACCGGTCATGTTCATCTCAACACGCATATCTTTGCACTACACGGCCAAAGATATTCATAAAAAATCAACCATCTTTGCACTACAAAGCCAAAGATATTCAAGAATATCATCATTTAGACCGAGGATGATGAAAAATATTTTAAAGAAAACTAATCTAGTGAAACAAAAGAACAAATAATAAGGATTCGTACTTTAAACAGTCTAAGTTCAAAAATACTTCATAAATAACCATAGTGAAGTAAAATTCAAGAATGATCAAAACATGGATACAATCAAAGCTAGTATCCATAATAGATATTTTGGACAAAAAATAAAAATTTATTTTTTCTGTGAATAAGGTCCGATTCGTGAATAAGACCAGATATCGTGAATAATTAGGTCGATACGTGAATAGTAACTCCCCGACACCAAAAGACAAGAATTTCACAAGAAAAATATTACCAATATTCCGACATAATGATATTGAAAGAAATAATATCATTTTAAAAAAAATAATATCCCTTACCTCGAAAAGACAAGATTTTTGACCGAAATATCGGATATAGTGTCAAGGAAACTTGTACCAGATAAAGAACACTCAAAGTCTCAAAATACTCACAAGAATACGCTCGATAATATAGAGAGAGAAATTTTGTTCTCGTGTGATTTTCAATTCTAACCTAAGCACCCTATTTATAGGAAAATGCTTAGAACACCAAAGCGTAAAATTTAATAAAATATTTATATATTTATATAAATTTCTTAGCCCACTTTTTTTTGGTCAAGACATCACCATACAAGGGACAAAATCACCAAAAAACGCGTTTTTCTAAACAAAAAATTTTAAAACTCCAAAAATCAATTATTCTAACTTCGAACTTCAATAATTCATAATAAATAGCCCTTTTATCGTAAAAAATTCAAACCTTATGTCCATTCCATAGGAAATTCCATTATCTACAACTTTGTAAGTTTAAGTTTTTCCAAATTCCAAGCGTAAATTGACCAAATCCACATACTTTGACGATTTTACAAAGCTATAATCAAATTTCAAGAAGAAATGGGGTCCACAAACATGAAAAATATGTTTTAAATATTTTTTAGTAATAAAATACTCTTCCTCCTCATTTATTCATATATCCCATATTCATTGTAAAAATATCACCATTATTATATTATTATAATATAATAATATATTTAAATGAATTATTTTATCGTAAAAAGATAAAATAACAATTTTCAACAATTGTCACATTAAAAATTTTCTCCATTTATATCCACATAAAATGAATATTTTTCTTATCATATAAATTAATAATTAATTATTCACAAATAATATTACGTAATCACAATATCGACAACCAACTGTGCCGCTCCTCAGAAAGAGGGGCTTTCCAATAAGGATTTCTCCTCATCGCCAAGCAATTAGGTGACCAAACCTCTCCTTAGATGTAACTTTCTAGACATTGCCAATAATGCTATCTAATAATATTATTCAAATAATATGAATTATTGATTTGATAATGGAAAATATCGTGTAAAGATAATTATTGAAACAACAATAATATAAAATATCAACGTAGTAATTATTGAATCAATAAAATAAAATATTGAATAAGAATTACCGTAATAATTATCGAGTAAAGCCTTCTTACGTAAGAATCAATAATTGGTGCAATACCGCAGCTACTCATATTTTTAACCACCGGGTATTCCAACAAGATAATCTGTAAATAACTACGCCAAGTATTTATAAACAACTTATACTTGTCGCTTTCTTCATCCAATCGCTTTTTCGTTATGGGGTCCACATAAGGTCAAGGCTGGCCGCATTTAATATTCCCCACAAAGAAGAATATTCCACGACCAAACGAATATTCCCGACAACAATGAATATTTTATAACCACTTGATTATTTGAAATATATGCGCATTTTACCCATAACTAACCATATTAATCAAATCAACCCTTACTATTTCAAAATAATAAATAGAGAAAATTTAATTCATTTATAATAAGTTGGGGTCTTACAACCTCCCTCCTTATGAAATTTTCGCCTCGAAATTGACGACGACACTGTGTTTCAAAAGGTGAGGATACCTCGCTTTTATTTCCGTTTCCAACTCCCAGGTCATTTTCTCAATAGCATGGTTCCTCCACAAAACTTTAACTTGTGGTATGACCTTTGTGTGTAGGATATGCTCCTTCCTATCCAAGATCTTGACAGTACCTCTCTCGTCGTTAAGTCTTCGCTATCTCGTCCTGGTTCTAACTCAATAACGTGGTTCGGGTCTTTCACATATTTACGTAAGCATAGATATATAAAAAATATTATAAACACGAGACATACTGAGGTAACGCGAGTCTATAGGCCACATTTCCTACTCTCATCAAGAATCAAATGGACCAATAAATCGTGGATTGAGCTTTCCTCTTCTCCCAAATCTTGTAACTCCTTCCATGGAGCAACACGCAACAATACATGATCCCCAATACTAAATTTCACGCCCTTTCGATGAAGATCCGCATAACTCTTTTGTCGATCTTGTGCCGCTTTGTATATGTTATCGAATCATTTGGATCTTTTCTCGAGTTATATCGCACTCAACTCGTCCCAACAATGTTGCTTCACCCACCTCGTCCCAACATACTGGAGAGAGCGACACTTTCGTCCATACAATGCTTCAAATGGAGCCACACCTATACTTGCCTGATAACTGTTGTTGTAGGAGAATTCCACCAATGGTAAATACTTATCCCAACTCCCTTTGAAGTCTAGGACACGTAGTCTTAATAGATCTTCAAGAGTTTGAATAGTCCTCTCTCGATTGTCCGTCTGCTTGAGGATGGTATGCCGAATCAATCAGAAAACGTGCGTCATAGCTTTTTGCAAGCTAACCCAAAATCGTGAAGTAAATCTTGGGTCACGATCCGAAACTATGGATACTGGCATGCCATGCAATCTCACAATCTCATTTACGTACATACGAGCAAGACGTTCAAGGGAATAAGTCTCCGTGATTTCAAGAAAAATGCGACTTGGTTAATCTATCAACAATAACCCAAATAACATTTATGCCTTGAGAAACCGTGGGAAGACCCATAACGAAAATCCATGGTAATGTGTTCCCACTTCCATTTCGAATCTCAAGTGGTTGCAATGGACCCTTAGCACTTGATGTTCCGCCTTTACACGCTGACAAGTTAAACACCTCAAGATAAACTTTGCAATCTCTCTCTTCATATTGTTCCACCAAAATGTATGTCAAGATCACGATACATTTTGGTACTTCCAGAGGGATTGCAAACGGTGTATTGTGTGCTTCCATCATGATTTTGTACTTCAAATCGTAGTCGTTAGGAACAAAAAGTCCGGAGTGTACTCAAGTATTCCTTCTTCATCGATTTTGCTTCGAATAACACCTTCTTGTACTTTCTTTTCATACGCATTACCCGGGTCGCGTCGTGGCTTGAGCAACTTTAACTTTTTCTATTAAAGTTGGCTCTACGCGTATACTTAACATCATCGCATGGGTCCCCGGAGTCTTGAATTCTATCTTCATCTTTTGTAAATCACACAAAATGGGCCTTTGTGTTAACAACATCGCACTCGCTCCTCGTGATATATGATCTTCTACTCAACGCGCCACCACCACGCTCGCTTTTTTCAGATGGTATTGAATGGTGTGGTCGTAATCTTCAATAGCTTGAGCCAACGCTATTGCCGCATGTTGAGTTCCTTTTGGTGAAGAAATATTTGAGGCTTTTATGATCTAATATATCTCCACTTTCTCCCCATATAGATAGTGCCTCCAGATCTTTAGCGCGAAAACAACTGCTGCCAACTCTAGATCATGAGTAGGATAATTCCTCTCATATTCTTTAAGTTGTCGCGAGGCATAGGCTATGACTTTCCCATGTTGCATGAGAACACATCCTAACCCTTTTCCCTCAAGCATCATCAGAGATAAATAAATCCATCCGAACCCGATTTGGTATTGTCGTATAACAAAAGCCAAATGAGTCTCCTCTTGAGCTCTTGAAAACTCTTCTCGTATTCCTCGCTCCATACGAATTTTGTATCCTTTTGAGTCAATTGAGTTAACGGAGTATAGATTCGAGAAAATCCTTCCACGAATCTTCGATAATAACCAAATAAGCCCGTAAAGCTACGTATTTCGATCCACCGCTTTTGCTGTTCCCAACTTTGTATTGCTTCAATCTTCGCGGGTCAACACATACTCCATGTTTTGACACTACGCGCCCAAGGAATGCTACTTCCTCAAGCCGTAACTCGTATTTCTTCAACTTGGCATATAACTTATTTTCACGAAGCCTTTGAGTACCAAATTTCAAATGGTGCTCATGATCTTCACGACTTTTGGAATATATGAGGATGTCATCAATAAAGACCACAAAGAATTGATCCAAATATTCCTTGAATACTTTGCTTCATCATATCCATGAAAGCCAGCAGGAGCATTAGTCAATCCAAAAGACATGACCAAGAATTCATAATGCCCGCATCGAAGTTCTCAAGGCGCTTTTGGATATCCTCGCCTAATCTTCAATGATGATATCCGTAATCTAAGATCGATCTTTGAAAAGAATTGTGCTCCTTGAATCGGGTCAAACAGTTATCAATGCGAGGTAATGGATACCTATTCTTGATGGTGACATGGTTCAATTCTCGATAGTCAATACAAAGTCGCATACTCCCGCTTTTCTTCTTTTTACAAATAAAACAGAGCACCCCAAAGAGATGTACTAGGGACGAATGAAACCGATGTCCAACAACTCCTCGTAGTTGGACCTTTAACTCTCAAGTTCAATAGAGCCATTCGATATGGGGTTTTAGAAATGGGCTTTGTACTGTGTTCAAGATCAATAAAGAATTCAACTTCACGCTCGGGGTAGACCGGAAGTTCTTCAGAAATACGTTAGAAAATTTACTAACAATGTGAATATTATTCAAATCGACGTGTCTTTATTCAAATTCATAACATGGGCTAAGAAAGCTTAACATCCGTTTTTCAATAAATGAATAGCTTTATGACTTGATATGACAAAGGATTGATTTTAGTGGTTTAGTTGTTTGAATTGCATAACAAAGTTGGTTAGAAATATGAAAACTAACAACCTTACAAAAATAATCAATTTTGGCATGATGAGTGAGTTAACCAATCAATCCCTAAAATCACATCAAAAGCAAGTATCTTTAAAGAGATAAGATCAATGTGTAATGTGATGGTGCCAACTTGGATCAAACAAGATTTATAAACAGTGGATATAATGAAAGTTTCTCCTAATGGAGTCTCCACAGATAAGTCAAAGTCTAATTTCTCCAAGTTAAGTTTAAACGCTGAGCACAAGCAGAGAGATAAAAATGAATGGGTAGCACCCAAGATTCAGTAAGGTATAAACTTCGCAAGAATTTATGATTAGCTTACCCGTGATCACCTCGCTTGGGTTCCTCGATTTTTTTGACCAAATACGACAAACGCCTTCTAGAACCGCTGACTTTGACTTTTCTAGATGTACCTTTTGAGTCACCATCCCCACTGGACTTGGTTTCACTACCATATAATCTCGAGCGATATATGTCCTTCTTTTCCACAATTATAGCATACCTTGAACTGCTAGGGCAAGTTTGGGCTATATGTCCTCTTTTTCAGATTTATAGCATACGACCGGTGGTCGCTTCTCTTCCTTAGAACCAGCTTGTTGCCGGTGTCGACGCCTTCACATGGTCATTGTTGAATCTCCTCTTTTTAAAATCTCCTCCCTCACTCGCTTCTTCTATTTTCATGGCTATGATTACCACCAGAGTGGTTACCGCTTTTTGTCCGTATTTTTCTTTCCCCTCACCGGTTATCGTTGTTCGATGATCATCACCACCCAGATGACCCTCGTTGTGGTCCTCGCTTGAACTTACTCGTTATCTCGCTTCTAATAATTGAGCCTTGTTGACAACATCCGAATATAGAGAAAATTTATGAGAAATGAGATATCGACGATGCCGTGTTTCAAACCTCTTATAAACATCCGCCATATACGCTCCTCATTCTCCACCAAATGAGGTGCAAACTCGATAACTCCGCTAACTTCGCCTCGCATCGGGACACCGCCATGTTGTTTTGCTCCAAATCTAATAAACTCTACCTCCTTCATATGATGAATACTTTCAGAAAGTACTTGTCATTGAACAGCTTTCTAAAATGTTTCCCAAGACATGCCGAAAAGTACCGGATGGGTACGCTTCACGATTCCCACCAAGAATCCGCCTTCATTACGTAACATAAAAGTGGCGAATGGAACCTTCTTCTTCCGCAGTGCATCCCAAGACGTCGAATATCTTGGTAATTTGTTTGACCCACGCCTCCGCCTTGCTTTAATCGGATCCGCTTTTCCCTGCACTCGTGGTCCCAACTTCAATCGCTTGGTCGTGATAAACCGTATGCTGCTTTTCATTTCCACCAGTATTTTGAACACGAAGTCTCCTCGTTCGATTTTGCATGAACTGCAAAAAACTTTCTAAATATCCCATCGCTCATCGTCTGATCGATCAAAGGTGTTGTTTACAGGAGGAAACATTGTCTCACCGTGTGCATGTTTCCTCATTCGTGAATAAAGGTGTCTCTCTACTGGCCTCATTTACTCCACTCGCTAACATTCCCGCCACCATTCTCAAATACTTCCATAAAACAAGGGTTAATTAAAGAAATTAACATATCACATAATATCCCTATATTCTGACCAACCAACAAATAAACTTAGGTAGGACATACTAGCGAAGGATTTACTCGTCTCTCCCCTCCTAGTTCTATTCCCCGATCTCCGCCAGAGATCATATCCCTAAGCTCTGATACCAACTGTGACGCCCCCAAAATAGGTATACAACACCCATTCTGAGTCGCCAAATACATGGTACAGAAATAACTACAACTTTATTAATACAATTGTCGTGCAAAATACTACAACACATAAACTATGAATTTAAAAACAAATATTGTCTTCTAGACAATATCAACACTCAAATAAGTCCTCATTTAAAGTATTGATACACTATTTTACAAAATAGTGAGGACTACTAAAACGACTTTCTAGAACCTTCATTCCATACCCCGACTAGTACTCGTTACATTCTCGCCTCCTGAGAAAAAAAAATAGAACAAAAAGGAAAAGGGTGAGCTCAACTAGCCCAGTAAAGAATATTATGACTAAGATAACATAGAACAAATTATCGTTAGTCCTCAACAGGGGAAAAATCTGATAGAATACAATGTACAACAAGTTTTAAATCAATATTCGCAGAATGAAATAATAATTCATTGTAAGAGTTACGTAGAGAATGAAATCTACTTTCTTCTATGAATTTAAAAGTTTATCATCAATATTTTATCCTCAGTAACATCAATCAATATACATCTTGAATCAAATATTCATCTTTGCACTACAAAAGCCAAAGATATTCATCACTTGTCATGTTCATCTCAACACCTATACATCTTTGCACTACGTGCCAAAGATATTCATAAGAAAATCAACCATCTTTGCACTACAGCCAAAGATATTCAAGAATATCATCATTTAGGACCGAGGATGATGAAAATATTTTAAAGAAAACTAATCTAAAGGAAACAAAAGAACAAATAATAAGGATTCGTACTTTTAAATGTCCCAAGTTCAAAAATACTTCATAAATAACCATAGTGAAGTAAAATTCAAGAATGATCAAAACATGGATACAATCAAAGCCAGTATCCAAAATAGATATTTTGAACAAAAAATAAAATTTTGATTTTTTGTGTGAATAGTGTCGTATTCGTGAATAGTACCGTATACGTGAATAGTGCCGTATACGTGAATAGTAAACCCGACACCAAAAGACAAGAATTTTACAAGAAAAATATTATCAATATTCCGGCATAATGATATTGAAAGAAATAATATCATTTAAAAAAAAAATAATATCCCTTACCTCGAAAAGACAAGATTTCCGATCGAATATCTCGATATAGTCTCAAGGAAACTTGCACCATATATAAAGAACACTCAAAGTCTCAAAATACTCACAAGAATACGCCGATAATATAGAGAGAGAGATTTTTAGTTTCGTGTGATTTTCAATTCTAACCTAAGACCCTATTTATAGAAAATGCTTAGAACACCAAAGCGTAAAATTTAATAAAATATTATATATTTATATAAATTTTCCACGCCCACCCACTTTTTGGTCAAGATGTTTATCAACCATACAAGTGACAAAATCACCAAAAAAAATTTTTTCTAAAAAAAATATTTAAAACTCCAAAAATCAATTATTTTGAACTTCTAAACTTCAATAATTCATAATAAATAGCCTTTTATCGTAAAAAATTCAATCTTATGTCCATTCCATAGGAAATTCCATTCTCTACAACTTTGTAAGTTTAAGTTTTCCCAAATTCCAAGCAAAAATTGGCCGAAATTCACATACGGACGATTTTACAAGCTATAATCAAATTTCAATCAAGAAATGGAGTCCACAAACATGAAAAATATGTTTTAAATATTTTTAGTAACAAAAATACTCTTTCTCCTCATTTATTCATATATCCCACATTCATTGTAAAATATCACTATTATTATATTATTATAATATATATAATATATATTAAAATGAATTATTTTATCGTAAAAGATAAAATAACAATTTTCAACAATTGTCACATTAAAAATTTTCTCCATCTATATCCACATAAAATGAATATTTTCCTATCATATAAATCAATAATTAATTATTCATAAATAATATTACGTAATCACAATATCGACAACCGCATCGCTCCTGTGAAAGAGGGGCTTTCAATAAGGATTTCTCTTCATCGCCGCAATTAGGTGACCAAACCTCTCTTTAGATGTAACTTTCTAGACATTTCCAATAATGCTATCTAATAATATTATTCAAATAATATGAATTATTGATTTGATAAAGGAAAATATCGCAGTAAGGATAATTATCAAACAACAATAATATAAAATATCAACGTAGAAATTATTGAATCAATAAAATAAAATATCGAATAAGAATTAATGTAATAATTATCGAGTAGTGCCTTCTTACGTAAGAATCAATAATTGGTACAATATCGTAGTGCCATCGTATTTTTAGCCACCGGCATTCTAACAAAGATAATTGCAATAACTACTAACGCAAAGATTTTTGAATTATTGATTCTTACGTAGAAGGCACTACTCAATAATTGTTACAAGAGTTACTCGCTCAATATTTTATTTTATTGATTCAATAATTTCGCGCTGATAATTTATATTATTGTTGTTTCAATAATTGTCATTTCACAAAGATTTTCTATTATCGATCAATAATTCATATTATTTGAATAATATTATTAGATAAAGATTATTGGCAATGTCTAGAAAGTTCTCATTAATGAGAGGTTTGTCACCTAATCATACCACCAAGAATGAGAAATCCTTATCGAAAAGCCCCATCTTTCCTGAAACTACCGTTGTCATATATCAGGATTCTCAATAATATTATTTGTGAATAATTAATTATTGATTTATATGATAAGGAAATATTAATGAAGGAAATATTTATTTTTATGTGGATACTAATGAAGGAATTAATGTTGAGGTGTTTTATCAGTATTTTGTCGGAATTAAGGTATTAAAAATCAAATCACTGTTCTTAATACTCTATTGCGTGAGTTATAATTTTAGTCCGACTGTTGGATCATTGTGACTTTTGGATATGTTATACATATATAAGTTGATTATATGTCCATAAATTTTGAACCGTTAAAAATTAACGTATGATTTGTTATGAATTTTAAGAGGTGTTAAAAATTATCCGTTTGTGGAATTCGGATATTTTTTGTTTGAAATTTGAAAAAACTTAGCTACAAACTTGTAGAGAATTCGATTTCGTATGGAATGGACATAAAATTCGTATTTTTCTGATAAAAGGGCTATTTATTATGAATTATTAAATTTTCAGAAATTAAATATTTTTATTTAAATTATGGGTGGGCCCCACTTTTGGTTGTTGGGGAAGATGGCTGATTTCTGGTGGGCCCCACTTGTGGTGGCTGAGTTTTATTCAAAGCATGCATACATAGAAAAATTATATTATTATTTTATTAATTTAGTCTCCTTTGGCGTTCTAGCATTTTTCTATAAATAGATGCTTAAGTTAGAATTGAAAATCACACCAGAAACATAAGTTTTCTCTCTTTATATTATTGAGCGTATTTTTGTGAGTATTTAGATACTTTGAGAATTACTATTCAATGCAAGTTTCATTCGGCTTTACATCCGATGTTCCACTCAGAAATACTGCTCTTTTGAGGCAAGGGATTGTAAGGGTTATTATGTTTTTAAATTTTGTAATTTTTTCGACCTTCAAAAATTCTGAAAAAATTTAAAATGATAATTTGATGAGTTTTCTAGATCGTGTCCAAAAATGACGATTTTTGGATTTATAGATTATGAGTTATGAATTTTATGGGAAAAGACTATTTTAAAAGTAAACCCTTATAACTCCTTGCGGTTAACTCCAAAATTGGTGAAATTTTTATTGGGAGTACATGTATATAACAGAAGTATACTCTGTAAATTTTGGAATTTTTGGACAAAAGTATAATTTATGATAAATGTCTAAATATTAGGCAGTTTTGGTCATATGAAAAATAGTAAATGAATTTTAAAAATTCCGAGAAAAATATATATTCAATATGGGACTATATTCTGCTAAATCCTAGAAAAGAAAATTTTTTGGAACTAATTTGGTATTTTTCATGAAAATGGACTAGTTATGAGTAAATAAATTAAATATGTTATGTGAAGTAAAAAAATTAGAAAATAGGATTTTATGGCTTGAGAATCCTATATGAGGTATATGCAGATTTTTGATGAGGGTTTTGGTTATTGGTGATGAAATCTTATGAGTTTGGCATTTTAAGATGATTAAATGCATTAATTAATAAAGTGTAAACAATTAAAATAAATTGTTTATAAGTTTAAGAAATGATTAAAATATTATTGTAATATTAATAATATTATATTATGAGATTATTAAGTGATTTATAATATTTGGATTAAGGTGTTATAAATATTGATATGAATTTTATTGTGAAACTTTATCTTTTCGTGTCGGGGTACTATTCACGACAAAATTGGTTTCTTTTCTGACCAAATTATCATTGATTTATGAATCTTACTCTTGAAATTAAATCAATGTTTTGATCATATTATTTTTATTATCATATATAACATTTTTATAATCCTGGTGAAGAAATTTCTCTTTGACTTGAGTGTAAAGATGAGTAGATTATTGGTATGATCGCGACTATGGGTTCTCTTTGGCGAGAAGTGCAAAGTTAAATCATCGACCGGGTACGATCATGACCATCAATTTACAATTGAATATTTTTAGCTTAAGTGCAAAGGTGAATTGATCAACATGGTTATAATTATGGTTTATATAAATTCCGAAATGATTACGTATATTTCTTTGAGATATTAATATCTTTGGCCCGTAGTGCAAAGATGAATTATTGATGAATATCTTTGGCCCGTAGTGCAAAGAGATGACCCGTTGTTGAATATCTTTGGCCTGTAGTGTAGAGATGACCTGTTGTTGAATATCTTTGGCCTATAGTGCAAAGATGACATGTTGTTGAATATATTTGGCCTGTAATGCAAAGATGAACTGTTAATGAATATCTTTGGCCTGTAGTGCAAAGATGAATTTATTAGTATGATTATGAACAGGAACTGTGATTTGGTATAACCATGATCTTTAATGTTTCAAGTAAAGACATGTGATGAAAATTATCTTCGTCCTGAATGAGAAGAGAAATTTAGAACCACAAATATGATTATGAGTTATTCACATGATTGTGGACATGAACTGTTGATTGATGTTACAAGGATAAAATATTGTTGGTGGACTTTTAACATGGAGAAGATAATAGACTTTATGGTCCATTTGACTCTTCTAATGGATTGCTTGTTCCGCTGCAACTATGGTTGAAAAGTTTTATCATCTACCATATGTTCTAAATCTCTAATTTATTACTGATGAAGGCTATTGATAATTTAATTATCTTTAGTCCTGTTATTCTTTACTGGGCTAGTTGTACTCACCCTTTTGCTTTAAAATTCCTTTCAGGTAATAAGAGTGTAGCTGGGTCAAGCGGGGATAACAGAGGAATAGTGTGATGGTCCGAGACTATCAAAATTTCTCAACACATTATAAAATGGCATGACATACAATATATAATTGTATTGAGGACCTAAGATGCGTGTGTCGTATATTATACGTCACTTAATAATTGATTTTGGTGAACAACAATAGGGTGAGGTGAATCCAACTTTGGAAGGGTGTTTTTCCACTATCATATAAGATGTCTAATGACATACAACCTCGTGTTATCATAAGACAGGGTTGTGCACATCCACTTGATGAGTATATCTATGAGCACTACCTATATAATCTTGGAGTTTGGTTGAAATATAATTTTCAATTGTAGACAGTGGAGATAGTTATATGTCAAGAGAAGACTCACCATTGGAAAGAACATGATAGTTGTGAGATTCAGAATTTATGAAATAAAAGTATTTAATTTTTCTATTTTGGTAAATAGTTAAATTGATAAAAGTTTAAAATTAAGGGTAATATTTGAAAATTTTGCAAAGTAAGCAAGTTGTTATAAAATATTCGTTGTGTCGGGAAGTATTTGTTTGGTCGGAGAATATTCTTTTTGTCGGGGAATATTCGTACGATAACATAATCATTGGTGGACCCCACAACGGAAGTATTGTCATAGTTAGAAAACGACAGAATTATCTTTTTATAAAAATAACGGCGAAAGTTTTATCGTTAAACTATTGAACTATCCTAGTAGTAAAGTACAAGAATACGTCTGCGGGTTGCATAAGTAGCACACTCAGATTGATTATTGATGCTTACGTAAGAAGTCACTCAGTTATACTCAATTATTGCTACAGTAATTGCTGCATCATATCTCTTATATTATTGATTCAATTATTGTCACAGTAATCTTCTCGGTTTTTCTTTGGGGTCTATTGGTCAACCAAGGATAATTCTGTGGGCATATGATATCTATCATAACCTAGATGCATGGCCTCCCATGTACGAAGGTTTCCTTGAGCACTTTCCAAAGATTTTAATTTTTAAAATAGTTATTGACTGTACCTTTATGTAAGGTGCCATTGTGATGTATTATCCAAGGTTGGGATGAGAGTCGCAGTGGGTATATATTTGTATCAAAACTCACAACATGTGTGTTGTTGTATTTTGCACGACAATTGTAGTAATAAAGTTATAGTTATTTTATGTACCATGTATTTGGCGACTCAGGAAAGGTTGGATGGATTGGACCTATTTTGGGGGCGTCACAACTTCTCACATTCGTCTTGAAGATAATCATATTTGATTTGAAGGAGAAGGTATATTTATCTATTATATATATATATATATGGATACACAAATTTTTTTTAGTATAACATACTACATGTTATTCCATTCATAATCTATTATTAGAGTTTGTTGTTCTTGGTTCTAGCATGCTAATAACTGTCATACTCATATGTAAGTCATCATCACACCACCCTCAAATTGTTTTGTTGTTATACGATGTAATATCTAACCTTAATTATTGTGCAGTGTTTATTTTTATAAAAGTGTATTGTAATTTTGCATTCCTTCCAGTCTAAATAAATCAAAAGGGATCCGATAAAATACATGATGTTTTAGTACTTTTTAGTTCTCGTACTAAAATAATCTTTTGATATATTTCTAATGATTTTTTATATATATATTTTTGGCATGCATGGTAGCATATTTGATATATTTCTAATGATTTTTGATATATTTCTTTTTGGCATGCATAGTTGCATATTTGATATATTTCTAATGACCTTTTTGATAAATTTTTGTATGAAGTGACACTGAAAATCTTTTCAAACTTGAATTCGCGGAACTTGATATTACGGGTAAGAATTATTTGTCTTGGATCCTTGATGCCGAAATTCATCTTGATGCCATGGGTCTTGGAGACACCATTAAAGATAGTAATGAAACATCAAGCCAAAACCAGGCAAAGACCATGATATTCTTACGCCATCATCTCCATGAGGAGTTAAAGTTAGAGTATCTCACAATAAAAGATCCTCTTATTCTTTGGAAAAATTTGAAAGAAATATATGACCATCAAAAGACAGTTATTCTTCCAAAAGCTCGTTATAATTGGATACATTTACGATTGCAGGATTTTAAATCAGTAAATGAATATAATTCTGCAATGTTTAAAATCAGTTCTAAATTAAAATTATGTGGAGATAATATCACTGATGGAGATATGTTAGAAAAAACATTCTCTACTTTTCATGCCTCGAATATGCTCCTGTAGCAGCAATATAGAGAACGAGGTTTTAAGAAATATTCTGAACTGATTTCATGTCTCCTTGTAGTTGAACAAAATAATGAGCTTTTAATGAAAAATCATGAATCATGACCGACTGGTTCAGCTCCATTCCCTGAAGTGAATATTACAAGACATAATAATAATTATGGTCGTGGTCGTAATAAAGGTCGTGGTCATGGGCGAGGACGGTTTAATTACCGTAACCATGATACCAAACCTTCAAAGAATGAGGAGAAACAAGAAAAGTGGAAGAATATAAATAACAGATATACCAAGAAGGAAGAAAATATTTGTTATCGGTGTGGAATGAAAGGACATTGGGCTCAGTGCACTGTAGATTTACCAAACATCTTGTTGATTTATATCAGTCCTTTTTGAAAGGAAAGGAGAAGGACATAGAAATAAATTTTTCTCATCCACATCAAGATAATAATGATATTTATTTTGATCCTATGGATATGACACACCTTGACGTTGCAGATTTCTTTGAGCAAAATAATGTGCAAGTTAATATTTCTTGTAATGAAAACAATTAGTTGAAAATTATGATAATTCTTTTAAGAGTGTTCCTTTTATGCTAATAAATATCAATGTATTTTGCTCATTTTATGTTGGTTTGTGTTATTAATATTATGTCTTATTATAAACTTATTATTTATTCATTTTATGAAGAAAATATGGATTGGCGTCATGCTATATATGAGCCTAATATCAGTGGTGGAGATATATGCTTAGCAGATAGTGCAACGACGCATACTATTCTCAGACATAAGCAATATTTTTCAAATCTAAAAATGATGAAAGCTTATGTGAATACAATATTAGGTTCAGCAGACTTGATTGAAGGCTCCGGAAGAGCCAATATAATGCTACCTAGTGGAACAAAATTTATTATTGATAATGATTTGTTTTCCACTAAATCAAGAAGGAATCTGCTAAGTTTTAAAGATATACGTCTTAACGGGTATCATATTGAGACAACCAATGATAATGGTATAGAATATCTTTACATCATATCAAATGTCTCTACTGGAAAACAAATATTGGAAAAATTACCCGTTCTATCTTCAGGTTTGTACTATACAAGTATTAGTACAATTGAAGTCAATACAATAATGAACCAGAAGTTCAATGAACCAAATAATTTTATTATTTGGCATGACTGGTTGGGTCATCCTGGATCAATAATGATGCGAAAAATTATTGAGAATTCACATGATCATCCATTGAAGAACCAGAAGATTCTTCAATTTAAGGAATTCTCATGTGTTGCTTGTTTTCAAGGCAAATTGGTCATTAGACCATCACCAGCTAAAATTGGGATTGACTCTCCAAAATTTCTAGAACGTATTCAAGGAGATATTTGTGGGCCTATTCACCCACAAAGTGGACCATTTAGATATTTTATGGTTTTAATATATGCATCTATAAGATGGTCACATGTGTGATTATTATCAACTCGCAACCTGGTGTTTGCGAGATTACTTGCTCAAATTATTAGATTACGAGCACAATTTTTGGATCATACAATCAAGACTATTCGTCTTGACAATGCTGGTGAATTTACATCCCAAATATTTAATGATTATTGCATGTCACTTGGGATAAATAATGAACATCCTGTTGCCCATGTTCATACTCAGAATGGTCTTTCTGAATCATTTATTAAACGCCTCCACTTAATTGTAAGACCATTGCTCATGAGAACAAAACTTCCTGTCTCTGTTTGGGGACATGCTATTTTACATGCAGCAACACTTATTCGCATTAGGCCAACATCATATCATAAACTCTCCCCATTACAATTGGTTTTTGGTCATGAGCCAAATATTTCCCATCTAAGGATTTTTGGTTGTGCGGTATATGTTCCAATTTATCCTCCATAATGTACAAAGATGGGTCCTCAAAGAAGGCTGGGAATATATATTGGGTTTGAGTCCCCATCAATAATTAAATATCTTGAACTCTTAACAGGTGATTCATTTACGACACGATTTGCTGACTGTCATTTTGATGAGACTATGTTCCCAGCATTAGGGGGAGAAACTAAATAGTTGGATAAAGATATAACTTGGAATGCATTATCATTATTGAATTTTGATCCTCGTACAAAACAATGTGAACAAGAAGTTCAAAAGATACTTCGTTTGCAAAATATAGCAAATCAGCTACCAAATGCATTCACCAACTCAAAAGGAGTAACCAAATCTCATATACCAGCTGTAAATACTCCAGCTCGAATTGAAGTTCCAATAGAACAATCCGCAAAAATTGTAGCAAATGAGTAATGTACGCCAGAAGCGTGGTAGACCAATCGGTTCGAAAGACAAAAATCCTCGAAAAAGAAAAGAAGTTAATAAACAAGTGGGCATTATTGAGGAGGAAAATATTCATGAGGATGTAGACATAGCTAAAACCCCAGAAGAGGTTCAGGTACTTGAAAACAATAAAAATGATGAGATCTCGATAAGTTATGTCTCTACAAAGAAAATATGGAACCGAAGTGAGATAATAGTTGACAATATTTTTTCATATAATATATCATTTGATATAATTAATGAAAATGAGGATTTTGAGCCTAATTCTGTCGAAGAATGTAGACGCATAAATGATTGGCCAAAATGAAAAGAAGCAATCCAGACAGAATTAAATTCACTTGCAAAACATGAAGTTTTTGGACCTGTAGTCCAAACAACCGAAGGAGTAAAGCCAGTTGGATACAAATGGGTATTTGTGCGAAAAAGAAATGAGAAAAATAAAATCGTAACATATAAGGCACGACTTGTGGCACAAGGGTTTTCACAAAGACCTGACATTGATTATGATGAAACATATTCTCCTGTGGTAGATGCAATAACATTACGGTATCTTATTAGCTTGGCAACCCATGAAAAACTAGATATGTGTCTAATGGATGTTGTTACAGCCTATTTATATGGGTCAATTGATAATGATGATTATATGAAAATCCCTGAAGGATTTAAAATGCCTGAAGCATATAATTTAAATCCCCGAGAAGTTTACTCGATCAAGTTGCAAAGGTCCCTATATAGGTTAAAGCAATCAGAACGCATGTGGTACAATCATCTTAGTGAATATTTATTGAAAGAAGGGTATAATAATAACCCTATATGCCCATGTGTTTTTATAAAGAAGTCGGAATTCGATTTTGTTATCATTGTTATGTATGTTGATGATTTAAATATTATTGGAACTCTTGGAGAGATTCCAAAGACAATGAATTATTTAAAGAAAGAATTTGAGATGAAAGATTTAGGAAAAATAAAATTTTGTCTCGGCCTGCAGATCGAGCATTTAGAAGATGGAATTTTCATTCATCAGTCAACTTACACAGAGAAGGTCCTTAAAAGATTTTATATGGATAAAGCTCATCCATTGAGTACCCCAATGGTTGTTAGATCACTTGATGTGAAAAAGGACCCTTTTAGACCTCGTGAGGATAATGAAGAATTAATTGGTCCTGAAGTACCATCCTCAGTGCAATTGGTGCGTTAATGTATCTTGGTAATAATACACGACCTGATATAGTATTCCCTGTGAACTTATTAGCAAGATATAGTTATTCTCCTACACAGAGACATTGGAATGGGGTTAAACATATTTTTCGTTACCTACGAGGAACTATGGATATGAGCCTATTTTATTCAAATAATAATAATCATAAATTAGTTGGATATGCTGATGCAGGATATGTCGATCTCAAACAGGTTATCTCTTTATGTGTGGTGATACTGCTATATCATGGAGATCTACAAAGCAAACATTAGTTGCCACTTCATCAAATCATGCTGAAATACTTGCAATCCATAAAGCAAGTCGAGAATGTGTGTGGTTAAGATCAATGACTCAACATATTTGTGAAACATGCGATTTATCCTCCAATAAAGGAACTCCAACCATTCTGTATGAAGACAATGCTGCATATATAGCTTAATTAAAGGGAGGATACATCAAAGGTGATAGAACAAAGCATATCTCACCAAAATTCTTTTTCACACATGACCTTGATAAGTGTGGTGACATTGATATTCAACAAATTCGATCAAAAGATAATCTAGCAGATTTGTTCACCAAAGCATTACCAACTACAACGTTTGTAGGATTGCGTCGCAATATTGAAATGCGACAACTGAAGGACTTAAAGATATATTCATGAGGGGGAGCTAATACGCGTTGTACTCTTTTTTCCTTAACCAATGTTTTTTTCCCATTGGGTTTTTTCTGGTAAGGTTTTTAATGAGACATCTTTCAATGCGTATGACTACACAATAGACATCCAAAGGGGAGTGTTATAAAATTATAACATATATATTTGTGGTTGTCTAAATTTAATTGTAATGATCTTTGAAATTTTGGAACCCCCATGTTCATTAAGTATGGAACCCCCATGTTCATTAAGTTTTAAACTCATGACTTTTGAGTTTTGAAACTTCCAAGTTCATATATCTATAAATAAGAGTATTGTAAAAGAGAATAGTGGATATATATGAAAATATTATGAGACATGTCTCTTTTCTCTAATCATTTTATTCTTAATTTTAGTAATCTTTTATAACAAAATAATATTTTTAATTTTGAAACAATGGTCAAGGGAGCAACAAAAAATAGCTCTTCATGTGCAATACGAGTTAATTAATCTATTTAATAAAATAAAATTGATTTTAATTTTAATAAATCACATGTCCTTCCATATAGTCCAAACAGCTGGTTTATTATATAGACTATTGCGGGAACAGCTACGACGTCGTTCGCTCTATACATCCTTCAAAGAGAGTTGAAAACGAATCTCCTCGAAGAAGAAAGACGACCTGTACAATCTGATCATCTTCTCTTCCTACTTTTTCAACAATCATTCACTTATTATTGACGTATTAGTGTAATATTTATGTTGTTTTCAGTCCCTAAATTTTGTATACTCATTGATTTCTGAGGAGATATGTACCAGTGGAGGAAATTCGAGTTCTTTGAAGAGAAATACGGAGGGAAAAGCTCGATTCCCGATGAAGTCACCGGAAAAGTGGAGTGCTGTTCGAGCGGAAGGGGAAAGATCGTCGTCGGATGTGACGACGGCACCGTCAGTTTGCTGGATCGAGGAATGAAATTCAATTACGGGTTCCAAGCTCACACTTCATCTGTTCTCTTCCTTCAGCACCTCAAGGTCTTAATTTTGCATCTCCGCCTTCATATTAATCTCTGTTTTGTTACTCATTGTTACTTTTCTGTACTTTTTATATGCAAAAGCAAAACCATTGTTAAGTTTGGTTTGTGAAATTTTTGTTAAAAGTGTTTGGTTTTGGAGTGGATTTTTTGTTCAATTTAGTTTTTGTGGTTTTTGTAGGGTTAATCTTCGAATTTGATGGTTAAATTTACACATATATTGGTAATTCATATTGGTCTAATGTAGATAATGTAGGGTTTGTATATATAAGTTGTTAGCATTTTAGGGAGCATATCTGATGTCTTTATAATTGCATTCTTTCATGTGTTAAAATTCATGTCTCTACAACTGCAGTTTTTTTTAAATGTTAAAATTAAGCTTTCTTTGAAAATTTAATCATGTAGGTGATTCATATGAACAACTGCCATGGCTTTTTTCAATAGCAAAATTAGAAATATGCGATGGCTGTGTTGTTAGGGGAAACAAAATGGTGCCTTGTAGTTATTAAAATGAATTAGAATTGGAGAGGTGGTGGGAAAAAATGAAAAAAAAATTTGATATCGGGCACTTATCATATTCTGATCATGCAAAAGTTGTGATTGAGTTTGTCTTCTGGTTACAATTTGTGTGGAAGTTACTGATGTTTTTCTGATCTCATAACCAGCAACGCAACTTCCTGGTAACTGTTGGAGAAGATGAAGAAATATCTTCGCAGCTATCAGCTGTGTGCCTGAAGGTTTTCGATCTTGATAAGATGCTGCAGCCTGAGGGCCTCAGCACATCAAGTCCCGACTGTATTCAGATATTGCGTATATTCACTAGTCAGTTTCCTGAAGCCAAGGTGTTT
This sequence comes from Panax ginseng, assembly GCA_020205605.1. Taxonomy (NCBI): domain Eukaryota; kingdom Viridiplantae; phylum Streptophyta; class Magnoliopsida; order Apiales; family Araliaceae; genus Panax; species Panax ginseng. Next base: position 98,739,628 of record CM035144.1, on the reverse strand, counting down.
GTCATCTAGTCTTTTTTATATAGTTTAACCTACAAGAGCAGTTTCTTTCTTTAGCATCTATCATATAACTTGTTAATTATGGGAAAAGTCTTGAGATGATTTGAAAATTTGATATTTTGCAGGTGACATCATTTTTAGTTCTTGAGGAAGCTCCACCAATATTACTCATTGCTATTGGGTTAGACAATGGTTGCATTTATTGCATTCAAGGGGACATTGCAAGGGAGCGTATCAAACGCTTCACGCTTCAGGTGGAGAATAATTCAGATAAAAGCCAGTTGTCAATAACAGGCCTTGGATTCTATGTAGATAATCAAGCCCTTCAATTATTTGCAGTTACTCCAACTTCAGTGAGCTTGTTTAGTTTGAAAACCCAACCGACTAATCGGCAAACCTTAGATCAGATTGGGTGCAACATTAATAGTGTTGCGATGAGTGATCGCTTGGTATGCCACACTTCGTAAATCCTACATGAAAGTTTTTATTTCTTTACATGGCTAAGCTTACAGTGTCATGGCTATTCCCTTATCAGGAGCTGATCATGGGTCGACCCAAGGCTGCGTACTTCTATGAAGTTGATGTGGTCGGGGCCCTTGTTGGGCATTTGAGGGAGAGAAGAAGTTCCTTGGGTGGTTCCGTGGATACCTTTTATGTGTTATTGAAGATCAAAGAACTGGAAAGAATACTTTCAATGTATATGACCTGAAGAACCGGTTAATTGCACACAGTATTGCGGTTAAAGAAGTTTCTCACATGCTTTGTGAATGGGGTAACGTAATACTTATAATGACCGAGAAATCAGTTTCATGCATTGGGGAGAAGGATATGGAAAGCAAGTTAGACATGCTCTTCAAAAAGAACCTTTATACTGTAGCTATCAATCTTGTCCAAAGTCAACAAGCTGATGCTGCTGCAACTGCTGAGGTGCTAAGGAAGTATGGGGATCATTTATACAGCAAGCAAGACTATGATGAGGCTATGTCTCAGTATATTCACACCATTGGCCACCTTGAACCTTCATATGTGATACAGAAGTTTTTAGATGCACAAAGAATCTACAACCTTATCAATTACTTGGAAAATTTGCACGAGAAGGGGCTTGCTTCTAAAGACCATACCACTCTTTTGTTGAACTGTTACACCAAGTTAAAAGACGTTGAAAAGCTGAATGTTTTCATTAAAAGTGAGGATGGGGAGCATAAATTTGATGTAGAAACTGCAATAAGGGTATGTCGAGCTGCCAATTATCATGAACACGCGATGTTTGTCGCAAAGAAAGCTGGGAGGCATGAATGGTACTTAAAGATCTTACTTGAAGACCTGGGCAGTTATGAAGGAGCATTACAATATATTTCTGGTCTTGAACCAAGTCAAGCTGGGGTGACAGTAAAAGAGTATGGCAAAATACTCATAGAGCACAAGCCAGTGGAAACAATTGAAATACTCATGAGGCTTTGCACAGAGGAAGGAGAATCAGCCAAGAGAGGGCCTTCAAATGGTACATATGTATCCATGCTGCCATCTCCAGTTGATTTTCTCAACATTTTCATCCATCATCCACAGTCACTTATGGATTTTCTTGAAAAATACACCAACAAAGTGATGGATTCACCATCTCAATTAGAAATTCATAACACCCTATTGGAGTTATACTTGTCTAGTAACTTGAACTTTCCATCACTCTCACAGATTAACTTTGGTGAAAATGGTAATCTTAGATCTGAATGGTCATCAGGGGAAGTTGCACCTAATGGGAAATCAGTTGGAGAGGGGAAGAACAAGAAAAACAAAAAAGATTGCGAGGAAAGATCTCAAAAGGGGCTCCGCTTGCTTAAAAGTGCATGGCCATCTGATCAGGAAAATCCGATTTATGATGTTGATCTTGCTATAATTCTTTGTGAAATGAATGCTTTTAAAGAAGGACTTATGTATCTTTATGAGAAGATGAAACTCTATAAAGAGGTGATTGCTTGCTACATGCAAGCACATGACCATGAGGGTTTAATTGCCTGCTGCAAGAGACTGGGAGATTCAGATACGGGAGGTGACCCTTCTCTTTGGGCAGATTTATTGAGGTACTTTGGTGAACTTGGAGAAGAGTGCTCCAAAGAAGTTAGGGAAGTTTTGACATATATTGAGAGGGATGATATTTTACCTCCTATTATAGTTCTTCAGACTATCCAGAAATCCGTGCCTCAGTCTATCTGTCATTAAAGATTATATAGGTCAAAAGCTGGAACAGGAATCAAAGCTGATTGATGAGGACCGCCAAGCAATTGAGAAGTATCAGGTTGATTTTTCAATTTATTTAACATTTATGTGATGATTTTATTTTCTGAAATCCCAATGTAGTCATTAAGATTACCTTGATTGAAATATGGAATTGTTAAGCCACAAGTTGCCTCAGGGGAGGGTTTGGTTGGAATATAAGCCTATGATTATCGTGTATATACCATGATAGCAATCAGACGATTCACTTGGGGGTTTTCTGGGTTGGAGAAGGGGGTGTGGGATGCGCTGTTCATTGACTCTGGACTCTTCTTGAGTTTTTGTTTCTTTTTTCTCTTTTATTTTTAAAGAAAATAATTAATTAGGTATTACTCCCTCGAGAAATTGAGAGTTCATTTACAGTTTTATGTGCCCCAAAAAGAGAGTTTATTTTCAAAAATTAAACTGAAAAATGACATGATGTTTATTTACCCTTGATGAGAAGTGACTAAGCCTAGCTTCCATTTCAATATCAATATTGTTAGAAATTTGACAAATTCTGTACGAGTATTCCACATAAACTTGGTGAATATGTGAACCTTGTTCATCTCTTATCATTCCAACCAAAATAAGAGTCTTGATTTTTCAGTATTCATTACAGTGTGCACATTCCAGTTTTGGGTGTATACATTGTGCCTAAACTTGTTATTGCTGGGTCATCATACATTCATTAGTTTTGATTCCTTGCCGTGAAGTAAGCAGAGAAGTCCAGGCTGCATGAAAATGACATATTTGAAAATATCACTGCTATTGATTTACTGTTTAATATTCGAATATTTAGAGCACTTTAGTGAAGACTTGAGATGTTAATCTCTGCAGAATGGGAACTCAGTTTAATCCATGTGGCATTTTAGGGATGATTACTTTCTTTTACTGTATAGGGCATCTGGCTTCAATAGTTATCCTCACCCTTATATGTAGGGGGTTTGTAGTGTGTGCTTTTGTTGCAAACGATTGAAGAAATATAATTAGCTGCTGTGGGTTTGACTAAAAATAAAGCCTTATTCCCAATCATTTCAAGTTTTAACTGAATATACATTTCTGGAACTCGTCATTATTTCATTTAAATGACGATCTTTTCTACTCCTCGTTTCTTCTTGAACCTGAAGTTGCCGAAGTTCTAAAAGATCCTTGTGCAGAAAAATAATAAATAAGTGTTCAAAAGTAAATTCTTGATTTTCCTCTATTTTTGCAGGAAGAAACATTAGCAATGAGAAAAGAAATCCATGATCTTAGGACTAATGCCAGAATTTTTCAGCTTAGCAAGTGTACCGCTTGCACTTTCACCCTTGATCTCCTTGCTGTCCACTTTATGTGTATGCATTCGTTCCATCAGCGTTGCCTCGGGGACAATGAAAAGGAGTGTCCAGAATGTGCTCCTGAGTACAGATCTGTCCTGGAAATGAAGAGAAGCTTGGAGCAGAACTCTAAGAATCAAGATCAGTTCTTCCAACAAGTTAGGAGTTCAAAGGATGGGTTTTCCGTGATTGCTCAGTATTTTGGAAAGGGGATTATTAGCAAAACCACTATTGGATCTACCGGTGCTCTTCGATCAAGCAGCACTTCTTCGGGTAGTAGTGGTTTCTGAGTACTTAATTTTGTTGTTCTGCTCAGATGAGGTGTTCTCTCTTTATGCATTATCTTGTGAATCCATTCAGAAATAGAAAATCTGGGTTTAAGGATTTTCTGAGTGATATAGAAACTGGCCATTTCTGGGTTGTCGAAAAATATATCCTCAGTAGTAATGAGTATGCTATTAACAATGGTTATATTAGGATCCATTCATTATATTTCTCTAAGTACCTATTTTTTCAAGCAGGATATGAGTGACACAATTCTTTTGAATTAATTATTACCATTTTATCACCAAGTATAATAGTTTTGGTACTAAATATTACTATTAATAATTAAATAAAATGGGTAAGGGAGATGCCTCTTCACTAATCTTGTCCACAAGTACTTAAAATAATGTGTTACCTGTCCTGTCGTATCAAATAATATTTTGGTATGGGTTTCGTGGTCCCATGTGTCAAAAGCTTTTCCGGAGTGTTCGGTAATGAACCAATTTATAAGTCATTTCATACTTGTTTGATAACGACTAAATTTTTTGACTTAAAAATCAAAATAAATAAGTAACAATTTAGTACTTATTTAAAAATAATTTATAAATTATTCTTAATAAGTTAGTTTAACCAAATGTAATATTTATTTCGTTCCTCTTTTATTTTGCTATTGAATTAATGTATCTTTTTATTAATGTCATTTTTAATAATCTTTACATTTTATTTTAACTTATAAGTCATTATCAACCGAATACCTTCATAACTTATTTTAACTTAATTTTTAACTTATAAATCAAATTAATTTTTAACGTTTTTATTTATAAATCACAACTTAAATTTTAATTTTAAGTTTTTAAAAATAAGTCCTTGTGGAACGGGCCTTCATCATATCATATCTTATATTTGATCCCTTATGGGGGCCAAATGTACATGTCATTGGTGGAGGAACATTTTTCCAAGATGGATTGTATCTTCTCGGTTATTTTTTCTCTATCATGATTTTTTCATTTTTCATATTCTATATTTCAGATATCATTCTAGAATATAGTTTCAAAATGAGGGTTAATTGACATGTCACCTATTATCCCTATATTCTGATCGACCAATTAAATAACAAATAAACTTAGGTAGGTCATACTAGCGAAAAAATTACCCGTTTCTCCCCTCCTAATTCTAGTCTCACATCACAGCCAGGGATCATATCCCTAAGCTTTGATACCAACTGTGACGCCCCCAAAATAGGTATACATCACCCATCTTGGGTTGCCAAATATATGATACATAATACAACTACAAAATTCTTTTATACAACTGTCGTGTACAATACGACAAAACATAAGCTGGGAGTTTCAACACGAATATTATCTTCTAGACAATATCCAAACTCAAATTCAATATTATTACATTTATTTTTATACTATTTCATAAAATAGTGAGGACTACTAATGCAAATATCTGGACCGTTACTCCATTCTCCGACTAGTCCTAGCTATATTCTCATTTCCTGAAGAGAACAATGAAATCAAAGGGTGAACTCAACTAGCCTAGTAAGAAATATTATGATTAAGATAATGCAGAATAAATTATCGGTAGCCTTCAATAGTATAACAACTGATAGAATAAAATAGACAACAAGTTTTAGATCAACAACTGCACCAATCCATTAGAAGAGTCAAGTAGAGCATGATATCTACTATCTTCTACGATTTAAAAGTTTATCATCAATTTTATCCCTGTAATACCCATTAACAGTTCTTTATTATACCCAAGACAAAGAGAACTTTCATCACCTGTCTTCACCTGAACCACTAAAGATTTTAGTTAAATTCCCAATTCATGTTTATAATAATGTGAATCAACAGTTCCTTCTTGCCACAAAGGCTTAATAGAATGTTTACTCAATATCCTTACTCCAAAGACTAAAGATATTCAAATGTAATAACAATGATCATACCAATCAGTTGTCTATCTTTGCACTACGGGCCAAAGATATTCAACTATAAAACCAATGGTCATGATCATACCAACCAATTGCCTGTCAGTGTACTACGGCCAAAAACATTCAACTGTTAACTAATAGTCATGATCCTGCCAATCACATCATCGAATTATCCTTGCATTACGACCAAGGATATTCGTTAGTATCACCAGTGGTCATGATCATGTCATACACATGTCCATCTTTGCAGTACATGTAAGACCCCAAATTTTATGAAATGAAAGTATTCAATTTTCTTATAAATATTATTTTATTTAGTAAATGGTTAAATTGATAAAATGATTAAGTTAAGGGTGATGTGTGAAAATTTTGCAAAGTAAAACAAGTTGTTATAAAATATTCGGGAAATATTCGTTTGGTCGGGGAATATTCGTACGACGACACAATCATTGGTGAACCCCACAACAAAATTATTGTCGGAGTTAGAAAACGACAAAATTATCTTTTTATAAAAATAACGGCGAAAGTTTTACCATTAACTGTTGATATACTCGGTGATAAAAGTACAGTAATACGCGTGGTTGCATAGTAGCACACGGTATTGATTATTGATGCTTACGTAAGAAGTCACTCAATTATTGCTACAGTAATTGCTGCATAGTATTTCACGTTATTGATTCAATTATTGTCACAGTATCATCTGCACAATATTTTATATTATTAAACCAATAATGGAGATGATAAAGTTATTCATATTATTATTATTTATATTATTGACGATGTCTAGAAAGTTTTATCGAGGAAAAGGGTTTGGTCACCTAATTGCGCGCCAATAAAGAGAAGTCCTTATTGGAAAGCCCCCTCTTTCCTGAGAATGATGTGGTTGTCAATATTGTGAGTTATAATATTAATGATGAATAATTGTTGAAAGATTAAAAAAAATGTGTTGATTGAAAATAAAATGATTTGTAGTAAATATTTATTCAATCTTTGATATAAATAAGAAGTCTGTTATGAGACATTTGTTATAAATTTGGTTTATTCTATGGGGCCCATATGTCATCATCTAAGAGTCACTTTCGCCAATAGTACTTGCCTTTATCAAACGTCGAACCACTTATTGTTTCACATTACAGGCGTCAAACCACTTGTCGTTTCACAATACAGGCGTCAAACCACTTATTGTTTCACATTACAGGCGTCGAACCACTTGTCGTTTCACATTACAGACATCTAACCACTTTTCTTTTCACATCACCAGTCGTCAAGCCACTTGTCTCTTCCCATTGCAAGGGCTAAGCTATAAATCTTCTATAAATATAAGCTTATTTCTTCTTTCATTCTCACCAATTCACTACGACTCACAAGAGAATTCTATAGAGAGAGAATTAGATAGAAAGAAGAAGAGTATTCTGTTACTACACTATTGCGAGATCCAATCTCCCTACTAAGGTAAGGGTATTATTTATTTCGTATTCATGAAGAGAGTTATTTTTTCAATACTCGTAAGGGTTGTTATTCCATTCTTTATTATTCTGCTGAATAACTCGCTTCACGCTTAACTATCGCATACATGGTGAAATCCTTTTGTTATTCCATTCTTTATTATTCCGTGGGAATAACCTGTCTACGCGGACTACCGCATGCCTGGTGAATAACCCTTCGTATTCAGTTTTTATTAAATTATGAAAATGATCTCATCATGCGCATCACTGGCGTGATGCTTAAAAATCCATTTCATGCGCTTTAAGTATATTGTTCATTTCAGATTCCTAACTCTAAACTTACTATGGTAAATATTGCTTCTATAATTCCTGAAATGATCAAAAATTCTTTGATATTTGCGCTTCATCCAATATCTTTTCATGAAAATATTATTCTGAGTATTCTTGATAAGTTTTAACCTTTTCATGTCGGAGTACTATTCACGGGATACTATTCACTCGGGTACTATTCATCTGGGGTACTATTCATGACAAAAATTGATTTCTTTTATGTCCAAATTGTAAGACCCCGAATTTTATGAAATAAAATTATTCAATTTTTTCTTATAATTATTATTCAGTAAATGGTTAAATTGATAAAAGTTTAAAGTTATGGGTGAATTATGCAAATTTTACAAAATACGCAAGTGGGCTATAAAATATTCATTGTTGTGGGAATATTCGTTTGGTCGTGGAATATTCTTCTTTGCTTCGGGAATATTCGTATTGGCGCCGCAACCATTTATGGGCCCCATAATGTAATAACTGTCGGATGAAGAAAAAAGACAAATTAAAGTTTTTATAAATAATGGCGTAGTAGTTATTTATTAACACTTCATTGGAATAATGGTGGGTAAAGTAAAATGTAATACGCGTTGTTGCACATAAGACACACGATTTACATGATATTTTTGAATTATTAACTCTTACGTAAGAAGGCACTCTTCAATAATTATTACGTAATTACTCGCTCAAAGATTTTATTGATTCAATAATTGCCGCTATTGATATTTTATATTATTGCTTCAATAATTGTCACTGCATAATATTTCCCATTATCAGATCAATAATTCATATTATTTGAATAATATTATTAGATAGCATTATTGGCAATGTCTAGAAAGTTCTGTCAAGGAGAGGTTTGGTCACCTAATTGCGCGCCAAAGAAGGAAAAAATTCTTATTGAAAGCCCTCTTCCTGAACCTACTTTGGTTGTCAATATTGTGATTATATAATATTATTTGTGAATAATTAATTATTGATTTTTATGATAAAGAAAATATTCATTTTATGTGGATATAGATGGAGAAAATTTTAATGTGAAAATTATTGAAAATTAATATTTTATCTTTTTACGATAAAATAATTCATTTAAATATATTATTATATTTTTTAATAATATAATAATGGTGATATTTTTACGATGAATGTGGGATATATGAGTATATGAGGAGGAGGAGTATTTTTGTTACCAAAATGTTTAAAACATACTAAACATGTCGGTGGACCCCATTTCTTGGTCGAAATTTGATTATAAACTTGTAAAATCGCTTCGTTTGTGGATTTCTTGGTCAATATTTGTTTGAATTTGGAAAAACTTTCTTCTACAAAGTTGTAGAGAATTGAATTTCCTATAAAAACTCATGAGATTCAATTTTCTGATAAAAGAGCTATTTATTATGAATTATTGAAGTTTTGGATTAATTAATTATCATTTTTTTTTGAGTTTTAATTAATTAATTAAGAAAACGTTTTTGACATGTTTGGGGCATCTTTAACATGTGTTTGATGGCTGAAAATTTGATTCTAGGCATGCATAGAAGATTATATATATATATATATATATATAATATTTTAATAAATTTTCGCTTTGGTGTTCTAAGCAATTTCCTATAAATAGGTGCTTAGGTTATAATTGAAAATCACACCGTAAATCTGAAGTTTTCTCTCTATATTATCGGTTTATTCTTGTGAGTATTTTGAGTATACTTTGAGTATTGCTATACTGGTGCAAGTTCGTTCATCGTTATTCCAAATGTCAATCTTTGCTTTTTTTGAGGTAAAGGATAATAAGAGATTTTAAGGGTTATTATTTCGAAATTCTTTTGAACCTTCAAAAATTCTGGAAAAATTTGAAATGATAATTTGATGAGTTTTGTTGATTGTGTCCAAAAAATGGTGATTTTTGGACGTATAGATTAGGAGTTATGGATTTTATGAGAAAAGACTATTTTAAAAGTAGCTGCTTATAACTCCTTGTGATTAACTCTAAAATTGATGAAATTTTTATTGTGAGTACATCTATATAATATCAGTATATCTTGTAAATTTTAGAATTTTTGGATAAAATTACAATTTATGATAAATGTTCAAATATTCGGTGGTTTTGGCCATGTGAAAAATAGTAAATGACTTTTAAAAATTTTGAGAAAAATATATGATCAATATAGGACTATATTCTGCTAAATTCCAGAAAAGAAATATTTTTGGAATTGATTTGTTATTTTTTCATGAAAATGGACTAGTTATGAGTAAATGAATTAAATATGTTATGTGAGGTAAGAAAATTAGAAAATAGGATTTTATGGCTTGAGAATCCTACATGAGGTATATGCAGATTTTTGATGAGGATTTTGGTTATTGGTGATGAAATCTTATGAGTTTGGCATTTTAAGATGATTAAATGCATTTATTAGTAAAGTGTAAACAATTAAAATAAATTGTTTATAAGTTTAAGAAATGATTAAAATATTGTGGTAGTATTAATAATATTAGATTATGAGATTATTAAGTGATTTATAACATTTTGATTAAGTTGTTATGAAATCATTGATTTATGAATCTTACTCTTGAGATTAAATCTATATGTTGATTATATTGTTTTTATATAACATTCTTATAACCCTAATGATGATATTTCTCTTTGACTTGAGTGTAAAGATGGATAGATTATTGGTATGATCGTGATTATAGGTTCTTCTTTGCCCAGAAGGTGCAAAGATGACTTGTTGATGAATATTTTTTTGGCCCGTAGTGCAAAGATGAATTGTTGATGAATATCTTTGGGTCAGAGTGCAAAGAAAGACGACTGTAGTTGAATATCTTTGACTCAGAGGTGCAAAGATGAACTGTTGATGAATTGATGAATATCTTTGGCCAGTAGTGCAAAGATGAATTTATTAGTATGATTATTATGAGAAGGCGTGATTTGGTATAACCATGATCTTTGATATTTCGTAAAGACAAGTGATGAGAATTATCTTCATTCCGAATGAGAAAAGGAATTTAGAAAAAAAATTACGATTATGAGTTATACATGTGATTGTGGGATGAGAATTGTTGATTGATGTTACAGGATAAAACATTGTTGGTGGACTTTTAACATGGAGAAGATAATAGACTTTATAGTCTATTTGACTCTTCTAATGGATTGCTTCGTTCACCGCAACTATGGTTGAAATTTTTTTTATCATCTACCATATGTTCTAAATCTCTGATTTATTATTGATGAAGGCTATTGATAATTTAATTATCTTTAGTCATGATATTCTTTACTGAGCTAGTTGTGCTCACCCTTTTACTTCATAATTCCTTTCAGGTAATAAAAGTGTAGTTGGGTCGAGCGGGGGAATAGAACGGCGGTCTATAGATGTTGAGGGTGAGGTGAATTTAACTTGGAAGGGTGTTTTGCCACTATCATACAAGATGTCTAATGACATACAACCTCGTGTCATCATAAGACAGTGGTTGTGCTCATCCACTTCTTTGAGTATATTTACAAGCACTACCTATATAATCTTGGTGTTTGTTTGGAGTATAATTCCCAATTAGAGACAAAGGAGATAATGATATGTCAAGAGAAGACTCGCCATCGAGAAGAATATGATAGTAATTTTCTCGCTTTTCTTTGGGGTCTATTAATCAACCAAGGATAATTACGTGGCCATATGATATCTACCATAACCTAGAAGCATGGCCTCCCATGTACGAAGGTTTCTCTGAGCACTTCCCAAAGATTCTAATTTTTAAAATGAGTTTCGACTATACCTTTATGTAAGGTGTCATTATGAAATACATTCACCACTTGGGGACATGAGTCACAGCTTGATATATATTTGTATCCAAACTCACAACATATGTGTTATTGTATTTTGCAAGACAATTGTTGTAATAAAGTTGTAGTTATTTTCTGTACCATGTATTTGGCGACTCAAAATGGGTTGGATGGAATGGACCTATTTTGGGGGCGTTACATTTGGTATCAGAGCTTAGGGATATGATCTCTGGCGGAGATCGGGGAATAGAACTAGGAGGGGAGAGACGAGTAAATCCTTCGCTAGTGTGTCCTACCTAAGCTTATTTAATAGTTGGTCAGTATATAGGGATATTATGTGATATATTGATTTCCTAATTAACCCTTGTTTTTGAAGTCGTATTCTAGAATGATATCCTAAATACAGGAGAGATGAGCATTGGAGAAATTATGATGACGTGGGAAGATGGAATCAAATGAAAGCAAGGTATTCTCAACCCTTTGAAATACTGTATGTATATTTTTTGGGGACGAAATTTCATAAGGAGGGAGATTGTAAGACCCCGAATTTTATGAAATAAAATTATTCAATTTTTCTTATAATTATTATTCAAGAAATGGTTAAATTGATAAAAGTTTAAAGTTATAGGTGAATTATGCAAATTTTACAAAATACGCAAGTGGCTATAAAATATTCATTGTTGTTGGAATATTCGTTTTGGTCGTGGAATATTCTTTAGCCGCTTGTGAATAATATTAACGCATGCCAGCAGCCCATTTGTGGGCCCCATAATGTAATAACCGTTTGATAAAGAAAAAGACAAATTAAAGTTTTTATAAATAATGGCGTAGTAGTTATCATTAACACTCATTGGAATACTGCAGGTAAAGTAAAGTAATACGCGTTGTTGCATAAAGAGATAGCACAAGATTGTTACAAAGATTTTTTGAATTATTAACTCTTACGTAAGAAGGCACTACTCAATAATTATTACAGTAATTACTGTTCAGTATTTTATTGATTCAATAATTGCCGCGTTGATATTTTATATTAATGTTGCTCAATAATTGTCACTGCATAATATTTCCCATTATCAGATCAATAATTCATATTATTTGAATATTATTATTAGATAGCATTATTACTTGACTCTTCTAATGGATTGCTTGTTTCGCTGCAGTTAAACTTGATGTCTATTGTATTTTATCAGTTTAACACTGTTGAAGGCTAACGATAATTTATTCTGCATTATCTTAGTCATAATATTTCTTACTGGGCTAGTTAAGCTCACTCTTTTCTTTCATTGTTCTCTTCTGAAATGAGAATATAAATTTGGGACTAGTCGGGAACCGAGTGATGGTCCGTGATGTTTGCATTAGTAGTCCCTCACTATTCTGCGTGAAATAGTGTGATAATAAATGTATTGAGGACTTATTTTGAGTTTGAATAACGCTCTGTAAGACATTATTTGTATTAAAACTCACAAACTTCATGTCAGTATATTTAAGTTTATATTTGTATTTTGTACCATGTATTTGGCGACTCAGAATGGGTGATGTATACCTATTTGGGGGCATCACAGTTGGTATCAAAGCTTAAGGATATGATCCCTAGCTGAGATGTGAGATTAGAACTAGGAGGGGAGAGACGGGTAAATCCTTCGCTAGTATGACCTACCTAAGCTTATTTGTTATTTAGTTGGTCGGTCAGAGTATAAGGATAATATGTAGCATGTCAATTAACCTTTATTTTGTGGCAGTGTTTGAAAATGACATCCAAGAATGTTGAGATAAGAAATGGAGCACATGAGACCGTTGAGTCACCAACGATCAATACCCAGGATAATGTGCATCAGGAAGGCAATAATCCTCAGATAAACAATAACACTGATCAAATGATGAACGATGGGATGTTAAGAGGCTTTATGCAATTCATGCAACATTAGGCGAGAACGACTCTTGTTCAAAATACAGGTGGAAACACTGGCAACTCTCGGACGGTCACCGCTAAACAATTCAAGGAGCTGAGACCACCAGAGTTTTTGGGAGAGCCAAAACCACTTAAGGCGGAGACGTGGATAAAGCAGATCACCAAGATATTTGATGTCTTGGGATGCTCCGAGGAGCAAAAGGTTCCTTTGCCACCTTCATGTTATGAGAAGAAGCGGCGATTCATCGTGGGAATCAGTAAGCGTATCAACTTTTACCAGACTCAAAATGTCTTGGGAGAAGTTCCAAGAACTGTTCAATGATAAGTACTTTCCCGAAAGTATTTGTCACATGAAATAGGTAGAGTTCATCAAGCTGGAGCAAAACAATATGACCGTGTCGCAGTACGAAGCTAAGTTTGCTGAGTTTTCTCGGTTCGCATCCCACTTAGTTGATAATGAGGAGAGAATGGCGTGAATGTTTCTAAGAGATTTGAAACTCGAGATACGTCAATACCTCATTTCTCATAAACTTTACTTGTATTCAGATGTTGTGAATAGGGCTCAGTTATTGGAGCACGGTAATGAGTCAACCCAACCAAGAGATAGCAGCCGGTAAAATAATAATACCAGTGGTAGCAGTCATCGAAGCAGTGAAAACAAACGTGAAGGGAATCAGCATGCCAGAAATGGTAACCACTTTGGTGGTAATCATGGCCAAGACAATAAAAGTAAAAATTTCAAGAAGAGAAGGTTCAATAATGACGGAAAGACATCGGCAGCAGCACCAACACCCGTTTTAAAGGAAGAAGAACGACCACCGGTCGTATGTTTCAAATGCGGATATGAGGGACACATCAGTCCAAACTGTACGCAGCAGTCCAAAGCGCGTTATAATTGCAGAAGAGAAGGTCACCTAGCTCGATTTTGTCGTGTAGTGAAGTCAAGTCCAGTTGGGATGGTGACGCCAAAGGAAGTCCCAGACAAGTAAAAATCGGTAGTTTAAGAGAGAGCATTTTTTTGTGACGAGGAACCCGAACGAAGTTATCACGGGTAAGCTAATCATAAACCCTTGCGAAGTCTATACCTTATTTGATACCGGTTCTACCCATTCTTTTATTTCTCCTACTTGCACTCAACATTTAAATTTAACTCCAGAGAAATTAGACTTTGATTTATCTATTGAAACTCCGTTGGGAAAAATCTTCGTTACTTCTGTTATTTCCCAGAGGCACAATAGTTATCTAGAAGGGGGGGGGGGGTTGAATATATAATTAAAATTCTTTTCGTTTTACTTTGTTAGTTTTGATAATGATTTAAACACATCGGGATTAAGATTTGTTTGATCTCCCTTTTTAGATATGGTGAGTTAATGAGAGTGATGCAGTTATAGCAGTTGTAGCAAGAATGCAATATACACAACAATTTTAAGTGGTTCAGAGCACTTAAAGCTCCTAGTCCACTCTTCTACTCCTCGAGTAGGAAATCCACTAAGGATGTCTTTTACACTTTCTGAATCTCACATATTCCTTCTAGACTAGCAGTCTAGGAACTTCTTAGTTCACACTTGAACTCTTCAAGTCCAGCAGACTTGGTTCTTCACAGTTCACTTTAGAACTCTTCAAGTCCTTCTGAATTGGAACTTCTTACTTCACTTGTTTGGCTGTTGTTGAGTTCTTGATTGGTGTTACTCAGTTGCCTTTAAGCTCTTGTTCAAAAGAACTTAGTAGCTGATCAAGCTTTCTCTTTTTCTTAGATCGTAGAGTTGAGCGTTGAGTTTTCTTCTCTTTTTTTGTTCAATGCTTGCTTGTTTGAATCATCTGCAGATGTCTTGCATATATGTGTTCCTTGAAATCTGTCCGTTGAATCCATCCGTTGGAGCATTTAATGCGTTTGCCGTTTCTGAACTTTGATGGAGACTTTCCTGCATATCTTCTGAATTGCATTCTGGCCCACTGACATAGCAGACTGCTTTCTCACCTAACACCTGAAAAGGTGTTTTCCTCTGTCCCATTGTCCTTTCCTTAGCTTCTTCAATACGTTTCTTTGTTGCATACTAAGGATATTTTTTATGCCATTGGGACTGGTGATTACTTCAACGTTTGTAACCCATTCCACATTTGTTAAGATTTTATCTTTGAACAAATGGTCAAGGCCCACAGCTTTTGACACAGCCAGATGATACTCTACGATTATGATCGTGGTGTCTTGCCATCTTGGTTCTTAATGCAAGCAAACGAGAACACTACAATTTCTCTTAAGGACTGACACACTACGATCTTCACTTGCTTGTCTTGCAGACTCTACGTTTCTGAGAGCACACTACAATTTTTGAGTTGGCTTTGACAAACGTCTGGACCGCTCTACGATCTTTGGAGAGGCCCTTCAAGGTAGTCATACTACGATCCTTGATGCTCTACGATTTTATCTTGGCTTTTGCAAACTCTTAATCAGCTCAATAGACTACAATTCTGTTTGAAACCTATCTATTACATTTCAAGATATAGATCAACCTAACATTTTTGATCTCTTTATCTATACATTCATTTACAGAATGATAAACATTAAAAGATTAGATCAACATAACAATTTTGATCTATCACTAAGTCCTTGTAAATATATTCCTTAAAGGACTTCACATATAATCATGAGTATTTACTTTAAACATCAAACAAAATATGCACTCTTCCAACAATCTCCCCCTATTTGATGTTGACATAACCAAGGAGATTTGTTGTCATGATTATCAAATTCTATATGCAGTTGCAGCAAAGTAAATATGACTTAATATTTCAAAGGAAAGCATCCAAATTTCTAGAGAATAAGTATGAATTTATTGATGTTTGAGGATAGATATTACATTTTAACTTAATTACATCAATAAGGATTTAGTTTTAACTTATCTCTATTTCTTTTGCCTTTTGCTTCTCGGAGGATTTGCATATTCCTCAGCTCTTCTTCTCCTGCTAGCTTTGTCTCTCCGTGCTATTTCTTCCAGCTCGCTTTGACTTAGTCTTTCATTATGATCGTGCCTATTCATGAATGCAGGATCTCCAATTAGCATTCTTAGGCCTGTGGTGGTCACCTTGTGTGAGCTGGGAGAAGGTCCTTGACTCCTTAATGGTTGAGCCATGACAATTGGCTGCTGATCAGATCATTGATTGTGATGGCCAGATCGTGGAGTCTGATGGTGAGGCTGCCTTGTAGGACTCCTTGATGATTGAGCTGAGAAAGTGCCTCTGCCCTTGCCTTGATCTCCTTTCCCTTTATTCTCCCACTTTATGTCAGCATCAAGGGCTCGAATGTCTTCCGATAAGCGAGTCATGCCTTGAACAAGCTCGTTGAGCTGACTTTGGAATTGAGCAATGTCTTCATGGTTTTCTTTAATGAGAGCATCAAAGCGAGCTTCCCTTTGTTGGAGGATGTCCAGGACATTGTCAGTCTGCTTCATTTGGCCCATGGAGAATTCATGAAATTCTTTCATTGCGGTTCGTAAATTTGTGAGACTTTCCATCATAAGATTGTTCTGGGACTCCTGAGTAGTCTATAGGATCAAAACAACATCCCTGTGTCTTTTAGCAGCTTGAAAATGAATTTGATCCCATTCATATATGCTCTGAATCATCTCCTTTATGATCTCCCGAAGCTTCTTTGTTAGCTCAGAGCTTAGGGTGCTTGGGAGGGAGTTGGCAGCATCAATGAGATGAGTCAGCCTCAGTTGAACAAGGTCTGAGTGAACTTCAAATTCTTCCTGTATGTCCATAGTCACTTTTTGGGATGCTTCAGACAGTTCTGCTTTGGTGGGAAGATCGGATATGAGTTCAAGGAGTTGCGAATTATTTGGAGGAGGGGCTCTTTTGAATTGATCTTGTAGGGTGTAAAGAGCAAGATCAAGGTTGAAACATTCATTGAAGGATGAGGATGAAATATCTGGTGGAGGGGCTTGTGTTTGGGTTTCTTGAGTAGGTGGCTCTGCGATTTGGGCGTATGACTTTACGATTGGACTTGAGTCAATAATCGTAGAGATGAGAGGAGATGGGATTAAAATGAAGTTGGGCATATTTGAGTCATCAGCTACAGAATTTTGAGATTCTGCAACTGGGAATTGATTTAGTGGATTTAGGATAACTTCCAACCAGCTTGGGAATTCATATAATTGACTGAAAAATGATGGTGGATAGTGATTAATCCTGAAAAGGATAGGGATAGATAGTACCTCATGCTCATTCTTTAAAGAAGGGTCATTTGTGTTTAGCTGTTTGGCAAAGTTGAAGTTGTCTGGAAATCCATGAGCTAGCACTGTGATTGTAGGATATGCTTTGAAGCTCCAGAATATGTGATCCCAGCAGTTGAGAATTTGAGTTCTGTGGAAAGGCATCATGGGTAGATAAGAGAACAACTGATTGTAGTTAGCTCTCCTATACCCATCACAGCCCACAGCTATGAATTTTATTTCATCATCTTCTTCTTCACTGACTTCTTTGGTGGTGTCCAGTACATCAATAACCTCCATAGTATCACTTCTTTTCAACCCTGCAGTTTCTGAAGCCAGAATTTTGTGAGGAACATAGGGAGATTCCTGATGATCTTTTGGCAGTTCCTCCTTAGGAGTAACTTCTTCTGTCATGAGGACTTCATGATGCTCCCCCTCAGCTATCATCCATTTGCATTTCAAATAGCTCCCCCTCAGCTGGAGCATTCTCTAAAGTAAGAATTTCAGAAAGCTCCCCCACAATTTGAGCTATATTCTTTTGACTTGCTTCAGATAGCCTCTTTTCTGCAGCTATCCTTTTATCTTCCTCCTTTAAGGCCTTTTTATTGGCAAGAATGTATTTCTTGACAAGTTTTCTTCTTGACTTTTTAGGTCGAGCCACGCCTCAAGACTTTTTTTGACTTTTCACTCTGAACTGCTGATCGACCAGTATATCTTTTGTAGCAACCTCTTTGGAGAGGGCGTCGGTCTGTCTCTACGATCGGTAGAGAGATTCGACGATCGAAGCGCATGACGATGGCCTCTTGGACTTGTGACTATTTTTATTCTTCTTCAAAGAAATTTGAGAGATGGTAGCTCTGTCTTCATCTCGCCTCGACCAACCGTTTTTCCTTTTCAATATCCTCAGAGTTTCAATGTCAGAAAGCTCTTGTGGTATATCAGTGGTTGACCCCTGAGGTTCTTCTGCCATTTAAGCCTTCGCTTTCTTTTTCCTTTGCTTTTTCTGACTAAAGCTATTTGTTCCTCCTTATTGGTTTCTTCTTCATCTTCTTCAGTTTCCTTAACAACAGACATGTTCCCTGGGATCCCTGACTCCTTTGCATCACCAGTTCTACCACTGGACTCAGACATCATTCGTACATTTTTTGCTGGATTCCTTTTCCAATTTTTGAACAGTTGATGGGTCATTCGTCTGTTCGGATTGATAGACTCTCCTTCATCATCCCCTATCTTATTTTCCAAGGCGGACTGTAGGATAATACTTATGAATCGTCCGTATAACATCTTTCTAGAGCTCTTTAACTTCTTCGAGCTAAGAATCCACTTCCCAATCCATTCAAGTAGTAGGGCTCCATAGTTAAGCTATATCCCACAACTGATGGATGTCATGAGCTTGAGTTGTACTTCATTTACAGAGTCATGGCCGGAGCTCTTACAACATATGCATTTTCCAACAATGTCTGCCAGAAATTCGTACCTCTGAGGGAACGCTTTCTTCTTGTACCCTTTGACAGTGGGGAACTTTTTATGGTGCATTTTCTTAAGTCCTTTATGGAAATCGATGCCATCTATAAATTGAAACCCCTTCGATTTGAAGCCTAGGGCTAGATTGATATCCTCAGCCTTGAGCTTGATTTCCATGTCCTTGACCCTCGTGGTGATGACGTCATTCTCGAACACACCATTTTTATAGAATTCTTTTATTAGCTTAGGGTAGATTATTGTGATCATACCCAGAGCCTCTTCAAGACCAGCTTTCTTTATCAGAGATAGAGTTTTGATAAACTTGGGATCAACTGTCTTGAACTCATCGAAACAGAGTCTGTAACCAGAGATGACATTTGAGTCTGCCATTGATATCTTTGTACTTACGATGATTTTGCGATTTTGAAAGCTAGGGTTTCTGCTGTTGGAGAGAGAGAGATATATGAGCTTTTTGAACTTCTAATCTTTCAAAAAGGTTTTTAAACTATTCTTGTAACTTCCCTCCACACGATCTGATTAGAGAGACATGTGTCGAGTGCTACTTGGCTCCACGATTTTAACTTGTGAGAAAATACTAATTTGCCCCTTAGCTCCTCCTGAGATGATGTGTCCTTTGGGAGGACTACGATCGTTGAGGTAGTTCTTATAATCTTCGAGTTTGTACTACGATTGTCAAGTCTGCTTTACAATCGTCGAGTCTGCTCTGCATTCGTTGAGTCTGTACTGCGATCGTTGTGTTTACTTCTGAATCTGCTCTGCGAACGTTGTCTGCCCTGGTCCTTGTGATTGAACTTTTGACTTAGCATTTCTCTTTAGTTAAGGTAGCTCAGGAAGGGCTAACCTCTTAGAGTGAATTAAGGGTTAGGTTTATCCTTGAGGCACTTGACAGAGAGATTGCTTTGACTTGTTGGAGCTTTGTCATCACAGGATGCTTCTTTGTTCAGTTGATGGAGCTCTACGATCGTGGTCTTTCATATCACTATAACTCTACGATCGTGAACTTTCTTTGGTCATGTCTACGATTTCGAACTTAGCCTTTATATCTGCATGGTTAGCACAAACTAGAGCATAGATTTTATGGTTGTAAATTTAGCATGCCTAGTTCACTCATTAGTTTATTAAATGGATTCATCTAGAGGTTTCGTAAAGACATCAGCAAGTTGATTTTCAATAGGAATATATTGTAGAGATATAGTTCCATTTTGTATATGATCCCTAATGAAATGATACCTTATTTCTATATGCTTAGTCCTAGAGTGAATGACAGGATTATGTGTTCTTGCTATAACACTTGTGTTATCATAGTGAACAAGTATAGATTTAAATTCAAACCCATAGTCTGTTAGTTGATTTTTCATCCAGAGGATCTCATGTACAAAGAATGCCAAAGAAAGAATGTATTCAACCTCTGCGATCGAAGTAGATCTTTCGAGTTTTGCTTCTTGCTGAACCAGGACACAAGTCTATTCCCTAGCAGCTGACAGGTGCCACTGGTACTTTTTCTGTCTATTTTACAACCTGCAAATTCAGCATCTATATATCTTGTTAGTTCAAATGAGGACTCCTTGGGATACCAAAGCCCCAAGTGAGGTGTGCCCTTGAGGTACCTGAAAATCCTTTTTACAACAGTTAAGTGTGATTCCTTAGGATTATCTTGAAATCTAGCACATATGCATGTTGCAAACATTATATCTGGTCTGCTGGCAGTCAAATATAGAAGAGAGCCTATCATACCTCTGTATTGAGTTATGTCAATACTTTTAACTTTTTCATCTTTGTCAAGCTTGGTTGCTAGAGCAATTGGGGTTTTCATGGGAGAGGCTGATTCAATGCCATACTTTTTAAGTAAATCTTTGATATACTTGGATTGGTTTATAAAGATTCCTTCATCAGTCTGCTTTACTTGCAGTCCAAGGAAGAAGTTCAGCTCACCCATCATGCTCATTTCAAACTTGCTCTGCATAAGCTTGGAAAATCTCTTACATAACTTTTCATCAGTAGATCCAAAAATGATGTCATCAACATATATTTGAACTAATAAGACTTTGTCTTTATGCTTTCTAAGAAATAATGTGGTATCTACTCTACCTCTAGTGAACCCATTTTCAATAAGAAAGTTAGTTAATATTTCATACCATGCTCTAGGTGCTTATTTAAGACCATATAAGGCTTTGTCTAATCTATAGACATAATTGGAAAGAGATGGATTGATGAAACCTGAAGGTTTTGTGACGCCCCCAAATCCGGGTATCTTTCAACCCGACAGATGGTGCTACACGGTACTCATAACTGTACATTCATTCTACTGAAACGACATCAAAATATGTGTATCAACAACATTCTTATTACATTAATAATATTACATCCCGTTCCCAGGTTCTAAAACTATAACATTCTTTGTTCATCATACTATAATATATACAATTTACTAGTTTATTACAAGGTAAACTAATCGTTCCTCTTCGTCTTGCCTTTAACCTTGTCGGATCCCTCGGTTCGTTCGGTCCTAGCTGCATTCATATGGTTCAAGCAAGAGTGAGCATAACAAGCTAAGCAAGTACAACAATTTCTTTTAACCAACATGCTTGAAACATAGGAATTGTATATCTTCAATAACTAGACAGTAGTTATGAAGTACTATCGATAATTCAAAATAGCACTTCTTTTCCTTCAAAACATTTTACAATGACAATATTCAGTAAAACATCAATTCTGGCTCAAGACCATGAGTGTTTCATAATTTCTTTGAAAAGGACAACCCGACACTAAGTCCGTAAGTTCAGCATAACTTACGAGCACTTCTGGGTGATCAGCCCATAGTACTCTATGTTGATCAACACTACATTCATTAAACGTGTATACGTTTAAGTTGTGGCAACCTCACGAGCCTGTCGTTAAATGACAAAAACATTTTTAGCATACTCAGTCTTCGATTGAAAACCACACCAATATAACTTGGTAAACATTAAACATGCTTGATAGAATCATAACATAAGTCTAGCCGAAAGAATTTTCTTTGACTTCCTCATACAAAACTTCATGCCAAAGGATACATGAATTACAAAACATGTCCAGACTGAACTGGAACAAGGGTTAGAATACTTGCCTTTAACGTCTGCTACTTATAACACGTACACTTTAAGTCTCTAAGTCTCTACATTAATGACAATATCACATAACACATTAGGTCATGAATGAACATACATAGACCCTAATATATCTTACCCTTCTTCTCAATCTAATTATAATTTAGATTTATTATTATTGGTTCTGGCTTTTCATTATGTCGTTCTCATTACGTTCATCTTCAATTAATTATTAACCTTTAATCATCATACATTAAGTGTTTAACAATGCCTTAACAATGTTATAATTATACCTTAGTTCATTACTAATGAGTTATCTTTCATTCTATACTTGTAAACATTCTTGTCTCTTCGAAACCCTAGATCGCGCCGCATGGCTTGCCACACATAGCTCTCCTCTCGCACTGCAAGCATGAAGTTTGCGATGAAAGTAATGACACTGTGCCAGGCATTGCAGCGCCACCATTTGGCCTTGGGTTGGCGCCGCGGCGCCAACTCTGTGCCTTAGAAAATTTACAGCTTTTGAAATTTTTGCGAAACTCCCGGACGCATAACTTCTTCGTTATAAGTCCGAATTGGCTCGTTCAAAAGCCTACGGTTCACAAATTACATACTCTATGCGTTAATGCAAGAATTTTATCTATTTGACTTTGTTTGCTCAAAATTCACCTATTAGTCCATTTTTAACGAAAACGGTAAACGTTCGTGAACGTTCAACGCTCGTTTCTTCGTTCTAAGTCGAAATTTGGTCATTCTCGAGTCCGCAACTCTATAATGCCAAATAAGACTTGTCTCCATTGAAAACCAATGTTTCCAAGCTCAATATCAAAATTTGACTTCCATTCCGAGATTTTCACGAATTCGACGATTATCGTCCAAACTCGTAAATTTCGCCTTAACTTCATTTCTTATGATTTGTTCATCGCTTCAAATGGATTCAATCCATCGTACTAACATCTTGACATACATACTCATTAACTTATAAACATAATAAGTTATTACTTGTTCTTTGTGAGTTTATAACTTATAAAAGTATAAACTACTTATGACTTCCTTTCTCATGACTTATTATAGATTAAGTCTTTTAACCACCATTCTTACTTCTTATTATCATACCATCTTATTAAAGTACACATATGAGTAGTTCATATAAAATCTTTATAAATTCATAACTTAATTAGTTTGAATTACGTATTCATGACTTATACGGCTTAAGTCCATTGATTAATCATTCTTATCATTCCTTAACATACATGTTCTACCACTACCCCCTTCTCTAACAATTGAAGAGAAAGAAATTATGGT
The DNA here is from genome assembly GCA_020205605.1 of Panax ginseng. NCBI lineage: Eukaryota > Viridiplantae > Streptophyta > Magnoliopsida > Apiales > Araliaceae > Panax > Panax ginseng. The sequence goes on along the minus strand of CM035144.1, from coordinate 98,716,325 downwards.
TTAAGTTCTTACCTATGAAGATCACTTGCTTAAATTCTTACTTTCCTTCTTGCTTCTTGAATTCTCAAAGGCTAAATTGTTCTAGCTTTTGTAGTTTATTCTCACTTATTCTCTCTAACTAATAAGCTCTCAACTTATTAGATGAAATGAACAACCAACAAAATGAAAACCAAGCTTGCTATTTATAGGAGTTGCTAGATTAGGGCATAAGGGTCATTAATCCAATCCCACCTCCTTAATCACCTCCTTACTATTCATTACCTAGATATTAAGTTAACTTGCTCCTCACATGAATTACTTGGCCACCACAACACTTAGCCATTAAGTTAACTTGGCCACCACCTTATTTGCTTGCTCATCACATAAGCACTTTACTTAGCTTTTAAGTTTGCTTGGTCATTACATAACTTATCTCTTGCTTAGCCATTAAGTCTACCTAACTTATACTTTGCTTAACCCTTAAGTCTACTTGCTCATCATACAAAGTTCTTGATCACCAATTCACCCATATGATCATGGGTTGCCCCATGGATCCTCCTAATCCATTGGATTCTTACTTTGGGTTTAAGGTTTAATTAATCCTAACGTATACAATGGGCTTGTATTAACAATTCTTTGGGCTTTATCATTATCTTGCATTAGGCTTACACATCTCTACACTTGGGCCTTATCAATATCTCATTGGACTTTACAATTTCTTACTCAATCCTACAAGTCCATTATATTTGGCTTAAAGCCTTATAACGTATAATTTACGTATTAATCTCATATTCTAACTCGTATACTTATTTAATATACGACATTCCATCATTCATACATGCTCGTATAATACCTTGTATTATACTTGTATTCATAACCTTGTACAATACTTACGTATTATACAATCATTACTTTAATTCATTATACGCATTTAAATTCCTTCTCGGAACTCATTTTTCCTAATCGTTAGGTTTTAAGTCAGCAGGCAAAAAACTGCGTTTACTATAACTGAAATATTATTGGATATTCTATCTTACCTCGATATTCTATCTCACCTCGATATTCTATCATTACGTATTTCTCAGAAATTCAAAAATAATTCCCGAGCAGAAATGCGTGAATAGTATTTTTTGAAAAATTTCTCGGAAAGCTTTTATTTTCATCTTGAAAATTCAAACACTTTAATTCTACTACGTAGCCAAAATACTACGACATTTCGATATATTTAAGTCATAGAACGACCTTCAATTAGCTTACTCCCATATATAATTAATTAAATTCATTTTAATCCACATAATCAAATAAAATTTTAATTCTCAAAAATCCAAATTTTCTGGGGCGTTACAGGTTGCTCTACATATACTTCTTCTTGAAGTTCACCATTTAGGAATGCACTTTTGACATCCATCTGAAATACTTTGAACTTCATATGAGCAGCAAAGGCAAGGAATATTCTGATGGCTTCTAGTTTGGCAACAGGTGTAAATGTCTCATCGTAGTCAATACCTTCTTTCTGAGAGTAACCTTTGGCCACCAAAGACTTGGCGGAACCGTGGGGGCACACGCCTTGATTAGAGTTATACTAAGATTAAGGTTTGGAGAGAAAAAAATGATATTTACATATATTTTATATCTTTTACGTATTTTTTAATAGGTCCTGCAACTCAATGTGAGTGAGAAACGTAAATTTGAATTGTCTAAATAATGACAAAATGTTTGCAAATAAAAAAAAATAAAGAGGCTATTTTGTTTTGTTCAATATAAAATTATTATGAACTTTTTAAAATTAAATTAAGATATTTTTAAACTCTAAATTAATATAATTTTTTAATTTTAAAAATTAAAGGCACACGCCTCAATAGTCAAAATCTATTAAAAGTTGCATGAAAACACAATTTATTTCTTATTTGATGCATTAGAAACTCCAAAGTAGTCTTTAATTTAATTAATGGGTGATATAATAAGCATCTCAATTTTTAAATGCATTCTTTTCCTAAAAAACTCCAAATTAACCTTTAGTTAATATGTAATCAAGAAATCTTTGTGAAGAGATTCAATCAAATATGCTCATTTTATATTCCTACAATTTTTACAAACACATTGAATTATTATATTTTTCCAACAATTGAAAACGAGCAAATTTTGAGACGCTTTTTAAACTATATGAGACTCATTTATGATACGATTACCTCCTCTTAATCGTAAAACCGAAAGAAGCACTTCAAGCGCCAATAAATAAAAAAAATTCTTGATGTATTTTGCCCCCCTATGAAAAAATCTTCCTTCCGTTCATACTTTCGTCCACCGGTCTTGCTTTATTCTCAAGTTATTACTCCATCTTCATCCATCTTATTCTTGAAGACCCACTTGGTGCCAATGACAGGATGATTTTTTGGTCTTGGAACTAATCTCCATACTTTGCTTCTTTCAAACTGATTTAGTTCTTCCTGCATGGCTTCTATCCAGCTGGAGTCTTCCATAACATCTTCTATCTTCTTTGGTTCCATCTGTGACAGAAAGCTCAGATAGAAACACTCATTTTGGGTGGCAGCTCTTGTTTTGACTCTTACATTTAGGTCTCCAATGATTAAGTCTTTAGTGTGATCTCTTGTCCATCTATTTTCTGTTGGAACATCTGTCCTGATGCCTTCTTGTCTGAGACCTTCGAGATCAATTTCAGCTTCTAGATGTGGAGGTTCGCTGTCTTAGATAGTTCTCTCTACGATCTCCTCTTCTTGCTCAACGATCTCATTTTCTGGGACTACGATCATAGTGTTGAGCTCGACGACCTCGTTCGTAGTGTCTGAACTGTCGATCGTAGTGTCTTGAGGCATTGTTTTGTCTAAGTCTGTCTCATCAAAGATGATGTGAATTAAAACTTCAACACTCAGTGTCTTTTTATTGAACACTCTGTAGGCCTTACTGTCTGTGGCATACCCAAGAAAAATTCTTTCGTCTGACTTGGGTTGAAACTTTGTCAAATATTGCTTTCCATTGTTGAGAATGTAGCATGCACAACCGAATACATGGAAGTAGCTGACACTTGGCTTTCTTCCTTTCCACAGTTCGTAAGGAGTCTTTTTAATTATAGAGTGTATCCGTGATCTGTTCTGAGTGTAGCATGCAGTGTTGACAGCTTCTGCCCAGAAGTACTCAGGCAAATGGGCTGCTGCTAGTAGAGTTCTTCCAGCCTCTATTAGTGTCCTGTTCTTTTTTTTAGCTACTCCATTTTGTTGAGGAGTTCGTGGAGCTGAGAAGTTGTGACTTATGCCATTGTCTATGCAGAACTGGTCCATTTCAGAGAAGTCAAATTCTCTGCCATGATCACTCCTTATAGCCTTAATTTTCTCCTCTTTCTCGTTCATTACTAGTCTGAACATCTTGATCAGTTGAGAGCTTGTTTCATCTTTCGAGGTCAGAAAGAATACCCATGTGAATCTGGTGTAATCGTCCACTACGACTAGTGAATATCTTTTCCCTCCAAGGCTCGTTGTTGGAATTGGCCCAAATAGATCCATGTGAAGCAGCTGCAGGGGCTTGTCAATTGAGTTGGCAGTTTTGCTCTTGAATGAGCTTCTGGTCTACTTTCCAAGTTGACAGGCATTGCACGACCTTTCTTTAATGAAGTTAAACTTGGGTAAGCCTGCAACTAGATCTTTTGAGGCCAATTTGGACATGCTCTTGAAATTGAGATGAGACAGTCTCCTATGCCATAGCCAGCTCATTTCTTCAGATGCTTTAGCCAAAAAACATATTGTCTCGTCTGAGCTTAGTTGTCCAAGATTTACTGTGGAGACATTTCCTTCTCTTGTTCCAGTTAACTTTATGGCAGATGTCTTCAGATCTCTGACTTGACATTAATTGTTGAGGAATGTTACTTGATGACCCTTGTCGCAGAGTTGACTTATGCTTAGAAGATTGTGTTGTAGTCCTTCCACATAGGCCACTTTGCTGAAAGACACTGCACCATTTCCAACTGAGCCATATCCTCTTGTTTTGCTAGAGCTATTAGCTCCAAAGATGACTGCAGGACCCTCCTTCTTTATATAGTTAGACATAAGGGCTTTGTTCCCTGTCATGTGCCTTGAGTATCCACTGTCCAGATACCAGGTTGTGATAGTGGAGCTTGGTTCTTGTGGTAAGATGAAACTCTCATTTTGGTACCCATACTTGCATGGGTCCTACTTTGTTAGTACCCTTAGGAACCCAAATCTGCTTGATTTTGGGTTTCACATGAGTAGGATTATAATAGCACATTGCAGCCTTGTGACCAACCTTGTTGCACACAAAACATCTAATATGATGCACGCTTGTGTGTGTGAGGATTCTTCCTCCATTTAAACTTTTGTGGATCTTTAATCATCTTTCTGTTAAGCTGATCCTCCTTTTTCCATGTGTCTTTGTGTTTTATGATTTTTGAGGAGTGATTTTACTCGACTCTACGATCCTTCGAGGTTGGTGATGAGTAGTGGCTAGGTTACTCTTTTCTTTTCTGAAACCAAGACCAGCATGAGATCCTTTACTCCTTGGAATGTGGATTGAATCAGTAGAGCATAGTTGGACTGGCTCATCCTTCTGTGAGGATTTCACAAATATAATGCTTCTACTAAAACTTGAAGCATTACTAGTGTTAGTTTCCTTTACCTTTTCCACACATGGCTCTGAGGTGGATTCCCCAAAGCCTAAACCTGTTCTGTTAGTGACACTTCTCTGACTAGAGATCAGGGAGTCCATGGATGAAGAGGATTTATTCCATGTAGAGATTGTCTTCTCTAGTTCCTCAATTTTAGAGGTTAGACTTGACTCTCTTTGTGCATTGACCTCATTTGTCTATTTTAAGAGTTTATTCTCAGCTTCAAACTTGGAGAGCGAGTCAGTACGTAGAAGGGCTATTTCCAGTCCTTCTTGAACTTTCTCTTTCTCCTTTTGAAGAAGTGAATAGTCCTTAGACAGAACTCTAAACCATATCATGTATTGATGCAGATCAGATGTTATGCCATGTAGTGCAATTCTTAAATCATCAATGTCTACATCAGGAGAATTGAAGTCAAATACCTCATCTATATTTACTTCATGTATGTTGGAGTTCTGTTTGTCCTTTGCATGCTTGGCCATTAGGTAAAGATTTGCCATTTGAGGATCTTCATCATCTCCATATTCGGGAGTTGAATCATTGTCTGAGTCACTCCACGATCCTCCAGCTACAAGGTCTTTGTCTCTCTTCTGAGGTCTTTTGTTGCCTTTGAATTCCTTCTTTGGATGTTATTTCTTCTTTAGTTCTTTTCTAAGAGGTTTGTTGCAGTTAGCAATGAAATGGTCAGGCTTCCTGCAGTTATAGCATAGATCATTTATCTGCTCTTGGCTGCTGTAGTTGTTGACTTTCTTTGGCTTGTTGATTTTGCCTTGACGCATGAACCTTCTGAGTCTTTTCACCAGCATTGCAAAGTCCTCGTCGTCATCTTCATCATAGTCAGAGTCAACTTCGGTGTTGTCTTTGGAGGTGTTTTCAGTTGCTTTGAGAGCAAAACCTTTATCCTTCTTTCTTCCTTTAGATAGAGTTTCTGCTCGTTGAGTCAGCTCCAGTTCGTATGTAAGAAGGTTGCCATATAACTGTTGAACATTCATTTCATGTAGATTCTTTGACTCTCTAATGGCAGTGGTTTTGGCATCCCACTTGCTTGGTAAGGCTCTCATGAACTTTATGATTAGATCTTTGTTTGGATAGATCTTTACATAGGCTCGTAGAGAGTTGAGCAGAAAATTAAATCTCTCGTAGGTAGCAGTGACATTTTCTCCTTGAACGTGTGCAAACATCTTATATTGCTGAGTCAAGAGAGATTGTTTATTTTCTCTGACTTCTTCTGTTCCTTCATGCATGATGAGCAATGCTTCCCAAACCTCCTCTGTTATTTTGCTATTGACCACGTTTTTGAACAAATCATCTTCTAAGGATTGGAATAAAATGTTCTTGGCCTTTTTGTCGAGTTGAACAGCTCTCTTCTCGTTTTCTGTCCATTCTCCTTTGACCTTGATCTTTATCCTGTTTGGGTCATCTGTAGTTGGTGCAAGCTTTGTAGGAACGTAGGGCCCATTTTGAACAGTTTTAAATAGATCTTCATCTATTGAATCCATGTATGCTTGCATCCGAACTTTCCAGTTGGTGAATTTATCGTTGTTGCACATAGGTGGCTTGCTGCCTCCTCCAGTCTTTGATTCGCTTGGTAAGTGTGCCATTGGATCTACTTGAGCTTTGTAGGCTATAGAGTAGAACCTGCTATGATACCAATTGTTAGTTCCCGGAGGCACAATAGTTATCTAGAAGGGGGGGTTGAATAGATAATTAAAATTCTTTTCGTTTTACTTTGTTAGTTTTGATAATGATTTAAACACAGCGGAATTAAGATTTGTTTGATCTCCCTTTTTAGATATGGCGAGTTAATGAGAGTGAGGCAGTTATAGCAGTTGCAGCAAGAATGCAATATACACAACAATTTTAAGTGGTTCAGAGCACTTAAAGCTCCTAGTCCACTCTTCTACTCCTCGAGTAAGAAATCCACTAAGGATGTCTTTTACACTTTTTGAATCTCACAGACTCCTTCTAGACCAGCAGTCTAGGAACTTCTTATTTCACACTTGAACTCTTCAAGTCCAGCAGACTTGGTTCTTCACAGTTCACTTTAGAACTCTTCAAGTCCTTCTGACTTGGAACTTCTTACTTCACTTGTTTTGCTGTTGTTGAGTTCTTGATTGGTGCTACTCAGTTGGCGTTAATCTCTTATTCTAAAGAATTGAGTAGTTGAGCAAGCTTTCTCTTTTTTTTTAGATTGTAGAGTTGAGCGTTGAGTGTTCTTCTCTTTTTTTGTTCAATGCTTGCTTGTTTGAATCATCTGCAGATGTCTTGCATATATGTGATCCTTGAAATCTGTCCGTTGAATCCATCCGTTGGAGCATTTAATGCGTTTGCCGTTTCTGAACTTTGATGGAGACTTTCCTGCATATCTTCTGAATTGCATTCTGGCCCACTGACATAGCAGACTGCTTTCTCACCTAACACCTGAAAAGGTGTTTTCCTCTCATCCCATTGTCCCGCCCTTAGCTTCTTCAATACGTTTCTTTGTTGCATACTAAGGATATTTTTATGCCATTGACCGGTGATTACTTCAACGTTTGTAACCCATTCCACCTTTGTTAAGATTTTATCTTTGAACAAATGGTCAAGGCCCACGCCTTCCCACACGGCCAGATGATACTTCTACGATTCTGATCGTGGTGTCTTGCCACCTTGGTGCTTGATGCAAGCAAACGAGAACACTACGATTTCTCTTAAGGACTGGCACACTACGATCTTCACTTGCTTGTCTTGCAGACTCTACGTTTTCGAGAACACACTACGATTTCTGAGTTGGCTTCGGCAAATGTTTGGACCACTCTACGATTTCTGGAGAGGCCCTTCAAGGCAGTCATACTACGATCCTTGATGCTCTATGATTTTGCCTTGGCTTCTGCAAACTCTTAATCAGCTCAATAGACTACAGTTCTGTTTGAAACCTATCTATTACATTTCAAGATATAGATCAACCTAACATCTTTGATCTCTTTATCTATACATTCATTTATAAAATGATAAACATTAAAAGCTTAGATCAACCTAACAATTTTGATCTATCACCAAGTCCTTGTACATATATTCCTTAAAGGACTTCACATATAAACATGAGTATTTACTTTAAACATCAAATCAAAATATGCACTCTTCCAACAACCTCCACTATTTATAAATCTTGTTTGATTAAAATCGTCACCCTCACGTTACATGTCGATCTTATCTATTTGAAAATATTCGCATTTGATGTGATTTTAGGAATCTACTGGTTAACTACTCATCATGCTAAAATTGATTATTTTGTAAGGTTGATAGCTTTCATATTCCTAACCAACCTATTATGAGAATTCAAGCAACCATACCACTAAAGTCAATCACTGTCATATCAAGCCATAGAGCCATTCGTTTATTGAAAAACGGATGTCAAGCTTTCTTAGCTCATATCACAGATTTAAACAAAAATACATCAGATTTGAATGATATTTCTATTGTTAATAAATTTCCTGACGTATTCTCTGAAGAATTTCCTAGCCTACCCCAGAGCATGAAATCGAATTTTGTATCGACCTTGAACCTGATACAAAACCCTCAAATATTTTTTTTTCACCTACAATGAACGCATTATGCGCCAAAGACGTTGGCTCGAGCTGTTGAAAGATTACGTACGACCATACCATTCAATACCATCCTGGAAAAGCGAACGTAGAGAATAGACGCGTTGAGTGGAAGATCATATCAGGTACGATGAAAGTGCGATATTGTCAACGCAGATGCCCATTTTGTATGACTCGCAAAGGATGGAGATAGAGTTAAAGACTCTAGGGACCCACGTGATGATATCAAATATATGAGTAGAACCGACTTTAATCGATAAAGTTAAAGCCGCTCAAGCTACAGACTCAGAGCTGATGAATGTGAAGAAGAAGGTTCAAGATGGCGTTATTCTAGAAGCAAGAATCCACGAAGAGAGGAAATCTCAACACTCGATTTTATTTGTCTATTTGAAATCATCGATCAAGTAAGAACTGTGCCCTATAGACTCGCTTTACCGCCAAATATGTTGCTTGTTCATAATGTTTTTTACATATCCATGTTAAGTAAATATGTGGAAGGCCCGAACCACATTATTGAGTTAGAACCGGACGAAATAGCGGAAGATTTAACGTATGAAGAGGTACCTGTTAAATCTTGGATAAGAAGGAGCATATTCTACGCTCCGAGGTTATACCTCAAGTCAAAGTTTTGTGGAGAAACCACGATGTTGAGGAAATGACCTGGGAGTTAGAATCCGAAATAAAATCAAGATATCCTCACCTATTTGACATACCAGGTACGTACCCCAATTTCGAGGGTGAAATTTCATAAGGATGGGAGATTGTAAGACCCCAAATTTTATGAAATGAAAGTATTCAATTTTCTTATAAATATTATTTTATTTAGTAAATGGTTAAATTGATAAAAGGATTAAGTTAAGGGTGATATATGAAAATTTTACAAAGTAAAACAAGTTGTTATAAAATATTCGGGGAATATTCGTTTGGTCGGGGAATATTCTTTTTGTCGGGGAATATTCGTACGGCGACACAATCATTGGTGGACCCCACAATAGAATTATTGTCGGAGTTAGAAAATGACAAAATTATATTTTTATAAAAATAACGGCGAAAGTTTTACCGTTAACTGTTGAAATACCCGGTGATAAAAGTACAGTAATATGCGTGGTTGCATAGTAGCACACTGTATTGATTATTGATGCTTACGTAAGAAGTCACTCAATTATTGCTACAGTAATTGCTGCATAGTATTTCATGTTATTGATTCAATTATTGTCACAGTATCATCTACACAATATTTTATATTATTAAACCAATATTGGAGATGATAAAGTTATTCATATTATTATTTATATTATTGACGATGTCTAGAAAGTTTTGTCGAGGAAAGGGGTTTGTTCACCTAATTGCGCGCCAATAAGGAGAAGTCCTTATTGGAAAGCCCCCTCTTTCCTGGGAATGATCTGGTTGTCAATATTGTGAGTTATAATATTAATGATGAATAATTGTTGAAAGATTAAAAAAAAAATATGTTGATTGAAAATAAAATGATTTGTAGTAAATATTTATTCAATCTTTGATATAAATAAGAAGTCGTCAAACCACTTACCTCTTCCCATTGTAAGGGCTAAGCTAGAAATCTTCTATAAATAGAAGCTTATTTCTTCTTTCATTTTCACCAATTCACTACGACTCACAAGAGAATTCTTTAGAGAGATAATTAGATAAAAAGAAGAAGAGTATTCTGTTACTACACTATTGCAGTATCCAATCTCCTACTAAGGTAAGGGATATTATTTCTTTCGTATTCATGAAGAGAGTTATTTCTTTCAATACTCGTAAGGGTTGTTATTTCATTCTTTATTATTTTGTTGGAATAACCTATCTACGCGGACTATTGCATGCATGGTGAAATCCTTTTGTTATACATTCTTTATTATTCTGTGGGAATAACCTGTCTACGCGGACTACCGCATGATCTGTCTACGCGGACTACCGCATAACAGTTGAAAATCCATTTGCAGTTTCGTATATTGTTTATTTCAGATTCCTAACTCTTAAACTTACTATGGTAAGTATTGCTTCTATAATTCCTGAAATGATAAGAAATTCTTTGATATTTGTGCTTCATCCAATATCTTTTCATGGAAATATTATTCTAAGCATTCTTGATAAGTTTTAACCTTTTCATGTCGGAGTACTATTCACGGGGTACTATCCTCGAAGTACTATTCATGGGGTACTATTCATGGGGTACTATTCATGACAAAAATTGATTTCTTTTATGTCAAAATCATTTTTGATACAATATTATTATTGAATTTTACTCCACATAGCACTATCATGTTTATAATTTGGACATTATGGAATTATGGATAAATTGAATTATAAATCTTTAAAAGTTATCATTTTCTTTATTTTAATTGAATTCTTATATCATTGTCATCATCCTCATGCTTATATTATGATGAAAGTCATTTTTGGCTTACGTGCATTGATGGACTGTTGATTGATATGATTATGACCAGGAATCATTCGGTATAATCATGACCTGTAATGTTACAAATGATGTGGTAAAAGTTCTCATTAGCCCGTAGTGCATTGATGGACAGTTGTTGAGATGAACATGACCATTGGTGATAATAATGAATATCCTTGGCCCGTAGTGCATGGATAATTTAGTGATGTGAATTATTATTACGTTGAGTCTCAGCGATAAAATTGGTGATAACTTTAAATCATAGAAGATAGTAGATATCATGCGCTACTTGACTCTTCTAATGGATTGCTTGTTCCGCTGCAGTTAAACTTGATGTCTATTGTAATTTATCAGTTTAACACTGTTGAAGGCTAACGATAATTTATTCTGCATTATCTTAGTCATTTCTTACTGGGCTAGTTGAGCTCACCCTTTGCTTTCATTATTCTCTTGAGAAATGAGAATATAAATTTGGGACTAGTCGAGAACCAGAGTGACGGTCCGTATGTTTGCATTAGTAGTCCTCACTATTCTGTGAAATAGTGTAATAACTTGATACAAACTCCCGCGTTGCGACAGGATTATTCAATTTTTTTAATAATAAATGTGTACGTACAATTAATAAATTAAAATATAATAAGAACATGGTAGATTATTGTGTGACGATCAAATTTTATCCAGAAAAATAGCTGAATATACATTGTAGGGGTTGGGATAAAGTAGTGATTTTATTAAATAATATTTAAATCACAAAGGATAATATCAAAACAGTTGATATTATCAAAACAGTTTAGATTTTTAGTGATTTAAGGGATTATAAATCTAAAAAATTAAGAGAATGACATTATGCTATTAGCTGTTTAGATTTGTAGTGATTTAGAAGATTATAAATCCAAAAAATTAATTAATAGCATAAAGTAGTGATTTTATTAAATAATAATTAAATTATAAAGGATAATATCAAAATAGTTGATATTATCAAAACAATTTAGATTTGTAGTGATTTAGGGGATTATAAATCTAAAATTTAAGGGAATGAATTAGGATTTGTTTTCATCCTCATTTGTTAGGTTAGTTGGATAGTTTTGTTAAGAGTTTTAAGGAACATTAATTAGACAGGACACGTGTTGAATTGTGGTAATGACATGTGTCAAGTTATGGTACATGTACTGTGTTTTAGTATATATAATAGATAAATGTATTGAGAACTTATTTTGTGTTTGAATACTGTCTAGAAGACAATATTTGTATTAAAACTCACAGCTCATGCTGTATATTTAAGTTTGTATTTGTATTTTGTACCATGTGTCAGGAATAAGCATGTGAATGATATTCCTATCTACATATGATTTGATTATGATATATATATATGAATGAATTTGCAAGTATGTCTGCATTAAGAAAAGCTGTAAATTCCTTTGATAGATAATAGAAACATATGTACAAGGACTTATAATGAATTCATCAAATATGTTAGGTTGATCCTATATAAGCAAAATAGCTTTGTAAAGTCCTTAAAAGGAAATGATGTACAAGGACTATAAATATAGAAAGATCAAGCATGTTAGGTTGATCTTATGATGTAATAGATAGGCTTGTCTGATCATCGAGCCTTTGCACTGTAAATCGTGAGTCCGCCAGAGAGTCAAGGAAAACTCGAGAGCTATCGAGGCAGAATCGTAGTCTGCAAGATAGTAGATCTCGGAGTTCGTAGATTGCCAGGAGAGACGAGGAAGGATCGTAGTGTGTCGAGGAGAACTTCCTCGGAGTCGTAGTCTGCTGAGGAAGTCATGTTCAGAATCGTAGAGACAGCCTGCCTACGAGTCGATCGAGCATCTGCCGAAGCTAAGTCAAGAATCGTAGACTACACTCAGAGTCGTAGAGTCTACTGATCATATCAGAGGCAGAGATCGTAGTCGAGCAAGATCAGATGAAGATAACAAGCACAACGACATAAATCGTAGAGTATCAAGATCTGATCTCAGAGTCGTAGTGTCTACACAGCCGAAGCTGAATCGTAGAGTGTAGTACTGAGACTTCAATAGATGTGCTCATAACTCCAAGGCTGAATCATAGAGGAAATACGATTATCAATAAATGAGCACTCCTAGAATATCCAAAGGAATGAAGCCTCTAGTTGATACTGCAAAAATACATCCCACCTAAAGGAAGCCTCCGGTAAATGTGTATATATCCCTGAAGCTGCTCAGATTGGTCCATGTTCTTCAACTAGACTAATCCTTGCCTGCAGTCAATCTTGAAGTCTGAGGACCAGGCTAGAAAGCTCAAGAGATATCAACAGAAAAGAGTCAAACATTCACCAACCTGAAAAAAAATGAAAAGACCATACATGTTGAGAAATGCCTATTTAGAGAAGAAAGAAGAACTTCTCAAACATGTGTCTGGCCAACCAGCAGCTGGATATAAACCTTGTGAACTCAAGGATGTCAAAGAACTAAAGATGCTGGAAGTCTCTTAGCTTTCATCTTCAAGACCACAACTGATTGATCGAAAGTCAACTGGAGCAACAAGCTGTCAGGAGAAAATGAGAAACTATGCACATCAATGCCTAACCTCGGTATATCAAAGATAAATGACTGTTAAGAAACTGACAGCAGAAAGGTACGGTTCCTCACTAATATAATCGTGTACATCATATTGCACCTCCTTATGAACTATAACAGTATCCTATCAAGAAACCATAATCTACCTAAAAAGGTGAAGAGAGAAAGTACACTGAGGTTGGAAACTCAAATGCTTACAAACTTTCTCTCCATCCAAGTTTTAGGTTGAAGATGACATTTTGAAAGAATTCTGAAATAAGTCATAAACATATCAAAGGTTAAAACAATCTCATGTAGAGTAATCTTTGCTGATGGGTAAGTATGCATGTACAAGCCTATGTTCTAAGACCTTGATAACACACAGAGTTTGATCAGTTCTATAAGAGTATCTTAAAGATTCGTAGAAACTGATCACCTCCATGAATCAACTAGATACACATAAGTCACAGAGTTGATTCTTACTCTATGAACATTTAAAACCCTATGAGCATAACCAAGAAAATGATGAAACCATCAAAAAAAAAGAGTGTTGTATTAAATTGGTAAATCTTACACACACTCACCATCATGCATCTCAAAATGTATTATCTAAATTAGTTATATGCATGAATATGACTGATGATGATCAATATGATGATTATCCAAATATATGAGGAACAGGGATTTAGAAAACTAACCTAGCAGGACCCATTTAATTACAGGTAACAAAATAGAAATGTATCTAACCTGCAAGTACCTGGTCTATCTGGCCACACTAAGGAATGCTGAAGAAGAAGACTTCAGTCAAAAAGATTCAACCAGCAGAAGGCTTAAGATTGTTCAGAAATGACTATGATAAAACTCCTATATGTCAAAGCCTGTTCTTGAAGACCTGCTGAGCTAATCTAAATAAAGCTCACATGGCTGCTGATCTCCATATGGAAGCAGGCCATTCAACCAAAGATAAAAAGGGTCATATATGCTCAATCATGAAGAGCATATCATATAAGAAGAATCCTCAAGGAAGTTGACATCAGAGGATCATCGAGCATCAATCATGAGGAACTCATTATGGAAGCAGAACTCAACAAGCACAAACTGTCAAAGAAGACTACGTTCGTAGTGCTGTAAAATGATCGTAGGATGATCAGCCCTGGAGATTTCCATGTCTACGGTGTAAATAGATTTACTTGACAATGGTGATTCCAGTCAGAAGGAGATATGCAAGGATGCCTCCTAATGCACATGAATAAAAGGAAATTACACCTTACTGAGAAGACATTATAAAAATGGGGAAGCAGTGATCTGTTAAGGAACAACAGCACTGAGATATGCTATGAAGTAATGTACCAGCTATAGAGTCCTAAAACTTTGTGGCTGATGAACCAAATGAAGAACCATAGTCAGTAGGAACGTCTCAAAACGTACTACTGATAACCAATCAGCCACCCAACTCAAAATTATGGAGTGCCTACAATCAAACATCCGATCGTAGTGTAAGAGCAGGAGGACACCACAATTACAGCAAAGATAATTGTCTAAAGTTGGTAGATGACCTCCCCAGCAAAAAAGGACAAATAAGATATCAGTGCAATTCACTTCTAAAATTTTTCATCTGGAAAGCGCCTCAGGGACAAACCTGACCCTTAGCTCACTGTAAGAGGTTGATCCTTCTTGAGCTACCTTAACCTAAAAGAATTGCTTAGTCAAGTTCATCTCAAAGACCAAGATAGTCAACGATCGTAGAGTAGAGTTTGAAGAGAACTCAACGATCGTAGTGCAATCTCAACGATCATAGAAGCAGACTCAACGATCGCAATCCTACCAAAACAAACTAGCTCATGGTGAGCTCGGAAGAACTAAACAATTGCTCAACCATTCAGAGTATGAGGAAATAAGGTCTAATGCTGATTGGAAAGATGTTATGTAGAAGAAAAGTGCCCAAGCCTTCATGAAGTACATCAGTGGTTGAGCTATGCAGTTTCAAGATAAGGACTAGTGTCAAAACCAACCACTACAACATCTCTCAGAAAAAGATCGTTGAGTCAACAAAGGAACGTAGAGTCCATAGCTTCCTCACCAAGATACTCTCCGAACCAAAAAGGTCAACGGTAAATCCACGTCAGTAATGCTTATTCTCTTAAAAGGAATATAAAACTGAAAAGGTTATGGGGAGTTACAGCTCATTACTGGGCATCGTACAACCAATGGCTAGTTGACACATCACAGTGTTTGCAGAGTCAGAAGGAACTGCCATAAAGACAAATTCAAAATCTGCAGATAGTTATCAGAAACTATCGAACCTCTCTCCCTCCCTCCCATTTTCAAACCCTAGAATCCTTTTCGAAGCCAAAATCAATTAAACCCCCAGAGCCCTTATCACAATCAGCTATCTCTCATAAATCTTTCTGAATCAAATACCCATATTTCTCGAACTATTCAAATGGAATATTGGCAAGTAATCACTGGCATTCAGCTCGGAACCAAGTCGTTTGAGAAATTCGAAAAGAAGTTCAGAGACATTCTTGAACTTGTGAAGAAAACTGGATTTTCAGAATGTCTTGAGGCAAACACTCAAGTATATACTGAACTAGTTAAGGATTTCTACTCAAATGCATCCATAAATGTCGGAACCCTTTCTACCAAGGTTAAAGGTCAATCTCTAAAGTTGAAATCATCTGATATCAATCAATGCTTAGGTTTTCCTGACCTAGGACTGAAAAAACTTGATGAGATAGACACTAAGCAAGTGAAGGAGATTATGGGGTACCAAAGAAACCCTAGTCTGAATGACATGAAGAAAAAGGAGTTTCCTAAGGAATTCGAGTTCCTTGCTGAAATAGTGGAAAAATGTATACTGTGACGCCCCCAAAACAGGTATACATCACCCATCTTGAGTCGCCAGATACATGGTACATAAATTCAAATACAACTTAATTATACAACAAATGTGGTAAAATACGATAAAACATAGCTGAGAGTTTAAACAAGAATATTGTCATCTAGACAATATGCACACTCAATGGTGTCCTCATTACAATTATTATCACATTATTCTGTATAATAGTGAGGACTACTAAAGTCATTTATCCCGACCATCACTCCATTCCCCGACTTGTCCCAAATTTATATTCTCATTTCACAAGAGAACAATGAAAAGAAAGGGTAAGCTCAACTAGCCCAAAGAAGAAATATTATGACTAAGATAATGCGAATAAATTATCCTTAGCCTTCAACAAAGATAACAACCGATAGAATACAATAGACAACATGTTTTAGATCAACAACTGCAGCGAAAATAAGCAATCCATTAGAAGAGTCAAGTAGAGCATAAAATCTACAATCTTCTATGATTTAAAAAGTTTTTCATCAACTTTTATCGCTGAGACTCAGCTAAATAAATAAAATCAAATCATCCCTGCACCACGGCCAAGGATATTCATGTAATCATCAATGGTCATGATTATAACGAATAATCCCTGGTCATAATCATACCAACAACTGTCCATCAATGAACTACAGGCCAATGATGACTTTTACCATATCATTCGTCACATTACGGTCATGATTATACCGAATAATCCCTGGTCATAATCATACCAAGTTCACCTATGTACGTAAGCCAGAGATGACTTTCATCACAATATAAGAATGAGGATGATGACAATGACATAATAATTCAATAAAACAAGTTAAAGGATAAATTTTAAAGATTTATAATTTAATTTATCCAGAAATCAATAACGTCCCAAATTGTCAATACGATATCGCTTTGTAGAGTAAAATTCAAGAATAATATTCATGTACCAAAAATAATTTGAATGTAAAAGAAATATATTTTTCGAATGAATAGTACTTCGGGAATAGTACCCCGTGAATAGTACCCCGACACGAAAAGTGTCCCGAATACCCGAGTGAATGATACTAGAGTGAATAATAATCGGGTGAATAGTACTCCAGCACGAAAAGTGCCCCGAATACCTGAGTGAATAATACTAGAGTGAATAGTAACTCATGAATAGTAACTCGTAAAAGAAAAATACCAAAGAAAATGATATTCCATGATGAGTACAAAAGAAATGATATCTCATACGAGTATAATAGAATATACAAAACTGCAAATGGATTTTCACCCGTCATGCGATAATCCATGTAGACAGATCATTTCCACAATTTAATAAAGAATGAATACGAAGGATCATTCACCATGCATGCAATAGACCAATTGCAGAACGGTTATTCCTAACGAATAATACGAGAATAGAACCAATGTCATGCCAGTAATCCGCATGACGTGATATTCCAATGTAATAATAAAGAATGGAACCAGTCATGCGTAATCTCGCATGCAGACATGGATATTCCAATGTAATAATAAAGAATGGAATAACAACAGAATTCACTAGGCATGCGATAGACAAGCATGCATGAAAGTTATTCAACGAGAATAATAAAGAATGGAATAACAGAAGAATTTTACCAAGTATGCGGTACTTCGCATAGATAGATTATTCCAACATAATAATAAAGAATGGAATAACAACCTTTATGAGTATTGAAAGAAAATAACTCTCTTCATGAATACGAAAGAATAATACCCCTTACCTTAGAAGAAACTGGATACTGGAATAATGAGGTAGCAGACTTCTCTTCTTCTTTCTCTCTATAATTTCTCTCTATAATAATTGCTCTATAGCTTTAGTGAATTAGTGAGAAATTAAGGAAAAATGAGCTTCTATTTATAGGAAAATATAGTTTCAATAATTGCACATTTTGGGGCTCGAAATATTACATTATAATACCTTCCTCTTTTTCTATACTTTTAATTTAGTCCTGCAAGTATTATCAAACTTGCACCACCTCCCCTAATAGTAAATCATGCGAATCAATAGTAAATCATGTGACTCAATAGTTCTAAACATGTGAAACAATTAATTATAGTATAGTAGCTCCATCTATACCACCATTTTTAATTTTGTCATGCAAGTATTATTAATATTGCACCAACTCCCCTAATAGTAAATCATGTGACTCAATAGTACACACATGTGAACACATAGTTATAAGCATGTGAATTAATTGCAATTAATTTCTCATTTATCCGGTTAATTATCCGATTGGTCAATATAACCTCCAGACATCAATTATTATCGAAATAAATGTCGATTTTCACTAACACTAATAATTCCAACACAATGGAACTATTAATTTCATCTTTAATCAACACGAACTTATTCATCATTAATATTATAATTCAACTTATTTAAAAACCAGGTCGTTTCCAGGAAAGAGAGAGCTTTCTGATAAGGATTTCTCCTTATTGGCGCGCAATTAGGTGACCAAACCTCTCATTGACAGAACTTCTAGACATTGTCAATATTGCAAATAATAATATGAATAACTTTGTCGTCTCAATTATTGATTTAATAATATAACATATTATACAGATGATACTGTAACAATAATTGAATCAATAATATGAAAGATATGATGCAGCAATTACTGTAGCAATAATTGAGTATAACTGAGTGACTTTTCATGTAAGCATCAATAATCAATACCGTGTGCTACTATGCAACCACACGTATTACTTTACTTTTACTACCGGGTAGTTCAACAATTTTAACGGTAACACTTTCGCCATTAATTTTATAAAAAGATAATTCTGTCATTTTCTAACTACGACAATACTTCCGTTGTGGGGTCCACCAATGATTGTGTCGTCGCACGGATATTCCCCGACAAAAAGAATATTCCTCGACCAAATGAATACTACCTCCGTCCCATAATAAGTGATTTTTTAGCTTAAATCATGCATACCAATACATAAGCTAAAATGGCAAAAATACCCTTAATATACTTTCTTTGGAATTGAAGAGTTAATGAGTGTCATTTAATTGTAGTGAGTAATGGAGGAAACGAAGAGTCAAGAATAATGGAGGGCATATATGGGAAAATATTGTAAAATTTGTATTGGAGTTCTAACACATCACTTATTTTGGGAAAAAATATTAAGCCTAAAAAATCACTTATTGTGGGACGGAGGTAGTATTATATAACAACTTTCATACTTTGCAAAATTTATAAATATTACCCACAACTATAACATTATATCAAATCCACACCATAATATTCAAAAAAAATATTTTGAAAAATTTAAATCTTTATTCATAAAATTTGGGGTCTCACAATCTCCCCTCCTTATAAAATTTCGCCCTCGAAATTTACGTACGTACCTGGTATGCCGAAGAGGTGAGGATATCTAGACTTCATTTCAAATTCTAACTCTTGAGGTATAACCTTTGAGTGTAGAATATGATCCTTCTTATCCAAGATTTTAACATGTATCTCCTCATACGTTAAATCTTTTGCTATCTCATCTGGTTCTAATTCAATAATGTGGTTTAGGTCGTCCACATATTTACGTAATATTGATACGTGAAAAACGTTATGAACACGCGATATACTTGGCGGTAAACGAGTCTATAGGCCACAGTTCCTACTCGATCGAGGATTTCAAATAGACCAATAAAATCAAGGGTTGAGATTTCCTCTCTTCATCGAGTCTTGCTTCTAGAATAACGCCCTCTTGAACCTTCTTCTTCACATTCATCAGCTTCGGGTCTGAAGCTTGAGCGGCTTTAACATTATCGATTAAAGTCGATTCTAATCATATATTCGTTATCTTCATGTGGATTCCTCGAGTCTTTAACTCTATCTTCATCATTTATAAGTTATACAAAATGGGTTTTTGTGTTAACAACGTCACACTCGTATCCGCATACGATCTTCTACTCAACGCGTCAGCTACCACGTTCGCTCTTCCACGATGATATTGAATGGTATGGTCGTAATCTTCAACAGCTCGAGTCAACGTCTTTGGCGCATTATACGTTCGTTTTGATCGAAGAAATATTTAAGGGTTTAGAAATGGGTTTTGTACTGGGGTCAATACAAAATTCGATTTCACGCTTTTGGGGTAGGCCAGGAAGTCTTCAGGAATACGTCAGAAAATTTATTAACGATAGAAATATCATTTAAAAACTGTGACTCTCATCCAAGACTTGGATAGCACATGAAATGAAGGTTTCTCCTAACGGAGTTTCAACCAATAAGTCAAAGTCTAACTTCACTGGGGTCAAATTTAAACGTTGAGCGCAAGCAAGAGAGATAAAAGAATGGGTAGTAACCTGTATCTAATAAGGTATAGACTTCGCAAGAATTTATAATTAATTAACCTGTGCTAACTTTGTTCGGGTTACTCGCTTTTTGAGAAGTCACAAAAAACTCTCTTCCTGAAACCACCGACTTTGTTTTTTCCATATCCGCCTTTGGTGCCACCGTCCCAGCTGGACTTGACTTTGGTGCATGAAAAAATTGGGCTAGGTGACCTTCTTTTCCACAATTGTAACATGCTTTGGACTGCATCACGCAGTTTGGACTAATATATCCTTCCCCTCCGCATTTGAAGCATACAATTGGTGGTCATTCTCCTTCCTTGAAAACGGGTGTTGGTGCTGCTGTCTTTCCATCGTTGTTGAACCTTCTCTTCCTGAAATTTCCACTCCTATTATCTTGGCCATGATTACCACAAGTGGTTACCATTCTTGGCATGATAAATTCCCCACGATGGTTATCATTTTTCCGATGGTCAATGCCGCTGCCGATGCGATTATTATCGTGTTGTTGTCGTCGTTACCTTTTGGTTGTCTTGACTCATTATCAAGCGCCCAATAATCGAGCCCTATTCACAACATCTCAATATAAACAAAATTTGTGAGAAATGAGGTATTGACGTATATCGGGTTTTAAACCTCTTAGAAACATTCGCGTCATTCGCTCCTCATTATCGACCAAATGGGATGCAAACCGGGATAACTCCGTAAATTTAGCCTCGTATTGCGACACGGTCATATTGTTTTTCTCCAACCTGATGAACTCCACCTCCTTCATGTGACGAATACTTTTGGGAAAGTACTTGTCGTTGAAAAGTTCTTGGAACTTCTCCCAAGACATCTTGAGTCGGCCGAAGTTAGGTAATGCGTTTCTGATTCCCACCAAGAATCTTTTCTTAACACAACATAAAGGTGGCAAAGGAACTTTTTGCTCCTCGAGCATCCCAAGACATCAATATCTTGGTGATCCGCTTTAACCACGCCTCACTTCCTAAGTGGTTCTCGGCTTTCCCAAAAACTCCGGTGGTCCCAGCTCCTTGAATCGCTTAGCGGTGGACCGAATCGTGGGTTGCCATTATTTCCACCTATATTTTGAACAGAGTCTCTCTTACCGATGTTGTATGAATTGCATAAAAGCCTCCTGAACATCCCATCGTTCATCATTTGATCGGTGTTGTTATTTACCTGAGGATTATTGTCTTCCTGTTGCACATTATCCTGGGTATTGATCGTTGGTGACTCAACGGTCTTATGTGCTTCATTGCTGATCTCAACATTTTCAGATGCCATTTTCAAACACTGTCACAAAACAAGGGTTAATTAACATATCACATATTATCCCTATACTCTAACCAACCAATTAAATACCAAATAAACTTAGGTAGGTCATACTAGCGAAGGAATTCCCCGTTTCTCCACTCCTAGTTCTTGTCTCACATCTCAGCCAGGGATCATATCCCTAAGCTTTGATACCAACTGTGACGCCCCCAAAACAGGTATACATCACCCATCTTGAGTCGCCAGATACATGGTACATAAATTCAAATACAACTTAATTATACAACAGTCGTGTAAAATATGACATAACATAGGTGAGAGTTTAAACAAGAATATTGTCATCTAGACCATATCCACACTTAATGGTGTCCTCATTACCATTATTATCACATTATTCCCTAGAATAGTGAGGACTACTAAATTCATTTATCTTGGACCATCACTCCATTTCCCAACTCGTCCCAGCTATATTCTCATTTCCTGAAGAGAACAATGAAAGAAAGGGTGAGCTCAACTAGCCCAGTAAGAAATATTATGACTAAGATAATGCAAAATAAATTATCCTTAGCCTTCAACAGTATAACAACTGATAGAATACAATAGACAATAAGTTTTAGATCAACAACTGCAGCGGAAATAAGCAATCCATTAGAAGAGTCAAGTAGAGCATAAAATCTACTATCTTCTATGATTTAAAAAGTTTTTTATCAACTTTATCATTGAGACTCAAATTTAATAAATAAAATCGAATCATCCTGCACTACGACCAAGGATATTCATGTAATCATCAATGGTCATGATTATACCGAATAATCCCTGGTCATAATCATACCAAGTTCATCTATGCACGTAAGCCAGAGATGACTTTCATCACAATATAAGCATGAGGATGATGACAATGACATAATAATTCAATAAAACAAGTTCAAGGATAAATTTTAAAGATTTATAATTTAATTTATTCAGAAATCAATAACATCCAAATCGTCAACATGATACTGCTTTGTAGAGTAAAATTCAAGAATAATATTCATGTATCAAAAATAATTTGGATGAGGAAAAGAAATATATTTTCTAGTGAATAGTACCCGTGAATAGTACTTGAGAATAGTACCCGTGAATAGTACCCCGACACAAAAAGTGTCCCAAATACCATAGTGAATGATACTAGAGTGAATAGTAATCGGGTGAATAGTAACTCGTGAATAGTACTCCGGCACGAAAAGTGCTCCGAATACCCGAGTGAATAATATTAGAGTGAATAGTAACCAGGAGAATAGTAATCCATGAATAGTAACTCGTAAAAGAAAAATACCAAAGAAAATGATATTCCATGATGAGTACAAAAGAAATGATATCTCATACGAGTATAATAGAATATACTGGCTATGAAAATGGATTTTCACACGCCATACGCAGTAATCTACGTGAGACGCATCATTTCCACAATTTAATAAAGAATGAATACGAAGGATCATTCACCATGCATGCGATAGACCGCGAATGCAGTTATTCCCAACAGAATAATAAAGAATGGAACCCGGCCTCATGCAGAATCCGCATAGGCATGTGGATATTCCAACAGAATAATAAAGAATGGAACCAAGTCATGCGTAATCCGCACAGACAGGATATTCCAACAAAATAATAAAGAATGTAATAACAACAGAATTCATCAGGCATGCGATAGACCGCACAGACAGGTTATTCCAACAAAATAATAAAGAATGGAATAACAGAAGAATTTCACCATGTATGCGGTAATTCGCATAAACAGGTTATTCTAACATAATAATAAAGAATGCAATAACAACCCTTACGAGTATTGAAAGAAAATAACTCTCTTCATGAATACGAAAGAATAATACCCCTTACCTTAGAAGAAACTGGATACTGGAATAGTGAGGTAGCAGACTTCTCTTCTTCTTTCTCTCTATAATTTTTCTCTATAATAATTGCTCTATAGCTTTAGTGAATTGGTGAGAAATGAAGGAAGAATGAGCTTCTATTTATAAAAAAATATAGTTTTAATAATTGCACATTTTGGAGCTCAAAATATTACAGTATAATACCTTCCTCTTTTTCTTCATTTTTAATTTAGTCCTGCATGTATTATCAAACTTGCACCACCTCCCCTAATAGTAAATCATTTGAATCAATAGTAAATCATGTGACTCAATAGTTCTAAACATGTAAAAAAATTAATTATAGTATAGTACCTCCATCTATACCTCCATTTTTAATTTAGTCATGCAAGTATTATTAATCTTGCACCAACTCCCCTAATAGTAAATCATGTGACTCAATAGTACACATATGTGAACACATAGTTATAAACATGTGAATTAATAGCAATTAATTGCTCATTTATCTGGTTAATTATCTGATTGGTCAATATAACCTCCAGACATCAATTATTATCGAAATAAATGTCGATTTTCACTAACACTAATAATTTCAACACAATGGAACTATCAATTTCATCTTTAATCAACACGAACTTATTCATCATTAATATTATAATTCACAATATTTAACAACCAGGTCGTTCTCAGGAAAGAGGGGGCTTTCCGATAAGGATTTTTCCTTATTGGCGCTCAATTAGGTGACCAAACCTCTCCTTGACAGAACTTCTAGACATTATCAATATTGTAAATAATAATATGAATAATTTTTCCGTCTCAATTATTGATTTAATAATATAACATATTATACAGATGATGCTGTAACAATAATTAAATCAATAATATGAGAGATATGATGCATCAATTACTGTAGCAATAATTGAGTATAACTGAGTGACTTTTCACGTAAGCATCAATAATCAATACCGTGTGCTACTTTGCAACCACGCGTATTACTGTACTTTTACTACCGGGTAGTTCAACAGTTTTAACGGTAACACTTTCGCCATTAATTTTATAAAAAGATATTCTGTCGTTTTCTAACTACGACAATACTTTCGTTGTGGGGTCCACCAATGATTGTACCGTCGCACGGATATTCCCCGACAAAAAGAATATTCTCCGACCAAACGAATATTATATAACAACTTGCATACTTTGCAAAATTTATAAATATTACCCACAACTATAACATTATATCAAATCCGCACCATAATATTCAAAAAAAATATTTCGAGAAATTTAAATTTTTATTCATAAAATTTGGGGTCTCACATATACTATGCAAGGATACTGCACATGACACTATGCTTGATCAGCAGTTGAGGATTATGTCTGTAATAGTTCTGAAGAAGCGAATCAACTTTGGAGCTATCTTGTTCGATCAGATCTCCAAATGGATAGAAAAGGCTAAGATAAAAAAGTCTACTGATAGACCCTCGACTAAGGTATTTCATGGAAGATTGCTGAGTATTGTGATGAAGAAGAAGCTGGGAGGCAAAATCAAGGATGATGAAGGAGAGCCTCTAAATGTTCATAAAGTAATGTCTCCACAGCTGTTCGTGAACTGGATGAAGAACTCAAAAGAAAACAGAAAGCTAACAACAACTGCGAGCAGAGGCAAGGTTTCTGTAAAGAAGAGGAAGGCGAAAGAGGTAGAAAGTTCTGAGTCTGGTGACTCTGCACCAGTAGCAGCCACACCAGTAAGGAAGAGATCTAGGGGTATGAAGAGAACTGAGGCTCCACCAAGAAGTCTCTCCACCAAAGACAAAGATGAAGGTGAAAAGGTCTTAACTGCACCAGAGACCACAAAGAGAAGAAGCAACAGACTACTTCAAGGGCCATCAAGAAAGAAAGCTAAGGTGGTAAACCAGCAAGACCCATTTTCCCAAGAAAGTACTTCTGACGAAAAAGAGGAAACTGAAAGCCCTAAAAATGAATCCTCAAAGAGCAAATCCAACAATGAAAGTAAAGATGGATCAATGAAAGAGATTGCAAAATCTACTGATGAAAAGGAATATGCAAGCCCTGTGGCTAACTCTCAGAGTATTCACTCTGATGATTAAGAAAAACTACAAGATGACCCAACTGCATCTCCAAATGCAAATGCTCCAACAAGCCCAGATGATGGGTCATATGATGTTGATTCGGAAGAAGAAGAACTTGCCCCTGCCAATGCTGAACGATAAGAAAGTTTGCCTGATGATTCAAAGGCCTCAGAGTCTGAAGAGGAAGAAAAGTCTGACTCTCCTATAGCTGAACCTTCAAGGAGAAGAAAGAGCTACAGACTACTTCCTAAATTTGTCCCCAAGAACAAAACTGATCACTTTACTGCAGTCATTGATGTAAGTGATGATGAATCTGAATCCAATGAAGATGATGCTGAAGATGATACTAGTAATGAAAATCAGCAAGAAGGATTCACTGATGAATCAGATAAAGGAAGTCAACATGATTCCAGTTCAGAAGGTGAAGAAATGAGAAAAGATTCTGGTTCTGCAAATCAGGAATCAGAGGAATCAGCAGACTATCCTGTTTTCTCTCCAGCTAGAATTAACAGAAGAATAGTGGTGGAAGTTTTTGATGAACCACTAGCTGAACCAGCAGTAAGATGGATAAGTCATGGAAATGAATAACTTCGAGTTTTAAGAATGACTACAGATGAAGTGCTTCACAATTAGAAAAATATGGAGTTAGATTGCACAATAATATTGTATAACTCTGAAGATCTTCTGATGAGATGGTTCTTCCCGTGGATGTCGTGGTTAAAGGCACATACTGATAAAGATGAGAGCTACTTCAGCTGGTGCTACTCTCAGTTTCCAAATTTGGAGCTGGTGTCACAAAACTTCCCAAGGGTAAAGAAGTTTGCAACCATGATGATCAATGACCAAATTTCATTACAAAGTCTATCGACATCTTTGGCAATCACTATATTCCCTACGATCGAAGAGTGGACTCAAAGGCGTAAGGATTATGGCCAAGGAGATAATCGTAGAAATCTGTTCACTCTACCAATCGATGATGTTCAAGTCCGTAATAAGAAGCCTTCATCTGCCCAAGCACAGCTATCTGACATTCCTTCATCCTCCAATAGCGATTGGTATTCAATGATTTTTTAGATTCTCAATACTTTCAAAAATTTGTCCAATGATGAAAATCGTAGAGTCCAATCTAGTGTTCAACAGGAGGCTGTCCAACCAGATGACCAAATGCCTATGGAGCAGGAACTATTGAAGAATTATGATGAACTGGTTGGGACGATATCTTAAATCAATGATGAGTCAAAGATGGTGTTAACAGCAACATGAGATAATTCAGTTCAAAACAGACTTCAAGCTACTATGGCTGATGTATCTCTCAAAATCAAAGAGAGAGATCACATCTATCTGAAGGCCATACCTGATCAGAAGGCAGAAGCTCTACGAACACAGAAGGCCAATGAAGAACAACTCCAAGTCCTCTCTGATAAGATTGACAACATGAATCAGTCTTTCTCTATGCAACTTGAGTTAAGTCAACAAGAACTCAAGATTAAAGTTGGTAACTCTTCTTATCTGATGGAGCAGCTTATGTCCAACATGGAACAGCTCTCTTAAGTGATTAATGACAAAAAGGGGGAGAAAAAGAGGCATAGAAAGAAGCACAGTAAGAGGCACTTAAGAAAGGGCAAAGAGAGCAGAAAGAGCAGAAAGAAACAAGAAAAGAAGACAAAGAAAAAAATAGCAGAAGAAGAAGCTGGGTCATCATCTGAGGGGGAGCCAAAGGATGATGAACCTGTATTTGCAAAGGCTGAGAGGGAGACAGAAGAAGAAGAGGATCATACATCTGCAAAGGAGCAGACAAAAGAAATGAAGTCAACATCCCAGGGGAAGCAGAAGCAAAGACATCAAACAGATGAATAGCTGATCAACAGACATCCTGGAAGCATACATGGAGCCAAAGAGCTTATGTCCAACATGGAACATCTCTCTCAAGTGATTAATGACAAAAAGGGGGAGAAAAAGAGGCATAGAAAGAAGCATAGTAAGAGGCACTCAAGAAAGGGCAAAGAGAGCAGAAAGAGCAGAAAAAAACAAGAAAAGAAGACAAAGAAGAAGACAGTAGAAGAAGAAGCTAGGTCATCATCTGAGGGGGAGCCAAAGGATGATGAGCCTGTATTTGCAAAGGCTGGGGGGGAGCCAGAAGAAGAAGAGGAGCATACATCTGCAGAGGAGCAGACAAAAGAAATAAAGTCAACATCCCAGGGGAAGCAGAAGCAAAGACATCAAATAGATGAATAGCTGATCAACAGACATCCTGGAAGCATACATGGAGCCAAAGAGGTACATCTCTAACTAGTTAGGTATGTTTTGGATCCAGGATGTAAAATGTCTAAGTGTATTAAATTCCATATTATTATAAATAAAATTCATGATTATCTATTTTAGAAATACAACTGCTCACTGTATATAAGAATTCATTCATAACATGCATATGCACTTATTATTTTTGTCATAATCAAATAGGGGGAGATTGTCAGGAATAAGCATGTGAATGATATTCCCATCTACATATGATTTGATTAGGATATATATATATATATATATATATATATATATATATATATATATATGAATGAATATGCAAGTATGCTGCATTAAGAAAAGTCAGAAAGTCCTTTGATAGATAATAGAAACATATGTACAAGGACTTAGAATGAATTGATCAAATATGTTAGGTTGATCCTACATAAGCAAAACAGCTTTGTAAAGTCCTTAAAAAGAAATGATGTACAAGGATTATAAATATAGAAAGATCAAACATGTTAGGTTGATCTTATGATGTAATAGATAGGCTTGTCTGATTATCGAGCACTGCACCAGAAATCGTAGTCTGCCAGGAGAGTCAAGGAAAACTCGAGAGCTATAGAGGCAGAATCGTAGTCTACAAGATAATATATCTTGGAGTTCGTAGACTTCCAGGTGAGACGAGGAAGGATCGTAGTGTGTGGAGGAGAACTTTCTCGGAGTCGTAATCTGCTGAGAAAGACATGTTCAGAATCTTAGAGACAACCTGCCTATGAGCCGACCGAGCATCTGCCGAAGCTAAGTCAAGAATCGTAGACTACACTCAGAGACGTAGAGTCTACTGATCATATCAGAGGCAGAGATCGTAGTCGAGCATGATCATATGAAGACAACAAGCACAATGACAGAAATCGTAGAGTATCAAGATCTGATCTCAGAGTCGTAGTATCTGCACAGCCAAAGCTAAATCATAGAGTGTAGTACTGAGACTTCAACAGATGTGCTCACAATGCCAAAGTAGAATCATAGAGCAAATATGATTCTCAACAAATGAGCACTCCCAGAATATCCAAAGGAATGAAGCCTCTGGTTGATACTGCAAAAATACATCCCACCTAAAGTAAGCCAGAGAGCAGTCAATGAATGGCATGCAAGCTAACAGAAGATCTAAGCATCAATCCAATCAGCATCCATATTGAGTTGTGAAGCCATTCGAGATGAAGTCTTCCACAAGATGATCATAAGAAGACTTCAGTAGCTGACTAAGGAAAGTCAGCAGATGCAGTAGCTGTCAAGTGGTAAGATGACAACGATCTTGGAAGAAACCAGGATCGTAGTGTTTGCCAAACAAAGAAAGAATTGATGGAGTGTACACAGAGATATTGGTCAGCTTCTGAAGAATAAGGCTAAAGTGATTAAGCATTGGGTCAGTCCATTGATGATAAGTGAACGGGAGATCACAAGGAGAAAGCGAGCTGGACACACCACAAATCTGAAGTGTCTTGCTATTCAGAAGGGGCCAGAGCAAGGAATCAAGCCATCAGTATCTGAGAGCACTCGAAGGAAACAAGAAGTGTTGAAGCACTGCACAATAGAAGGAAGAGGTGTTCTACACTGAAGATTAATTGAACACTCTTCAAGATCGTAGTGCTATCTCTTCCTGTCAACTAGACACTACGATCAGGTCCAAAAAGATGTGTATCGGAATTATAGAGTTCAAACAATTGAGGATTGAAGCATTGGCAATGGTTCAACCCGAAGATTAATATTCGAACAAAGCTTATTGAGAGCATCGATGCAAAAGGACAACCTCTGATCGAGAAATCAGAAGGAGGTAATAAAGTTGACTACTTGCCCAAGATATAAAAGTAACATCTCAAATGGGATAGGTGAAACAGTAGACTGCAGTGTCAAAAAGTCATGTCATGTCACATCTGCAGTCTACACCAAATAACTCAAGATCTGCGAGGCAATTCAAAAAGTTTTTAATGGCTACTTTCCAACGGGAAGATTGGGAAACTGTATAAATCAACAGAGCTTCAAAGATCAAGATTTGCTGAAGATTGCTAAGTTGCAGAATCATTGAGTTGTTGGAATGCTATTGTTGACTCTACGAGTTCCACCAGAGATTAAGAGAACAAGTCTCAGTGACAGTGAGACTACATAGGTGGAAGTGAAGCATCTTTGACAAAGGACTTAAACAGATCAGAGCTTCACTCAACAAAGATGAGAATGCCACTGAAGATGGCAGCTAAGCTGAGAGCCGAGAAGGCCAAGGAGATAGCATTCAGAAAAATGGCACAGTACAAAGAAGATCAAGAGAGCCACTCTACAGATCACCATGAACCAAAAGCTAAAAAGAATGATGCGAGAATCATGTCGCAAAACACACTCAAGAAGGATTCAAGGATTGCTAAGTGCGGATGAAGTCTACCAAAAGCTCGAGAGACTTAGCAAATCCAGGATGGTGATGGTGCACAAATGACATCGAGATGAAGATGAGCGAGAATGGAGTAAAGATCAACAAGACTAAAGAAGATGTGGTCCAGACTCGAAGCAGAATGCAAAGAGGACCACACCAAGCTGCTAAGTACAAAAGATGTTCAAGCTTAATGACATCTTAGCAGCTCACCACCACCAACAACAACAACTACAACAACAAGAAGCTAGGGCCCAAGGGGTCCTTGTCCGGAGGGACTAAAAGAAGTTCCAAGCCTCCTGGGCTTGAAGTGTTCCTAGGGAACTAGAGGAGTTCCAAGGCTGCTAGCCTTGAAGAGTTCTTAATGAAATGAAGTTCCAAGGCTGTTGACCTTGAAGGAATCTTAGTGATTCAGGGTGCTGCCCTTCCTTAGTGGAAATCCTGCTAGTTAAAAGCAGAAGAGTGGATTAGGAGCTTGAGTCTCTGAACCACTTAAAATCTCTTGTGTCATTTACTTTATGTCATTTATATTATGTACAAAACTACAATAACTGCTATGTATGTATTAACTGCTTACAAGTTAATAAACTCTAAGAACAATGTATATATGATTATGAATGTATCAACGAAGGGGATCTTTTACTTATTCCGCTGTGCTTGAAAAGATTCTTATGTTTGTCATATGTTAATTCATTAGTAATACAAAATAAAAAGGAAAAGTATTTGAAAACGAAAAAGAATCTATTCAACCCCCCTTCTAGATCTATTGTGTGCCTCTGGGAACTAACACCATATATTTGGCGACTCAGAATGGGTGATGCATACCTATTTTGGGGGCATCACAGTACGGACCAAAGCTATCAATCAACAGTTAATCTTTGCACTACGACCAAAGATATCAATCAATAGTTCTTCTTTGTACTACAGGCCAAAGGCATACAACTGTAAAACCAATAACCAATTGTCCATCTATGCACTACGGGCCAAAGATGACTTTCATCACAATATAAGCATGAGGATGATGACAATGATATAAGCATTAATCAAACAAAATCAAGGATAAATATTAAAGACGTTAAATTTATCCAGAGTTTAAAAATATCCAAATTATCAATATGATATCATTTGTGGAGTAAAATTCAAGAATAATATTCATGTATCAAAAATAATTTGGACGGAAAAGAAATAAATTTTTTGGGTGAATCGTACTTCGGGAATAGTACCTCGTGAATAGTACCCCGGCATGAAAAGTGCCCTAAATACCCGAGTGAATATTATTTGAGTGAATAGTAAATGGGTGAATAGTAACCCATGAATAGTAACTCGTGAATAGTATTCCGGCATGAAAAGATCAATAATTATCAAGAATGCTTAGAATAATATTTTCATGAAAAGGTATTGGATGAAACGCAAATATCAAGGATATTCTACTAATTTCATGGAATATAGAAGCAATACTTCAACAAAATGAGTGTAGAATTAGGCATACGAAACGAAATAATATTACTTACATACTACAGTGTGCGATCCCAAATTTTATAAAATGAAAGTA
This sequence comes from Panax ginseng, assembly GCA_020205605.1. Lineage (NCBI taxonomy): Eukaryota > Viridiplantae > Streptophyta > Magnoliopsida > Apiales > Araliaceae > Panax > Panax ginseng. The sequence continues at coordinate 98,684,550 of CM035144.1, read as the reverse complement.
TTCAATTTTCTTATAATTATTCTATTTAGTAAATGGTTAAATTGATAAAAGGTTAAAGTTAAGGGTGATATGTGAAATTTTTTCAAAGTAAGCAAGTTGTTATATAATATTCGATTGGTCGGGGAATATTCATTTTAACAGGGAATATTAAATGACTGACAATTATTAGTGGACCCCATGGATGTATTGTCGTAGTAAGAAAACGCATGTAATTATCTTTTATAACGGTGAAAGTGTTCTTTATTAAAACCGTTGAACTACCCTTAATAAAAAAATAATATGTCTGGCGTGGTTGCATAGTAGCACCGGTATTGATTATTGATGCTTACGTGAAAAGTCACTCGGTTATACTCAATTATTACTACAATGAATTGTTGCATCATATATCTCATATTATTGATTCAATTATTGTCACAAAGATCATCCGCATAATATGTTATATTATTAAATCAATAATTGAGACGACAAAGTTATTCATATTATTATTTGCAATATTGACAATGTCTAGAAGTTACAAGGAGAGGTTTGATCATCTAATTGCTTGCCGCCAATAAGGAGAAATTCTTATAGAAAGCCCCTCTTTCACGAACGACACGGTTGTTAAATATTGTGAATTATAATATTAATAATGAATAAGTTCATGTTGATTAAAGATGAAATTGATAGTTCCATTGTGTTGGAATTATTAGTGTTAGTGAAAATCGACATTTATTTCGATAATAATTGATGTCTGGAGGTTATATTGACCAATCGGGTAATTAACCGGATAAATGAGCAATTAATTGCTATTGATTCACATGATTATAACTATTTGTTCATATATGTGTACTATTGATTGACATTCATTTACTATTAAGGGAGTTGGTTCATGATTGATAATACTTGCCTGACTAAGTTAAAAATGGAGGCATAGTTGAAGGTACTATACTATAATTAATTTTTTTACATGTTTAGAACTATTGAGTCACATGATTTACTATTGTTTCGCATGATTTACTATTAGGGGAGGTGGTGAAAGTTTGATAATACTTGCGTGACTAAATTAAAAATGAAGGAAAAGATGAAGGTATTATACTGTAATATTTTGAGCCCCAAAACGTGCAATTATCGAAACTATATTTTTCTATAAATAGAAGCTCATTCCTTCATTATTTTTCACCAATTCACTAAAGCTATAGAGGAATTATTATAGAGAGAAATTATAGAGAGAAAGAAGAAGAGAAGTCTGCTACCTCACTATTCCAGTATCCAGTTTTCTTCAGAGGTAAGGGATATCATTATTGTGTAAGGGATATTATTTCTTTCGTATTCATGAAGAGAGCTTCTGTTATTCCATTCTTTATTATTCTGTTCGAATAACATGTCTATGTGGATTACCGCATGCATGGTGAATGATCCTTTGTATTCATTCCTTATTAAATTATGGAAATGATCTGTCTACGTGGATTACCGCATGGCGGGTGAAAATCCATTTGCAGTTTTGTATATTCTATTATACTAATCTGGGATATCATTTCTTTTGTACTCGTCATGAAAATATCGTTTTCTTTGGTATTTTTTGTTACAAGTTACTATTCATGGGTTACTATTCACCCGGTTACTATTCACTAGTATTATTCACTCGGGTATTCGGGGCACTTTTTGTGCTGGAGTACTATTCACGAGTTACTATTCATGTGTTACTATTCACCCGATTACTATTCACTCTAGTATTATTCACTCGGGTATTCGAGGCACTTTTTGTGTCGGAGTACTATTCACGAGTTACTATTCATGGGTTACTATTCACCTAATTACTATTCACTCTAGTATCATTCACTCGGGTATTCGAGACACTTTTTGTGTCGGGGTACTATTCAGGGGGTACTATTCCCGAAGTACTATTCACGGGATACTATTCACCTGAAAAATATATTTCTTTTCTGTCCAAATTATTTTTGGTATATGAATATTATTCTTGAATTTTACTCCATAATTGGTGATCATGTTGACAATTTAGATATTTTTGAACTCTGGATAAATTGTATTATAAATGTTTAATATTTATCCTTTATTTCATTTGATTGATTCTTTATATCACTGTCATCATCCTCATGTTTATATTGTGATGAAAGTCATCTTTGGCGTAGTGAATATATGGACTGTTGATTATTGGTTTTACAGTTGTATATCTTTGGCTTACGTGCAAAATTGGACTGTTGATTATTGGTTTTACAATTGTATATCTTTGACTTACGTGCAAAGATGGACTGTTGATTATTGGTTTTACAGTTGTATATCTTTGGCTTACGTGCAAAGATATACAATTGTAAGATTAATAATTAACAGTCCATCTTTGCACGTAAGCCAAAGATGACTTTCATCATAATATAAGCATGAGGATGATGACAATGATATAAGCATTAATCAAACGAAAACAAGGATATATATTAAAGACTTTAAATTTATCCAAATATTATCACTCACTTAATAAACTCATAATCTAATATTATTAATATTATAACAATATTTTAATCATTCTTAAACTTATAAATAATTTATTTCAATTGTTTATACTTTACCAAATAATGCATTTAATCATTCAAAAATGGCATACTCATAAGATTTCCTCAATGATCAAATCTCTCATCAAAAATCTGCATATACCCTATATAGGATTCCCAAGCCATAAAATCCTATTTTCTAATTTTGTTACTTCACATAACATATTTAATTCATTTACTCATAACTAGTTCATTTTCATGAAAAATACCAAATCAGTCCCAAAAATATTTCTTTTCTGGGATTTAGTAGAACATAGTACAATATTGAACATATATTTTTCTCTAAATTTTTAAAATTTATTTACTATTTTTCATATGGCCAAAACTGCCAAAAATTTAGACATTTATCATAAATTGTACTTTTGCCCAAAAATTCCGAATTTTACAGGGTATACTACTGTTATATACATGTACTCCCAATAAAAATTTCACCAATTTTGGAGTTAACCACAAGGAGTTATAAGGGTTTACTTTTAAAATAGTCTTTTTCCACAAAATCCATAACTCTTAATCTATACATCCAAAAATCGCCATCTTTGGACACAATATAGAAAACTCATCAAATTATATTTTAATTTTATTTTCCAGAATTTTTGAGGGTCAGAAAAATTACGAAACTGCAAATAGATTTTCACCCGCCATGCGGTAATCCACGTAGACAGATCATTTCTACAATTTAATAAGGAATGAATACAAATGATCATTCACCATGCATGCGGTAATCCACATAGACAGGTTATTCTAACAGAATAATAAAGAAAATGGAATAACAGAAGAATTCACCATGCATGCGATAGACTAGCATGCATGAGTTATTCCCAATGTAATAATAAAAAATGGAACCGGTCATGCGTAATCCGCACAGACGGGATATTCCAACGTAATAATAAAGAATGGAATAACAACAGAATTCACCGTGCATGCGATAGATCCATGCATAAAAGTTATTCCAACGAATAATAAAGAATGGAATAACGAAGAATTTCACCATGTATGCGGTACTTGATGACGCGAGTTATTCTAACATAATAATAAAGAATGGAATAATAACCCTTACAGTATTGAAAGAAAATAACTCTCTTCATGAATACGAAAAGAATAATACCCTTTACTATAATAACAATATCTCTTACCTTAGAAAAAAACTGGATCTGGAATAGTGAGGTAGCAGACTTCTCTTCTTCTTTCTCTCTATAATTTCTCTCTATAATAATTGCTCTATAGCTTTAGTGAATTTGTGAGAAATGAAGGAAGAATGAGCTTCTATTTATAGGAAAATATAGTTTCGATAATTTACGCGTTTGGGCTCAAAATATTACAGTATAATACCTTCCTCTTTTTCTTCATTTTTAATTTAGTCCTGCAAGTATTATCAAACTTGCACCACCTCCCCTAATAGTAAATAATGTGAATCAATAGTTCAATCATGTGAATCAATAGTTATAATCATGTAAAAATATGAATTACAGTATAGTACCTCCATCTATACCTCCATTTTTAACTTAGTCATGCAAGTATTATCAATCTTGCACCACCTCCCCTAATAGTACAGTATTGTTAATCAATAGTACACACATGTGAATAAATAGTTATAATCATGTGAATTAATTGCAATTAATTACTCATTTATTCGATTAATTACCCGATTGGTCAATATAACCTCCAGACATCAATTATTATCGAAATAAATATCGATTTTCACTAACACTAACAATCCCAACAAAATGGAAATATTTTTCTCAAAAATTTCATTTTTGAAATTTCGAAGTTTGACTTTTTTCAAAAAAGTCAACTGTTGACTTTTTTGACCAAAAAGTTAACCCCGACAAATTTTGTGTTTATAGTCTATTTCTGTGAGGCCCCAAATTTTATGAATAAACAAACTATGCAAGTTGTTATCTATACGACGGCACAATCATTGGTGGACCCCACAATAGAAGTATTGTCATAGTTAGAAAATGACAGAATTATCATTTTATAAAAATAACGGCGAAAGTGTTACCGTTAAAACTGTTGAACTACCCGGTAGTAGAAGTACAATAATACGCGTGGTTGCATAGTAGCACACGGTATTGATTATTGATGCTTACATAAGAAGTCACTCAGTTATACTCAATTATTGCTGCATCATATCTCTCATATTATGGATTCGATTATTGTCACAGTATCATTTGCATAATATTTTATATATTATTAAATTAATAATTGAGACGACAAAGTTATTCATATTATTAAATTGCAATATTTACAATGTCTAGAAGTTCTGTCAAGGAGAGGTTTGGTCATCTAATTGCGCGCCAATAAGGAGAAATCCTTATCGAAAAACCCCCTCTTTCCTGAGAACGACCTGTTTGTTAAATATTGTGAGTTATAATATAAATTTTGAATAATTTCGTGTTAATTAAAGATGAATTTGATAGTTTCATTGTGTTGGGATTATTAGTGTTAGTGGAAATCAACATCTATTCCAATGATAATTGATGTCTGGGGGTTATATTGATAAATCCGGTAATTAATCGGATAAATGAGCAATTAATTGCAACTAATTCACATGCTTATATAACTATTTGTTCACATGTGTGTACTATTGAATCACATTCTTGTACTATTAGGGGGAGTTGGTGCAAGATTGATAATACTTGCATGACTAAGTTAAAAATAGAGGTATGGATGGAGGTACTATACTGTAATTCATATTTTCACATGATTATAAATATTGATTCACATGATTGAATAATTGATTCACATTATTTACTATTAGGGGAGGTGGTGCAAGTTTGATAATACTTGCAGGACTAAATTAAAAATAAATAAAAAAGTTGGAGGTATTGTACTGTAATATTTCGAGCCCAAAAACGTGCAATTATCAAAACTATATTTTTCTATAAATAGAAGCTCATTATTCCTTCATTTCTCACCAATTCACTAAAGTTATAGAGCAATTATTATAGAGAGAAATTATAGAGAGAAAGAAGAAGAGAAGTCTCGCTACCTCACTATTTCAAAGATCCAAATTTTCTTTTGAGGTAAGGGTATTATTTCTTTCAGATTCATGAAGAGAGCTATTGTTATTCCATTCCTTATTATTCTGTTGAATAACCTGCCATCGCAAGTACTGCATATACATGGTGAAATTCTTCATTATTCTATTCTTTATTATTCTCATTGGAATAACTCAGATATCTAAGTAATCTTATACATGGTGAAATTCTTCATTATTACATTCCTTATTATTATGTTGAATAACTCTGCCTATCTGGCAAGTACCGCATACATGGTGAAATTCTTCATTATTCCATTCCTTATTATTATGTTGGAATAACATGTCTATGCAAGTCTGACATACATGGTGAAATTCTTCATTATTTCTTTCTTTAATATTCTGTTGAAATATCACATGCGTATGTATTACGCATGACCTGGTTCCATTATTTATTATTCTGTTGGAATAACTTGTCTGTGCGGTCTATCGCATGCCTAGTGAATTTTGTTGTTATTCCATTCTTTATTATTATGTTGGAATATCTTGTTTGTGCGGATTACGCGTGACCTGGTTCCATTATTTATTATTCTGTTGAAATATCCTGTGTTTGCGAATTACGCATGACCTGGTTCCGTTATTTATTATTTTGTTGGAATAACCTGTCTGTGCGGTCTATCGCATGCCTGGTGAATTCTTCAGTTATTCAATTCTTTATTATTCTATTAGAATAACTTGTCTACGCGGACTACCGTATGCATGGTGAATTCTTCTGTTATTCCATTCTTTATTATTCTGTTGAATAACATGTCTATGTGGATTACCGCATGAATGGTGAATGATCCTTTGTATTCATATGAATAGTATTTTCATTCAAAAGATGTTTCTGCCAGGGGCAGTTTCATAATTTTGTTGACCCTCAAAAATTCTGGAAAAATTTGAAATGATTGATGAGTTTTCTAGATTGTGTCCAAAAATGGCGATTTTTGGATGTATAAATTAAGATTTATCGATTTTATGGGAAAAGACTATTTTAAAAGTAAACCCTTATAACTCTTTGTGGTTAACTTTAAAATTGGTGAAATTTTTATTGGGATACACATGTATATAATGTAAGTATACCTCAGTAAATTTTGGAATTTTTGGACAAAAGTATAATTTATGATAAATGTCTAAATATTCGCGCTTTGGCCATATAAAAATAATAAATGAATTTTAAAAATTACGAGAAAAATATATACTCAATATGGAACTATATTCTACTAAATCTCAGAAAAGAAATATTTTTGGGACTGATTTGGTATTTTTCATGAAAATAAACTAGTTATGAGTAAATGAATTAAATATGTTATGTGAAGTAACAAAATTGAAAAATAGGATTTTATGGCTTGGGAATCCTATATAGGGTATATGCAGATGTTTGATGAGGGATTTAATCATTGGTGATGAAATTTTATGAGTATGACATTTTTGAATAATTAAATATATTATTTGGTAAAGGGTAAATAATTGAAATAAATTGTTTATAAGTTTAAGAAGTGATTAAAATATTGTTATAATATTAATAATATTAGATTATTAGTTTATTAAGTGATTGATAATATTTGGATAAATTTAAAGTCTTTAATATTTATCCTTATTTTCGTTTGATTAATGGTTATATCATTGTCATCATCCTCATGCTTATATTGTGATGAAAGTCATCTTTGGCTTACATGCATAGATGGACTTGATATAATTATGACCAGGGATTATTCGGTATAATCATGACCGTAATGTGACGAATGATGTGGTGAAAGTCCTTAATGGCCTGAAGTGCATTGATGGACAGTTTTTGGTATGATTATGATAAGGGATTATTCGGTATAGTTATGACCATTGATGATTTAATGAATATCCTTGGTCTATAGTGCAGGGAAGATTCGATGATATGGTTTATTTATTAAGCTGAGTCTCAGCGATAAAAATTGATGAAAACATTTTAAATCATAGAAGATAGTAGATATCATGCTCTATTTGACTCTTCTAATAGATTGCTTATTTTCCTGCAGTTAAACTTGATGTATATTGTATTTTATCAGTTTAACATTGTTGAAGACTAATGATAATTTATTCTGCATTATCTTAGTCATAATATTTCTTACTGGGCTAGTTGAGCTCACCCTTTCTTTCACTTTTTTCTCTTGAGAAATGAGAACGGCAGGGACTAGTCGGAGAATGGAGTGACGGTCCAGATGATAGTATTAGTAGTCCTCACTATTCTGTTAAATAGTGTGACAATAAATGTAATGAGGACTCCATTGAGTGTGGATATTGTCTAGATGACAATATTCTTATTAAAACTCTTAGATTATGTTTTGTCGTATTTTACACAACTGTTGTATAATTAAGTTGTATTTGAATTTTTTACCATGTATTTGGCTACTCAAGATGGGTGATGTATACCTATTTTGGGGGCGTCATAATTTCTACTAATTTCATCGTTTCGGACTCAAATATCACGTCCGCGTCTCCAAATTCAAGTCCGAACTCAAATTCGATATTTAATAACATTCATCATTAATATTATAACTCACAATATTTAACAACCAGGTCGTTCCAAGGAAAGAGGGGGCTTTCCGATAAGGATTTCTCCTTATTGGCGCGCAATTAGGTGACCAAACCTCTCCTTGACAGAACTTCTAGACATTGTTAATATTGCAAATAATAATATGAATAACTTTGTCGTCTCAATTATTGATTTAATAATATATAAAATATTATGCAGATGATACTGTGACAATAATTGAATCAATAATATGAGAGATATGATGCAACAATTATTGTAGCAATAATTGAATATAACTGAGTGACTTCTCACATAAGCATCAATAATCAATACCGTGTGCTACTATGCAACCACGCGTATTACTGTACTTTTACTACCGGTTATTTTATGACAACATACTTACTTTGAAAAATTTTCAAATATGACCCTTAACTTTAAACTTTTAGCAATTTAACTATTTACCAAAATAGAAAAATTGAATACTTTTATTTCATAAAATTCGGGATCTCACAATCTCCCCTCCTTATGAAATTTCGCCCTCGAAATTTATGTACCTGGTAGTTCGAAGAGATGAGAATACCTTGCTTTCTTTTCGGATTGTACCTTCCTGGTTATTTCCTCTGTATCATGATTTTCCCATTGCTCATCTCCTATATTTCAGATATCATTCTAGAATATATCTTCAAAACATAGGTTAATTGACATATCACAAATTGTCAATTTATCAAGTAAACAATTTTAGCTTAGGTAAGTCACACACTAGCGAAGTATATAACTCGTCTCTCCCCTCCTAGTTCTAGACTCTTATCTCCGCCATCGACCATATCCCTAAGCTCTGATACCATTTGTGACGCCCCCAAAATAGGACCACACGACCCATTCTGAGTCGCCAGATATCACATTATAAAAATCAAATACAAGCTTTATTTATACAACTATTGAACTGTCGTGCAGAATACGACCACAGTTAAACTATGAGTTTTAATGCAAATGTATATAACTCTCATAGTGCCTTGACCACAACCTTACAATGGTACTTTACATAAAAGTACAGTCAAAAACTGTTTTAGAAATTAAAATCTTTGGGAAGTGCTCAAGAAAACCTTCATACATGGGAGGCCATGCGTCTAGGTTATGATAGATATCATATGTCCACAGAATTATTCTTGGTTGACCTAAAAGTCCCCAAAGAAAAATAAGAAGATTACAATCATCTTCTTTCCAATGGTGAGTCTTCTCTTGACATATAATTATCTCTGTTGTCTCCAAGTGAAAATTATATTTCAAATAAACTCCAAGATTATATAGGTAGTGCTCGTAGATATACTCGAAAGTGGATGTACACAACCCTGCTTATGATAACACGAAGTCGCTCCGTCATTATTAGACATCTTGTATGATAATGGCAAAAAACGCCTTCCAAAGTTGGGTTCACCTCACCCTATTTGGTTCACCAAAATCAATCTGTTAAAAATGACGTATACAATACTGAAACACTTATCTATAATTCTCAATAAAATTACGCCCCATACTATTTTAAGGAAACCTCAACAACTATAGACAACCGTTTACAATCCCTCATTACTCTCGCTTCAAACCCATTATACACTCTTAATACACGAAAGGAATTGTGAAGCAAAATGGTGAAACAAAATAGCCGATAAAGAATATCATGACTAAAGATAATTAAATTATCAATAGCCTTCGTCGATAATAAATCGAGATTTAGAATATATGGTAGATGATAAAACTTTTCAACCATAGTTGCGGTGAACGAAGCAATCCATTAGAAGAGTCAAATAGACCATAGGGTCTATTATCTTCTATGTTAAAAGTCCACCAACAATGTTTTATCCCTGTAACATCAATCAACAATTTCTGTCCACAATCATGTGAATAACTCATAATCATAATTGTGATTCTAAATTCCTCTTCTCACCCAGGATGAAGATAATTTTTATCACCTATCTTTACATGAAACATAAAAAATCATGATTATACCAAATCACAATTCTTGTTCATAATCATACTAATAAATTCATCTTTGCACTACGGGCCAAAGGTATTCATTAATAATTCATCTTTGCTCTACAGGCCAAAGACATACAACTGTATTATAGAAGAGTCAAGTAGAGCATGATATCTACTATCTTCTACGAATTAAAAGTGTATTATCAATATGTTATCGCTGAGACTCAGCTCAATAATTAATCCACATCATCGAATCATCCCTGCACTATGGCCAAGGATATTCATTAGTATTACGACCACGAATTATCCATGCACTACGGGCCAAGGATATTCGTGTTTTCAACAATAATCATGATTATAGCGAATAATCCTCAGGTTATAATCATACCAACAATCATCCATCAATGCACGTAAGCGAAAGATATACAACTATACAACCAATAATCAACGGTCCATCTTTGCACGTAAGCCAAATATATACAACTATAAAACCAATAATCAACAGTCCATCTTTGCACGTAAGCCAAAGATATACAATTGTAAAATCAATAATCAACAGTCCATCTTTGCACGTAAGCCAAAGATATACAACTATAAAACCAATAATCAACAGTCCATCTTTGCACATAAGCCAAAGATATACAATTGTAAAATCAATAATCAACAGTTCATCTTTGCACGTAAGCCAAAGATGACTTTCATCACAATATAAGTATGAGGATGATGACAATGATATATGCATTAATCAAACGAAAACAAGGATAAATATTAAAGACTTTAAATTTATCCAAATATTATCACTCACTTAATAAACTCATAATATAATATTATAACAATATTTTAATCACTTCTTAAACTTATAAACAATTTATTTCAATTGTTTACACTTTACCAAATAATGCATTTAATCATTCAAAAATGTCATACTCATAAGATTTCCTCATCAATGATCAAATCTCTCATCAAAAATCTGCATATACCCTATATAGGATTCCCAAGCCATAAAATCCTATTTTCCAATTTTGTTACTTCACATAACATATTTAATTCATTTACTTATAACTAGTTCATTTTCATGAAAAAAAATACCAAATCAGTCCCCAAAAATATTTCTTTTAAGGGATTTAGCGAGAATATAGTCCCATATTGAACATATATTTTCTCGAAATTTTTAAAATTCATTTACTATTTTTCATATGGCCAAAATCGCGCCAAATATTTAGACATTTATCATAAATTGTACTTTTGTCCAAAAATTCAAAATTACAGAGTATACTCTCATTATATATACATGTATCTCCCAATAAAAATTTTACCAATTTTGGAGTTAATCACAAGGAGTTATAAGGGTTTACTTTTAAAATAGTCTTTTCTCATAAAATCCATAACTCTTAATCTATAAATCCAAAAATCGTCATCTTTGGACACAATATAGAAAATTCATCAAATTATCATTTCAATTTTTTTTTCCGAAATTTTTGAGGTCGAGAAAAATTACTGAAACTATGAATGGATTTTCACACTTGCATGCGGTAATCCACGTAGATGCATCATTTCTACAATTTAATAAGGAATGAATACAAATGATCATTCACCATGCATGCGGTAATCCACATGACAAAAGTTATTCCAATGAATAATAAAGAATGGAATAATAGAAGAATTCACTATGCATGCGATAGAATCATGCGAGACGAGTTTATTCCCAATGTATAATAATAAAAAATAGAACCGTGTCATGCGTAATCCGCTTGCACAAGATATTCCAACGAGAATAATAAAAATGGAATAACAACGAAATTCACGAGGCATCGATAGAATCGCATACATGATGAGTTATTCCAATGTAATAATAAAGAATGAAATAATGTAAGAATTTCACCATGTATGCGGTACTTACATGATAGGCGAGTTATTCTAACATAATAATAAAGAATGGAATAATAACCCTTACGAGTATTGAAAGAAAATAACTCTCTTCATGAATACGAAAGAATAATACCCCTTACTATAATAACAATATCTCTTACCTTAGAAAAAAAGCGGATCTTTGGAATAGTGAGGTAGCAGACTTCTCTTCTTCTTTCTCTCTATAATTTCTCTCTATAATAATTGCTCTATAGCTTTAGTGAATTTGTGAGAAATGAAGGAAGAATGAGCTTCTATTTATAGGAAAATATAGTTTCGATAATCGCACGCTTTGGGCTCAAAATATTACAATTATAATACCTTCCTCTTTTCTTCATTTTAATTTAGTCCTGCAAGTATTATCAAACTTGCACCACCTCCCCTAATAGTAAATAATGTGAATCAATAGTTCAATCATGTGAATCAATAGTTATAATCATGTAAAAATACGAATTACAGTATAGTACCTCCATCTATACCTCCATTTTTAACTTAGTCATACAAGTATTATCAATCTTGCACCACCTCCCCTAATAGTACAAGAATGTGAATCAATAGTACACACATGTGAACAAATAGTTATAATCATGTGAATTAATAGCAATTAATTACTCATTTATTCGATTAATTACCCCATTGGTCAATATAACCTCCAGACATCAATTATTATCGAAATAAATGTCGATTTCCACTAACACTAACAATTCCAACACAATGGAAATATTTTTCTCAAAAATTTCATTTTTGAAATTTCAATGTTTGACTTTTTCCAAAAAAGTCAACTGTTGACTTTTTTAACCAAAAAGTCAACCTCGACAAATTTTGTGTTTATAGTCTATTTCTACTAATTTCATCATTTCAGACTCAAATATCACGTCCGCGTCTCCAAATTTAACTCCGAACTTCAATTCAATTTTTAATAACATTCATCATTAATATTATAACTCACAATATTTAACAACCAGGTCGTTCTCAGGAAAGTGAGGGCTTTTCGATAAGAAATTTTTCTTATTGGCGCGCAATTAGGTGACCAAACCTCTCCTTGATGAACTTCTGAACCTTTGTCGATATTGCAAATAATAATATGAATAACTTTGTCGCCTCTCGATTATTGATTTAATAATATATAAAATATTATGCGGATGATCTTGTGACAATAATTGAATTAATAATATGAGAGATATGATGCAACAATTATTGTAGCAATAATTGAGTATAATGCGAGTGACTTCTCATATAAGCATCAATAATCAATCTGGTGTCTACTTATGCAACCAATGCCAGACATCGTTTCTTTACTACCTTACTATTATTTTATGACAACTTGCTTATTTTGAAAAATTTTCAAATATGACCCTTAACTTTAAACTTTTATCAATTTAACTATTTACCAAAATAAAAAAATTGAATACTTTTATTTCATAAAATTCGGGATCTCACAATTATGATCATGGATCATTCGGTATAATCGTGACCCGTAATGTTACAAATGATGTGGTAAAAGTCTTCATTGGCCTGTAGTGCATTGATGGACAGTTGTTGGTATGATTATGACCAGGGATTATTCGGTATAATCATGACCATTGATGATTACATGAATATCCTTGACCCGTAGTGCAGGGATGATTCGATGATGTGGTTTATTTATTAAGTTGAGTCTCAGCGATAAAATTGATGAAAAACTTTTTAAATCATAGAAGATAGTAGATATCATGCTCTATTTGACTTTTCTAATGGATTGCTTGTTCCACTGCAGTTAAACTTGATGTTTATTGTATTTTATCAGTTTAACACTGTTGAAGACTAATGATAATTTATTCTGCATTATCTTAGTTATAATATTTCTTACTGGGCTAGTTGAGCTCACCCTTTTGCTTTCATTGTTCTCTTCAGAAAATGAGAACGTAGCCGGGACTAGTCAGGGAACTGAGTGATGGTTCGAGATAGTGTTATAGCAGTCCTCACTATTCTATAAAATAGTGTGACAATAAATATAATGATGACTCTATTTGAGTTTGGATATTGTCTAGAAGACAATATTCGTGTAAAAACTCTCAGCTCATGTTGTATAATTAAGTTTGTATTTGTATTCAGTATCATGTATTTGACGACCCAAAATGAATGATGTATACTTATTTTGGGGGCCTCATATTAATGTTTTATTTAGACATTTAGAAAATAATTTTTAGTAATAATAAATGATCCTTTATTTTTACTATATCTTAAGATGGTATGTCTTAATTTATATTATTAATTTTGCTTGGCATGTAATATGGTAAAACAAAATATTATATATATATATATATATATGTAAACTATAAAACTAATTATTATTAATATTATATGCTTATATGTATGGTTTCATATTTATACGATAATACTAAATGTTCTTTATAAATGTGGAAAGAATGGATATGCAAAGTTTAAACATAATTTCTTCCCTAATATTTTATTATATTTAAAATATTTAAATTCTATAACATTGTAGACAAAAAAGAAAGAAAATGATGAAAACTTTGGTTTTCGGTGCAATTCTTTATTACTGAATTTTTTTAATGAATTAAAAAAGAAAATAAAAGAAATAGATGAAAAATTGACCAAAAGTTTTTGTTAAAAAATAAATGAATTTGAATAAAAAAAATTAAATAATATAAACAAATCTTTTATACTTCCTATTATACACAAACACAACAAAACTAATATAAGAATAAAATAATAATTTAAATGCAAAACTTATATTTTTATAAAAAAAGTAACAACATTAAATTTCTTTATTATTTTTTATTCTACCCTAATTAATTTTTTTCTCTTTCAAAATTCAAAAACATAGTATAAGAATTTAGAAGAGTCAAATAAAATTATTTATCAGTCCCCAATTAACTTCTATGCGGATAATATTACCCTTGCACTAACTAAAACTGTACACGTTAGCGCGTGGGCTTGTCCGAGACTTGTTAATTAAGTATAGTATTTTCTCCGTTCCTTAATATAAGTCGTTTTAGAGAAATATTTTTGTTCTTTAATATAAATCGTTTGAGAATTTTAAGTAAACATTAATTGCTTAGTTTCCAATATTATTCCAAATATTAAATATAACTTTAATTTTCTCACTATTTTATGTCCAATAAATAATAATTTTTTCTTTCAATACAAGAACAATATAAACTATTAATATTATAATTAATGATATAGTATAATCATTTCCTTAATATTTAAAACGACCTATATTATATTAAGAAACGGAAGAAGTAATAACTTCTTACAAATAATTCAGGAGCTAAACGAAATTATAAAAGCAAAATCAAAAGGACCCCACCTCACCATTATTATTATTATTATTACTTACTATGAGAAAGAAGCCTCCCTCCGTACGAAGTACCCACTCTCCCCTCCCCTTTTCTCTCTCCTAAACGCCTAATTCCGACAAATGTAGGAAATCAAATCAAACCCTAGTTACAACTTCGTACACGGTAATTTAGCTTCCATTTTCAATTCTCAAATTCCTTTTCATTGACGGATGTTTTTTCGACGGATAATTGCTCTTACTTTGTCTTGTTTTGGTGTTCTTTTCCTGTTTCCAGTGCCATTTGTATCGTTTACTCATAATTTTGGCTCACTGTAGTCATTCATTTCAGGTGCTTTTTCAGTGCTGATTCGGGAGATGAACAAAGAGCGATCACCTGAGCCGCTAGATTTCTTCATTTGGACCGTCGAGGTGCTTACCCTATCTCGATCCATCTCTTTTTTTTTTGGCGACTAGATCTTTTCCCACTGGTCTAAATTTGACGTTTTTAAAAAAAGGAAAAAAAAATTAAAAGGAAGAAAAAAAAATCAATTTTCATGATGCATATTTGGGTTTTGCCTCTGTTATTGTTGGATTGCTTTTGCACCTTTTGGTTAATGAGAAGGTGTAGGGTGGGCATTTGGCCCCTCTTGCCAATATGTAGATCCGCCCCTGCTTATCATCTAATACCCAGGGCCATATGGTTGTATTTATCTGAAATGGTACAATTTTGTTGATTAGAGTTGATGAATTTGTACAAGGTTGTTTAATTTCTATTTTCTCTTAGTGTTCAACTAGCAAATTGGGGATCAAATACTTGGTGACTTCAGGCTTGGGAATTGGATTTTCTATTTCTTATGACTAATGGATGCTCTAATTTTAGCAGTATAGTTTAGCTGTCAAGTATACTTATCCCATCTGAATAATGTGATCATTGTTTGCTACTTTGCTCAATTTAAATTTAAATTATGTCTTTACATTTGGTTCTATCCTCATGGCTTGTTTTCAGCACGTTAACTGTGAACAATCTTTTGAAATAGTAACCTAGCCATTGGACAAGTAAGTGGCACCTAAAAGAATCTCTTTTATTGTACTCCTTACTATTGTGCAAAAACTAAACTGGGGCAATTTTAACTCGGGTAACTTAGTGTATATGATATGGAAAGAAGAATAAGTCAACCCCCTCTCCATTTATTTAAATTCTTTCATACTCTCTCATCCAAGAAGAGTTTTGTTGGTTTTGGAAATTTGAGCCTAACACTCTTTTCTGAAGTGGAATATTATATCAGAAAGTATTGGTCTTTGCTAGCCCCTATTACTCATTTAATTGTTAGTGAGTGAGGGAATAGGTAGAGATGTGTGTTTAGATCAGCCCTCCTCTGGCGAGAGTAATCAGTTAGAGATACATTTCTAAAACGAGGACTTATAAAGAAATTTGATTTTTCCAAAACATATATCCCCTCTTCTTCTTTATTCTCTATCGCCTCCTCTTTGAACTTGCAAGCTATATAGCATTTAGTTTTTTGGGACTGGACTATTGGCTGAAGCTAGTCATTTCCATTTCCCATCCCTGTGGGAAGAATTAACCAAGTAACGAAATTTGTGAAATAAAAAATTCTGAAGAGATCATTTTGTGGAATATATTTGAAAGATTTGGGACAGAAAGAGACAGAGACGGAGATAGCGGAAGGACATGGGTTCAAGGGGAAGAAATTGGATTTGGCTCATCTCCATTACACTTGTCACCAATTTTTCTCAGTTTATATAATATTGATCCTATCATCTTCGTTATTCATAGATAGATCACAATAATGTGATCAACTTTGCAGAGAGATTAGAATTATTAAAATTATTTTTATGGTTTGAAATTCATAACAATTCTCAACCATTCAAATTTTTACAAAAAAAAAATGCACATATTCATCAAAGGGTAAAATTGTGGGATTGCTCTCAATTTTGGTGCAATGATGCAACTCAATAAGATAAACCATGTGTTCGATGTTGGTTTCATTTATAACATACAAAAGTTTAAATAGTTATATAGAATTGATAGAAATTGGAGAGAAATGTAATGGAGCCTAATATGAAGAAAATGAGAGATAAAAAATGATAAGGGGAGGGGGCAGTCAGATAGATGGTGTAAGCTCACCTGCTCTTTTCGGTTTTAACCACCTTTTACTAAATAAAAGTATGCCAGTAGTTTCATATGTTGACACAAGCCATGACAATACAATTAACATGCCATATCAGTTTGTAGAAACATTTTGTACCAATGTTAAGTGAGGGGAGGGCTCTCATTTCAAAACAAATAGTAAAAGATGCATACGGTGAATAATTGTTTTTGCTTTTGCTTTTGTGAGCAAACCCACTTCTTTTACTGTGTTTATTAGTGGCACCTGTTGATCGTTAGGGTTCATGAGCATTTGAACTGCGCCCAAATAGAAGCCATTACTTAATCTTTAAATGGTGAGTTCTGAGCATGTGAAATGTTCACCTGAAGATTTTCAATCATCGTGTCAGGAATAAATGGGAATATTACTTTTTTCAATAGTTTGTTTGGTCTATTAGTTACTGTGAAAATAATGTTTACTTTTGATGGTGCTTTAACAAGCTATGCAAAAATACCTTTATCATTTGTTCCTGGCATGGTGGTTTAGAATCTTAAGGCGAGAGATCAAGGAGGGCAACTTTTCAAACCTGACTTAGGAAAAAGTAAATTAAATTGGCCTCGAACTTTGCTAATTATCTAATTAATATCATTATGAAGACTAGGTTGTATAGTTGTCCTTTTAAATGAGGAAATATTAACCCAAGCATGTAGTCTAATGACTTTCTCCTTCATGCATCTGCTTCTTTTGTTTTGCCAGGATGTAGGCTTGTGGTTGGAAGAGATAAATCTTGGTAGCTATCGTCAAATTTTCAAGGAAAATGGTGTTAACGGAGAATATTTGGAAGGTATGTCCATGTTTACAACCGAGCAAATACTTAGGTTTATAAGACGGTGCCACATGAAATGGGGGGACTTCATAACGCTGTGCAAGGAACTCAGGCGAATTAAAGGTGTCCCTTCTTTCTCTCCTCCCTCCTCCCTCCTCCCTCCTCCCTCCTCCCTCCTCCCTCTTTGTGTGTGTGCATATCCCTATCCTCCCCAGACACCCGGGCCTGGGTTTATTATGTGATAAGTCGGCCACATGTTAATTTTTTTTGGTTATTTATAGATGTATAAAACTGATAGAACTATCTTCTTGATGTCTTACCAGGAGAACTATGTTGAATTAAGAATATAGATTACTTTTCTGATATAATTTATATGCTTCAAATGTAGTCCATATCTAATTTGTAGAAATTTCAAAAGTCTATGAGCTTGAACGAAGATATTATTAACATTTGATTCATTTGCTATCCTAAAATTTCCCTCAACAAATTGAAAGATAAGTAGCTCTGTCTAATAAATCTAGGATTAAACTCATTCTGACATCCCCTTAAAACTGAAAAGAAAGTACACTTTCATGGAATTCTTCATTCTTCTCACTTCCAAATCCTCAAAAGTAAATTGACAACCCTCCCCAGAAATTTTACAGGTTTACTTGTCTAGTTTTTTGCATGTTGAATTATTCAAATGCTGCACCTCCATAATCATGTTTATCCACTGATTTCTTCTCATTCACTGAATGATTTAGTTATACAATAAATTTAATTGAAAGTAAACAATTCCCACCCAGTAGGGGTGCATGTCGGAGAAATATACTTGCCCAAAAAATTGTATGTGTAATAAACAACAATAATTATATAATAATATAAAATACTCTTCGGTCGGTTCGTTGTTACAACCAAATGTTTCTCCCTCAAACTGACATTGAAAATTGCCGGTTTTACTCGGTGTGACTAATTTTCCCAGTGGCAGCTTGGCAAGTTGACATTGTCATGTAAATTTCAGATTTCATCTAATATAAGTATTCTCTAATTGGGAAATCAGTAACGTAGTACTATAGTAATAATCAAGTATCCCCATCATCTTGATGTCCACTTACCTATTAAACTAGATCATCCTTTTATTTTATTTGAAGTATAGTATGTACTGACTGCGAATACTTGGTTAGTGGCTTGCTTGAAGGGGGAGCAAAAAGTTCGCCGTCCTTGGTGGGCTCCATCTTGCCTCTCCATAATCTTCGTCAAGGCAGCAAAGCGCAACAGGCAGTCGAGAGTAGTTTCCTTGAAGCTGGAACCTTGATATGAGATCTGCCTATATGTACTTACTTTTGTAGTTAATTTTATTTTATTTTTCCTTTAACTTTTAGAGGTGAAACAAAGTAGGCAACACCACCCTTTTATTCTTTTCTTTTTCCTATGTATCTAAAATATGTCGAGGAGGTTCTTTGTTAGTTCCTCCTTGGAGAACTGTCTTTCATGTACGCCCTCTTATATGTATCTTTTTTTTGCTGAACTTGTATTTCTGTTGCTTGTCCAAGTATTTGTGAAAAAATAATGTAATAGAATGATGTCAAAGCTTCAGTTGCTAAAGAATCCGCCCAGCAGTTTAGCATACAAGAAAAAAAGAACAGGCAAATTTATATCATATTACATATGCTCCACTTCTCTCGTTATGTTTACCCAGTGAAACATTGCTTTACGCAACTTATATATTCCCCCTCCCCCCTCCCCCCTCCCCTTCTCCTTATTCATCGAATGATTTAGTAATACACAGACTAAACTGAAAGTTAACAATTCCCTCACAGTGGCATTAAATTTGCTTGTCCAGTTTCATCAAGAAACACTTCTTTTCTAGGCTTCCAAGTAGGTGCCAAGTTTATGCGGACCGCGATTATGTTGTTTTGTTATGGGTCTTTCAGTTTATTTAAAACGGATTCCAGTTTCGGTTAAGTTGTGATTTTGGTGCAAGTGTACTGTAGAAAAATATTGCATTTGTATAACACACTGTTTTCTGTTGCATTGTAAGTTGGTTTTTAAATATTATTAAACTTGAAAATGCTGCACATTTTGTACTACATATACAATTTAATTTTATTTTTACATTGAATTTCCAGTAAACGTACTACGTAGCCTGCCTGGGTTAATTTTTGTGGCATACATTCACCTAAACATCACAACCACAAACTCAAGCCATGAACGGCAGCTTCTATCTCTAGTACAATCTGAGAATCAGAATGGATATCCAAATACAAGCCATGAACCAATGAGACGCTGCTAATGTGTAGATTTCCTAATCCACAAATCTTTACAATTCCATATATAACACCTCTTCATCCTCACCAACTAGCAATAAGCTCCTCCTTGTTCACCAGCACCACTTAAACAAAGCAGCTTTCATCAATAAGCATGGCAACCTCAGCAATCCAACGGTCTGCATTCGCCGGCCAGACTGCTTTGAAGCCGCAGAATGAGCTGGTCAGGAAGATTGGCAGCTTGGGAGGTGGCCGCATCACCATGAGGCGTACCGTCAGAAGTGCTCCAGAGAGCATATGGTAAATACCAGCTACTGCTACTATATTACTAACTCAATTCATAATAAATTCTTGCATATAATTAACTTAACTATGATATAACCAAAACTAATTGATATAATGATAACTGGTTATTCTCATGAAAAACACAACTTCAAAACCCAAGATTTCATTCAATAGCTTTCCACTTCAATGTAAGTTGAATTTGAAACAAGACTATTTCAATTTGATAAAGCTAATTTGCTCATTGTATACAAAGGAAACTTGCTTTCCTCCATATATGCCTAAATGCATACTTTGTAGTGACAAATTGTATCTGTAATTGGTTTGACAGGTACGGACCTGACCGCCCAAAGTACTTGGGCCCATTCTCCGAGCAAACTCCATCATACCTGACCGGTGAATTCCCTGGAGACTATGGGTGGGACACTGCTGGACTTTCAGCTGACCCAGAGACATTTGCCAAGAACCGTGAGCTCGAAGTGATCCACAGCAGATGGGCCATGCTTGGTGCACTAGGCTGTGTCTTCCCTGAAATTCTTGCAAGGAATGGTGTCAAATTCGGCGAGGCAGTTTGGTTCAAGGCCGGAGCCCAAATCTTCTCCGAAGGTGGCCTTGACTATCTTGGCAACCCAAACCTTGTCCATGCCCAGAGCATCCTGGCTATCTGGGCCAGCCAAGTTGTGCTCATGGGATTTGTGGAAGGATACAGAGTTGGTGGAGGTCCACTTGGTGAAGGACTTGACAAAATTTACCCGGGAGGTTCTTTTGACCCACTTGGATTGGCTGATGATCCTGAAGCATTTGCTGAATTGAAGGTTAAGGAGCTTAAGAACGGACGATTGGCAATGTTTTCTATGTTTGGATTCTTTGTCCAGGCCATTGTCACCGGAAAGGGCCCAATTGAGAACCTCTACGACCACCTTGCTGACCCAGTAGCCAACAATGCATGGGCTTATGCCACTAACTTTGTACCCGGAAAGTGAAACTATCAAATTCTCTTCTCTCTCGGCTGTAATATTAAACTTGTTTGGTGACATCCAACTTCTGTAATCTTTACCTGTTCCCTCAAGTAATATAGCAAGCAGAGATGCTTATCTGGGCAATATCTTGGATGGATTATCAGCAACTTTATCATGGAATTAAAAATTACACAAACCTGCAATGTATCAGCACAGCCACCCACTATTAACACACTTCTCCTCGTTCCCTATATTACTGGAAACCAATTTACCACACTTGACAGCATACATAACAGAAATTAGGTAAAGTCTGTTTTAAGAACAAAGTTGACAAATTTGTAACTTGCGATATCATTCCTACTGACCAAATTATCAAATTTGCAACTCAGCACTACCCTGCATAGTTATTGCTCTGTATTCTTATTATTCTGTTGCACAGCACCTTACCTGATAATGTTCTAGGAATCAGTTTGGTCTCTACAATAGTCAGGTAGTTGGTATTGATATATTTTTTTTCTCTTACAAAGATCCCCATCTTTCCAGATTTGTCGTCCAAGACCCTATATTCACCAATAATCACTTTAACTTAATCTCCCTTTTCCTAATGATAAAATCAGCCAGTCACAGACCTTACTGAACAAAGTTGAATTCCATTAATTCCAATCATCTCATATTCTCATTGCAAGTTCAATGTTCGCATGTTTCACGTACCCATCTATCAAAGAGTCCAAGGAAAATGGGTCATTTTTAATACAGTCATCAAATACCTTCTGAGCTGAATTAATGTCACTACACAGTCAGTTTTAACCAACAAGTTGTGCACATAAAAATTTCGACCACTTCTCAGTACCAACTTATGGATTCAGTTTCCTTCCTCGGTGGAACGCAAACATGCACACCCGTTAATTATGCAAGAAAAAGTGTAGACAGAACAAAGCAATTTGTCCACATAGTGAGATGGTGGTGGTTTTCAATTTAGCATTGATGATGGTGTTCCAAGAAATGTGTGTTTTATTTTGTTTTTGTTTAAATGGTGAAGACTCTCGATATTGATATTGCACAGAGAGACAGAAACGGAGCCGGGATTCGATATTTGGGGAGGGGGGGGGGGCAAGAATTTTTTTACAAAACATATTTTTACTAAAACAAAGATAATGTAGTAATATAATTTTCTTTGACAAAGACAACAAAACATAGCAAAAAAATGTCTTTTAGAACATATCAAAGCTTCGTCAGAATTGCACCCGACGTTCTTTTAAATCACAAAATCCATCTATTATACTAAATGGAAAAATATCTACTCCTAGAATTATTTTCACAATAGTCATTAGTCAATATTATTATACTAAGCAATATCCAGTCTGATTAGAACATTAAAATTTTAGACTATTATATTTTTTGTAAGACCCACTTGGTATTCTAATGAATTTAGCCCAATAGTCATTAGCTAATGTTTATCTTCACAATAGTCATTAGCCCGCTTGGTATTTTATTGTCTGGCCTAAAAAAATTTGGAAGGGGGCCATGGCCCCCTCCAGCCCCAATGTGGCTCCGTCCCTGGAGAGAGACTAGTGGAGGTGTGAGAGAGGTGAAATTGAAGCCGTAAGTTTGAGCAACTGATGATGTTGAACTTACTACTACTGTACCAGGTGAATGAAACTGAAAGGAGATATGACTAGTGCGCATACGCTTGGACTGATGACAAATGACCTTTCAAACTCTTCCAGTAATTTCTAACGCTGTTAATCGGAGAGGGGAAAGTAAAGGTCTTGGGAAGGTATTTTTACCTTTTCTCATTCTTAGTCCTAGACCAGAGTGGTCCTAGTTGAACAGGATAGACCTGAAGCCCACTACTATCTTACAATTACTTAGGTGGACAGTTTTTGTGGTCTACAATCAACATCCCAAACAGAAGATCTTTTTAGCACCACAATAACCTCTCCCTCTAAAACTAAGGATCAGAATGGAGATCAATGTCCAACTCACAAACCAATGAGATGCTGCTGAGCCATAGAGTGAGTATCCTAATCCACATATCTTATCAGTTCCCTATATTAACCTCTTCACCATCCCATTCACTTCCATAAGCTTTTTCAAACCATCTACAACACCATCACTGGGGAAACCATTAAACACAAAGAAGCTTTCACAGAGGCATGGCAACCTCCACCATCCAGCAGTCCGCATTTGCAGGCCAGACGGCTTTGAAGTTGCAAAATGAACTCGTCAGAAAGGTTGGCAGCCTTGGAGGTGGCCGCATCACCATGAGGCGTACTGTGAAAAGTGCTCCAGAAAGTATATGGTAAATGCTACAAATTTCAATTTATTTGGATCAAAGAGATTCAGTTACAAAATTAACCATTAGGTCAATTTTTTGGCAACTACTTTAGGAACATAATATTCCTCCTTTCAGACTTCTAATAGTGTCAAGTGACATCTCTATGTTCATAAGCTTTTATAGCTTACGGTTATCGTTCTCATTGAAGTCACTTCCACATTCTGAAACGAAAAAATATAAGATGTTATATATATCTATCTCCCTTTCATTGTGCATAATATTTGATTCAGCCTCCTAATAGCAATACGAAATCCAACTTCTGGTGATGCTTGTCTTACTGAAATAGTCACACCGACCTATTCGAACAAAGTTATACAAATTTATTGTAGATGTTTACTTCTACACAAGAATGGTCTTGGATACAATAAGAAGAAAATCTGATGTAGTAAATAAGAAAAAGTTGGCCATGGTTAGCAAAGAAGAACTCACGTGTACAAAACTTTGGCTCTATCTTTGATTCAACACATTGTAAGCAGAATCTGACTAACACATCCTCTGATAATTTTATCAGGTACGGACCTGACCGTCCGAAGTACTTGGGCCCATTCTCCGAGCAAACTCCATCATACTTGACCGGTGAATTCCCTGGTGACTATGGGTGGGACACAGCTGGGCTATCAGCTGACCCCGAGACATTTGCCAAGAACCGTGAGCTCGAGGTGATCCACTCCAGATGGGCCATGCTTGGTGCACTAGGCTGTGTCTTCCCTGAAATTCTTGCAAAGAATGGTGTCAAATTCGGCGAGGCAGTTTGGTTCAAGGCCGGAGCCCAAATCTTCTCCGAAGGTGGCCTTGATTATCTTGGCAACCCAAACCTTGTCCATGCCCAGAGCATCCTGGCTATCTGGGCCAGCCAAGTTGTGCTGATGGGATTCGTTGAAGGATACCGAGTTGGTGGAGGTCCACTTGGTGAAGGACTTGACATAATTTACCCAGGAGGTTCTTTTGACCCACTTGGATTGGCTGATGATCCTGAAGCGTTTGCTGAACTGAAGGTTAAGGAGCTTAAGAACGGACGATTGGCAATGTTTTCAATGTTTGGATTCTTCGTCCAGGCTATTGTCACCGGAAAGGGCCCAATTGAGAACCTCTATGACCATGTTGCTGATCCGGTGGCCAATAATGCATGGGCATATGCCACTAACTTTGTGCCCGGAAAGTGAGAGTAATTAAATTTTGTCCTTCATTTTGGATGAAACATTAGACGTCTTGGTGTAGCAGAAACTGCTTATCTTGGAAATATGTCTCTCACTTGAGTTGTCAACTCTTTTGTCGCCATAATAATCATTATCTTATGTTAAGCTCTGCATACACATCTGCATTATCAGTAAACTCAAAAATTAAAACACATCATCAAATATAAGCCACGAAGACTAAGAAGAGCTAGAAAAGAAAAAACTACAGGTTTAATAAATCACTTCTCCTTGAGATAGGTGGGAGGTTTCTATATTCTTCTCTCATAATGGAGACCAATTTGCTCAACATTGATAGAACATTTTATATGAAGAATGTAATGATTCTTCTTAGGACCAGTTAACAAATTCTCAATTTCCTCTGTGCAGATCCAATAACAAATATTAGTTTCAAACTTTTTAATTTTATTGGACAGTATTGCATTATCTGAAAACACATTTAAGAACTATAATGGATGCTTATACAATTTTCTTCTGGTCGTCTCGTGATTGTTAACTTACCTCCAAACAAAAAAATATCCTGATCTTCCCCAAATGAGTCAGCCAGAATCCAAGATTCACCAATAATCCATGCACGAACATGACCCATTTTTGAAATGATGGAAACGGCTGTTGTCTCTCACAATAATTTCGCGGGCATAGATCTCAGAGAGGAGCTTTGTCACTGAGTGGCAATCATTACATACTCGAAGATTCTTCACTATGCGAATTGGACTCCCTGATCCCACATTAATGAGACCGAAAGCTATAGCCAACCTCTCACTATGATTTTCCAGTTCTGCTTCCTTCTCTTTCTTCCCATCAATACACAACAAAACTTGGGTTGTGTCAGGAACATAACCCATGCATTTCAATTTTTCCCTCATCTCATTCAACTTGAAATATATCTCTTTAGTTTGGGAATGTGATTTATCACCCACAACAAACTCATGAACCACACCTTTATGTTCTATTGAACTGCAACCTGGGTCTTTTTTAACTCCTCTCTTTCTCATCATTTCTCTAACCTGTGAAACTTTGTCCCAGTGACCAGCGGCAGCATACAAGTTAGAGAGAAGAACATAACATCCAATGGCCCCTGGGGCCACCTCAATCACACGTTGAGCTGCATATTCGCCAATTTCTATATTTTTGTGGTTCCTAGAACCACTAAGTAAACTCATCCAAATTACTTTGTTTGGTTTCATTGGCATCTGCTCTATCATGTTCTTTGCCTCTTCAAGATGACCGGCTCGACATAATATGTCCACTAAGCAACCATAGTGTTCAACAGTGGGTTCTATTTCATAGTACGTTACCATCATATCAAAATACGTTCGACCATCATCTACCAATCCTGCATGATTACAAGCATTCAATACCCCAATAAAGGTTATAGCATTAGGCACCACACCAACTCTGAGCATTTCAAAAAATAATTCAAGAGCATGGTTAGCCATTCCATGCATTCCTAATCCTACAATCACAGCAGTCCACTGACCCAATTTTTTCTTTGGTATTGCCCGAAAAACTGCTAAAGCACTCTCAATGCTCCCACACTTGCAATACATTTCTAACAGCGATGTACCAAGCACGCCCTCCAAATTATATCCCCTTTTAGCCATATAAGAATGAATCCATCTTCCCTTACTGATGACAGCCAATCCTGAAATTGCAGAAAGAGTGCTGACCAAGGTCGCCTGATTAGGCGTAAAACCAGCATTCAGCATTGTCTGGAACAATACCAAAGCTTCCCAAAATTTTCCATTCAATTCAAGCCCGGCTATCATTGAATTCCATGTGATTAAATCTCTTACCTCCATTTGATCAAACAAATAACGTGCTGAATTAAAATCCCTGGATTTCATATACCCATTAATCATTGCATTCCAAGACGCCAAGTTCCTATTTGGCATCCTATCAAATAACTTCCTCGCAACCTTAACTCTACCGCATTTTGACAACCCATCAACCAACACCGTCCATGAAAAGGTATCCCTTTTGGGCATCTGATTGAACAACTCCATTGCAAGTTCAACATTCCCACATCTCACATACCCATCCATCAAAGAATTCCAAGAAACTAAATCTTTTTCAAGCATTTTGTCAAACACCTTCCTAGCAGAATCAATGTCCTTACATTTAGAATACAGGCTAACCAAACTGCTCTGCACAAACATATCTAATCCAAACCCAATTTTCAAAAGCAACCCATGAATTTGTTTCCCTTCTTTAACGGCACATAATCGACCACATCCCTTAATTACCGAAGGTAAGGTGAAATCATCAGGCATAAAAGCTGACCCAGAAAGCAATTCCTCGAACAGAAGGAGGGCTTCATGTGAACGATGGTTTTCAACGTAGCATCTGATGATGGTGTTCCAAGAAAACAAAGTGGATTCTTGAATATGGTCGAAAACAGATCGGGCATAGTCGAGGTTGTTGATTTTGGGATCAGCATACAGAGCAATGAGTCGAGAAGAGATGGATGGGTAGCTAAATGCGCCAGTTTTGATGGAGAGAGCGTGGAGTTGTGCAACTTCTTGTGGGGTTTTGGAGATTTGGGAAAAGGAAAGCTCTTGGTCGGAATGAATGGGATGGAAAGCTGCGAGTTTGATCATCTGGAAAACTGTTCTAGTGGAGCAGCCAAGGACTGAGGAGTAATGGAGCCCGCAACGGTCTGTCAGCTACATGTTCTAACCTCTAAATACTCATCTCCATCCCCAAATTAATTACCCGTGCAAAAGCGAGGTTAAGTTAAAAATCACATATCAGGAAATTAGAAATATTTAAAAATCACATATCAGGAATTAGAAATAATAATATGTACCCGTATAATTTATTGATGAAAATTACGTATTATTTTTTAGTGTGATATAAAAATACTATTTATTTATAATGTATTAGAGTAAATATGATGTATATAACAATATTAATGTTATTATAAAAGATTACTAAAAATTAAGAACAAATGATTAGAGAAAAGAGGCATGTCTCATAATATTTTCATATATATCCTTCATATATTCATCATCATCTATTACAATGCTCATGCTCTTATTTATAGATACATGGACTTGGAAGTTTCAAAACTCAAAAGTCGTGAGTTTAAAACTTAATGAACATGGGAGTTACTTAATAAGCTTGGGAGTTCTAAAATACTAAAGAGCATTACAATTAAATATAAATTTAGACATCCAAAAATATATATGTTATAATTTTATAACACTCCCCCTTGGATGTCTATTGGATATCCATACGCATAGAAAGTTGTCTCATTAAAAACCTTATCAGAAAAAATTCAATGGGAAAAAAACCTTGATTAAGGGAAAAAGAGTGCAACGCGTATTAGCTCTCCCTCATGAATGTATCTTTAAGTCCTCCAACTGTCGCATTCCAATATTGCGACACAATCCTTCAAATATTGTAGTTGATAATGCTTTGCTGAACAAATCTGTTAGATTATCTTTTGATCAAATTTGTTGAACATCAATGTCACCACAATTATCAAGGTCATGTGTGAAAAAGAATTTTAGTGAGATATATTTTCTTCTATCTCCTTTGATGTATCCTCCCTTTAATTGAGCTATACATGCAGCATTGTCTTCATACAGAATGGATGAAGTCCTTTTATAGCAATTTTCTAAGAATATGCCTCATTAAAAACCTTACCAAAGAAAAACCCTGTGGAAAAAAAAAATTTGGCTAAGGAAAAGAGTACAATATTCTTGTATAACTTCTAGTGCCTTAGGATTGCCTCATTAAAACCTTGCAAAGGAAAACCCAGTGGGAAAAAAAACCTTAGCAAAGGAAAAAGAGTACAATCAGCACATATCTTTTTTACTCCCCTTCATAAGTACATAGAATTTCCATTTGTTCATGGTAAAAATATCATTAAGTAGAAGCATGCCAATATTGTGCACCATCTTCTTCAAAATCATAGTTGGTAATGACTTAATGAATCCATCAACCAAATTATCACATGATCATATATGTTTGATATCAATATCGCCATTCTTCTGGGGCTCATGTGTATAATATAATTTTGGTGCAATATGCTTGGTTCTATCACCCATGATATAGCATCCTCTAATTTGAGTGATATAAGTGACATTATCTTCATATAATATCGTTGGACTATTTATGATTGATGATAATCCACAGTTCACTCAAATATGTTGAATTATTGATCTCAATCAAATACATTAACAACTTACTTCATAAATTGTGAGAATATCTGCATTAGTAGATCCAACTAACTGTGGTTTTGACCCATATTGCTTGTAATTTAACTGCAAATGTTATATCAGGTCATGAGAAATTTTACAATATATATCAAAGCACCAATTGTACAAAGATATGGTACTTCAGGACCAAGAGTTTCTTCATTATTTTCTTGTGATCAAAACAGATCTTTCTTGATATTAAGTGACCAAACTATCATTAGAGTACTTAAAGGATTAACATTATCTATGTAAAGTTACTTCGGGACTTTTTCTGTGTATGTTGATTGATGAACAAGAATTCCATAGCTCAATTTGTAGGCCAAGATAAAAAATTGTCTTACCAATGTCTTTCATCTCAAATTTGTTGTTTTTGTCAACTCTTCTGGAACAAGATTTTTCATCAATAAATACAATAATAATAACAAATCCATATTATGATCTTTTGATAAAAATGCATGCACAAATTGGATTATTCTCAAATCCTTCTTCCAAAAGATATCTACTCAGGCGATTATACCACAATATGCATATGGATTGTTTTTGTGAGACCCCAAATTTTATGAATAAAGATTTAAATTTTTTGAAATATTTTTTTTAATATTATGGTGTGGCTTTGATATAATGTTATAGTTGTGGGTAATATTTATAAATTTTGCAAAGTATGCAAGTTGTTGTATAATATTCGATTGGTCGGGAAATATTCTTTTTGTAGGGAAATATCCGTACGACGGCACAATCATTGGTGAACCCACAACGGAAGTATTGTCGTAGTAATAAAACGATAGAATTATTTTTATAAAAATAACGGCAGAAGTTTTACTGTTAAAACTGTTGAACTACTTTCGGTAGTAAAGTAATAAAGATGTCTGGCGTCGATTGCGTAATAGCACGGTATTGGTTATTGATGCTTACTTGATAAGTCACTCTGTTATACTCAATTATTGCTACAGTAATTGCTGCATCATATCTCTCATATTATTGATTCGATTATTGTCACAGTATCATCTTCATTATATGATATATTATTAAATCAATAATTGAGACGACAAAGTTATTCATATTATTAAATTGCAATATTTACAATGTCTAGAAGTTACATCGAGGAGAGGTTTGGTCACCTAATTGCGGCGCTTGATAGGGAGAAATCCTTATTGGAAAGCCCTCTTTCCTGGGAACAACCTGGTTAAATATTGTGAGTTATAATATTAATGATGAATAATTTCGTGTTGATTAAAGATGAATTTGATAGTTTTATTGTGTTGGGATTATTTGTGTTAGTAGAAATCGACATCTATTCCGATGATAATTGATGTCTTGGGGTTATAATGTTCAATCGGGTATTCGGGATACTTTTCATGTCAAAGTACTATTCACGAGTTACTATTCACGAGTTACTATTCATGAGTTACTATTCACGGGGTACTATTCACCCAAACAATATATTTCTTTTCGATCCAAATTATTTTTGGGTACAATATTATTTCATGAGGAGATGTGCTAATTTTTCAGACCGTTGGTTGAAATTATATTAGTAAATCAATATGGACCGTTGCTTTAAAGTTTAATATTGAATCAGTATGGACCGTTGTTTTAAAGTTTAATAGTGAATCAGTATGGACCGTTGTTTTAAAGTTTTAATAGTGAATCAGTATGGACCGTTGGTTTAAAGTTTAATAGTAAATCAATATGGACCGTCCGTTTAAAAGTAAATCAATCTGGACCGTTCATGAATTAGTTACTATTCAGTCCATTCTCCTATAAATAGAAGCTCATTCCTTCATTATTTCTTACGAATTTACTGAAACTCTTGAGAGAGAAATTATAGAGAGAAAGAAGAAGAGAAGTCAGCTACCTTTCTATTCCAATATCCAGTTTCTTCTAAGGTAAGGGATATTATTTGTTGTACCCGTAAGGGGTATTATTCTTTCGTATTCATGAAGAGAATTACTTTCTTTCAATACTCGTAAGAGTTGTTATTCCATTCTTCATTATTATGTTGGAATAACTTTGTTTATCTAAGTCTGCATACATGGTGAAATTATTCTATTATTCCATTCCTTATTATTATGTTGGAATAACTTTTACTATCACTGGTCTTCGCATACATGGTGAAATTCTTCTATTATTCCATTCTTTATTATTACATTTGGAATATCCAGCTTGGTCTTAATTTACTTTGAC
This sequence comes from Panax ginseng, assembly GCA_020205605.1. Taxonomy (NCBI): domain Eukaryota; kingdom Viridiplantae; phylum Streptophyta; class Magnoliopsida; order Apiales; family Araliaceae; genus Panax; species Panax ginseng. The sequence goes on along the minus strand of CM035144.1, from coordinate 98,652,976 downwards.
TTCGTTCCGTTTCTTTATTATTCTATTGGAATAACTTTGTTTATCAAATCTGCATACATGGTGAAATTCTGTTGTTATTCCATTCTTTATTATTCATCCGGAATATCACATGCATCGTGCGTTTTTTACGCCGGACTGGTTCCATTATTTATTATTCGCATTTATTATTACGCTTTAATATCCCATACGTCATCTGCTTCGCCGACCTGGTTCCATTATTTATTATTACATTGGGAATAACATTATGCATGCGGTCTCTATCGCATACATGGTGGATCCTTCTGTTATTGCATTCTTTATTATTCTGTTGGAATAACATGTCTATGTGGATTACCACATGCATGGTGAATGATCCTTTGTATTCATTCCTTATTAAATTGTAGAAATGATCTGTATACGTGGATTACCGCATAGCGGGTGAAAATCCATTTGCAGTTTCATATATTCTTTATTATACTCAGTTGGTTAAAGTTTTGACTTCTATACTCCATGAAATTAGTGGAATATTCTTGATATTTGCGCTTCATCCAGTGTCTTTTCATGAAAATATTCTTTTGAGCATTCTTAAATTTTACTCTACAAAGAAGTATCATGTTGACAATTTGGACGTTATTAGTTCTTGGATAAATTAATTCTTGAACTTGTTTTATTGAATTATTATGTCATTGTCATCATCCTCATGCTTATATTGTAATGAAAGTCATCTTTGGCTTACGTGCATAGATGAACTTAGTATGATTATGACCAGGGATCATTCGGTATAATCATGACCTGTAATGTTATAAATGATGTGGTAAAAAGTTCTCGGTGGCACGTGTAATGCATTGATGAAGCAGGTTTTTGGTATGATTATGACAAGGGATTATTCGGTATAGTCATGCGCCGTTGATGATTTAATGAATATCCTTGGCCGTAATGCGAGGATGATTAGAAGATGTGGTTTATTTATAAAGTTTGAGTCTCGTGATAAAAGTTGATGAAAACATTTTTTAAATCATAGAAGATAGTAGGTTTTATTCTCTACTTGACTCTTCTAATGGATTGCTTATTCCGCTGTAGTTAAACTTGATGTCTATTATATTTTATCAGTTTAACATTGTTGAAGACTATTGATAATTTATCCTGCATTATCTTAGTCATAATATTTCTTACTGGGCTAGTTGAGCTCACCCATTCTTTCACTGTTCTCTTCAGGAAATGAGAATATAGCTAGGACGAGTCGGGGAAAGGAGTGACGGTCCAGAAGATAGCATTAATAGTCCTCACTATTCTGTTAAATAGTGTGACAATAAATATAATGATGACTCCTTTGAGTGTGGATATTGTCTAAATGACAATATTCCTATTAAAACTCTCAGTTTATGTATTGTCATATATTACACGACGGTTGTATAATTAAGTTTGTATTTGTATTTTGTACCATGTATTTGGCGACTCAAGATGGGTGATGTATACCTAATTTTTGGGGGCGTCATAGTTTTAACTTAAAATACATAGATGTAGAATTAAAATACATACTTCGATCTTTGTAGCTTAAAATACATACTTCGAGATGTAGAATTATATGTTCAGGCATTTTATATCCTTCAGGGATTTTCATGTATATATGATCATTATCTAATGATCCATACATATATGTTGTAACAACATTCATTAATCGCATATCCAAAATTTTCTTTTGCTACCAAGCTAAATAAAAATTTGAATGTAATTGTGTCCATTACAGGAGCACATGTTTCTTCATAATTAATACCATGTCTCTACGAAGAAACCTTATTCTACAAGTTGCGCTTTGTACCGTATAATTTTATTTTTCTTATTTCGTACAAATACCCATTTGTTATTCAACAGACATTACACCTTTAGGTGTTCGGACTACATGTCAAAAAATTTCATATTTACTTAGTGAATTTAATTTTGCTTGAATCGCCTCTTTCTACATTGGCCAAATATTTCTACATTCATCAACGATTTGTGGTTCATATATATGATCATTACTTCTGGTAATATCCATAGCAAATTTATATGAAAATATGTTGTCGACAACGAATTTATTTCTATCCAATATATACGTCTCCTGTATATACATAATGTATTGAGATCTCGTTATTTTCAGGTACTTGATCCTCTTCAGGGGATAACTCATTCTCTTCAGGAGATAACTCTTCAAGAGTTTTATTTACAGGAGATTTTTGTTCATAAGTTTTGGATAGATCAATAACTTTTGTAGCCTGTTTCATGGGTATAGCCTTTTTATAGGCTGCAACTTATTTTTCTTGTACTTTCTTTTTCTGAGAAATTTTAACTTTGACACCGATCATTCTTCCATGTTTCAAGTGTGATTTTGATTCAATTTGCTGCTGTATTAACTGATTGTCCTACAGGGACTTCAATCTCTTCTAGATTATTAACATCTGAAATGTGAGATATCACACTTTTCTTATTATCGATGAATAATTCTGGTAATTGATTTGCAATTCATTGCAAATGAATAATCCTTTGAACTTCTAGTTCATATTGATTTGTATGAGAATCAAGATTAAATAACGTTAAAACATTCCAATTAATCTCAAAATGCGTGCTTGAACGATCTAACGTCGCGTCTTCGAGTAACGACTTTTCTCCCCCTAATGGTGGGAAGACCGTTTCATTAAAATAACAATCCTCAAATTATACCTTAAAAATATCACTCTGAATTCTTTCTTAGAAGATGAACACCAAATAACAATAATTAAATGTGATAATTTGATAATTAATTTACTTTGATATAATCAACAGGTAAAGAAATCTTCTGGTTCTTTAAAGGATGTTCATGGGAGTTTTCAATAATTAAATGCATCATTATTGATCCTAGATGATCATGCCAAATCATAAAAACATTGGGATCCAAACACTTCTGGTGTATTACAACATTTGTTTCAACTATTCTCATTTTAGTATAATATATCCTAGAAGAGAAAATATACAGTTTTTTTTAATATGAGCTTTTGTGTGAATCCCCCAAAAATAGGTATACATCACCCATCTTGAGTCGCCAAATACATGATACAAAATTTAAATACAACTTAATTATACAACAGTCGTGTAAAATACGATAAAACATACACTGTGAGTTTTAATACAAATATTGTCATCTAGACAATATCCACACTCAATTGAGTCCTCATTACAATTACTATCACACTATTTAACAGAATAGTGAGGACTACTAATGCTATCATCCGGATCATCAATCCGCTTCCCAGGCTGCGTCCAAGCTATATTCTCATTTCTGAAGAGAACAATGAAGGAAAGGGTGAGCTCAACTAGCCCAAAGAAGAAATATTATGACTAAGATAATGCGAGAATAAATTATCATTAGTCTTCAAAATGTTAAACCGATAAAATACAATAAACATCAAGTTTAAGCTGCAATGAAACAAGAAATCCATTAAAAGAGTCAAGTAGAGAATAAAATCTACTATCTTTTATGATTTAAAAAAAAAGTTTTGCATCACTTTTATCATTTGAGACTCGACAATAAATAATCCACATCATCCTTGCACTACGGCCAATGATATTCATTAGCCGTAGTGCAAATAAACTTAGGTAGGTCATACTAGCGAAGGAATTCCCCGTCTCTCCCCTCCTAGTTCTTGTCTTACATCTCAGCCAGGGATCATATCCCTAAGCTTTGATACCAACAGTGACGCCCCCAAAAATATGTATACATCACCCATCTTGAGTCGCCAAATGGTACAAAATTTAAATATAACTTAATTATACATCAGTCGTGTAAAATACGATAAAACATACGCTATGAGTTTTAATACAAATATTGTAATCTAGACAATATTCACACTCAATTGAGTCCTTATTACAATTACTATCACACTATTTAACAGAATAGTGAGGACTACTAATGCTATCATCCGGATCGGTGTCGATGCTTCTCGACTTCGTCCCAAATATATTCTCATTTCCTGAAGAAAACAGTAAAGGAAATGGTGAGCTCAACTAGCCCAGTAAGAAATATTATGACTAAGATAATGCATAATAAATTATCATTAGTCTTCAACAATGTTAAACTGATAAAATACAATAGACATCAAGTTTAATTGCAGCGGAACAAGCAATCCATTAAAAGAGTCAAGTAGAGAATAAAATCTACTATCTTTTATGATTTTAAAAAAAAGTTTTTCATCACTTTTATCGCTGAGACTCAACTTAATAAATAATCCACATTATCCCTGCACTACGGCCAAGGATTTTTATTAGTATCACGACCACAAATTATCCATGCACTACGGGCCAAGGATATTCGTGTATTCATCATCGGTCCTGATCATGCCATAAAATAATTCATCTTTGCACCCTTGGCCGAAGAGAATCCATAGCCATAATCATACCAAAAACTGTCCATTAATGCACTACGGGCCAATGAGGACTTTTTTCCACATCATTTGTAACATTACGGTCATGATTATACCGAATAATCCCTGGTCATAATCATACCAAGTCCATCTATGCACTACAGGCTACAGATGACTTTCAACATAATATAAACATGAGGATGATGACAATGACATAATAATTCAATAAAACAAGTTCAAGAATTAATTTATCCAGGAACTAATAAAGTCCAAATTGTCAACATGATACTTCTTTGTAGAGTAAAATTTAAGAATGCTCAGAAGAATATTTCCATGAAAAGTACTAGATGAAGTGCAAATATCAAGGATATTCCACTAATTTCATGCAGTATAGAAGTCAAAACTTTAACCAACTGAGTATAATAAAGAACGGAATAACAAAAAGAAATCACCATGCATGCGGTACTTCGCATAGGCGAGTTATTCCAACAGAATAATAAATAACAGAACCGGTCGAAGCGTAATACGACCGACGGGATATTTCAACGTAATAATAAAGAATGGAATAACAACAGAAATCACCATGCATGCGATGCGTCGCGTGTAGGCAGTTATTCCAATGAATAATAAATAATGTAATCGAAGTCAAGCGAAATTACGACCGAAGCGGATGTTCTAACGTAATAATAAAAAGATTAAACCCGTGTCTCGTAAAAAACGCGCAGACGAGGATATTCCAACGAGAATAATAAAGAATGGAATAACGTAAGAATTTCACCAAGTATAGGGTAGCAGCAGCGTATCTGAGTTATTCCAAAAGAATAATAAATAATGGAATAATAGAAGAATTTCACCAAGTATAGGGTAGCAGCATATCTGAGTTATTCCAATAGAATAATAAATAATGGAATAACAAAAGAATTTTACCAAGTATAGGGTAGACCGCGTATACAGATTATTCCAACAGAATAATAAATAATGGAATAACAAAAGTTCTCTTCATGAATACAAAAGAAATAATACCCCTTACGAGTACAACAAATAATATCCCTTACCTTTGAAAGAAGAGTACTCCAACTGGTAGGGCAAAGATATACTCGAAGAAAACTTGCACTATGCTCAAAGCTTTCTTAAACTCCAAAGAAATACACTCAAGATTATAGAAGAAGAATTCTCTACAATTTCTCTCTCTAGAGTTTCAATGAATTCGTAAGAAATAATGAAGGAATGAGCTTCTATTTATAGAAGAATGGATTGAATAGTAACTAATTCATGAACGGTCCAGATTGATTTACTTTTAATCGGACGGTCCAGATTTAAAGCAAAATCTTTTAAATAAAATATAATATATTCTATTTATAATCTAATAAAACGAATAACTTTATAAAAGTATTCTGTTTTATATAAAAAGATTTTACTATGCAAAATACTTCGCATGCACTATGCAATACTATGCATAATAAAATATAATATATTCTATTTATAGAATAACTTTATAAAAGTATTCTGTTCTATATAAAAATATTTTACTATGCAAAATACTATGCATAATAGAATATAATATGTTCTATTTTTAGAATAACTTTATAAAAGTATTCTGTTTTATATAAAAAGTTTTTCTGTTTTATTACATTAATAATATCAATAAAACAAAATTGAGTGACTTATCACGTAAGCATCAATAATCAATATCGTGTGCTACTATGCAACCATGTGTATTACTGTACTTTTACTATCGAGTAGTTCAACAGTATTAATGGTAAAACTTCCACCGTTATTTTCATAAAAATATTTTTGTCATTTTCTCAATCCGACAATAATTCCGTTGTGGGGTCCACCAATGATTGTGCCGTTGTACGAATATTCCCCGACACAAAGAATATTCTCCGACCAATCGAATATAATATAACGACTTGCATACTTTGCAAAATTTATAAATATTAACCACAACTATAACATTATATTAAATCCATACCATAATATTAAAAAAAAATCGAGAAATTTTAATCTTTATTCGTAAAATTTGGGATTTTACAATCTCCCCTCCTTATGAAATTTTGCCCTCGAAATTTACGTACGTATCTGGTATGCCAAATAGATGAGGACACTTCGTCCGATTCTAACTCTTGAGGTATAACCTTTAAGCGTAGAATATATTCCAGGATTTTAACAAGTACATCTTTATACGTTAAATTATCCGCTATCTCGTCCGGTTCTAAATCAATAATGTGGCTCGGGTCGTCCACATATTTATGTAACATCGATATGTGAAAAACGTTATGAACACGCGACATACTTGGCGGTAAAACGAGTCTATAGGCCACAGTTCCTACTCGATCGAGAATTTCAAATGGGCCAATAAAATCGAGGGTTGAGATTTCCTCTCTTCGTCGATTCTTGCTTTTAGAATAACGCCCTCTTGAACCTTCTTCTTCACATTCATCAACTTTGAGTATGTAGCTTGAGCAACTTTAACTTTATCGATTAAAGTCGATTCTAATCGTATATTCGTTATCTTCACATTGGTTCGTATATTCACACTCATAAACGCATACGATCTTCTACTTAACGCGTCAGCTACCACGTTTGCTTTTCCACGATGGTATTGAATGGTACGATCGTAATCTTAAACAGCTCGAGTCAACGTCTTTGGCGCATGTTACGTTCATTTTAGTTGAAGAAATATTTAAGGGTTTTAGAAATGGGGTTTTGTACTGGGGTCAATACAAAATTCGATTTCATGCTCTAGGGGTAGGCTAAGAAGTCTTCAAGAATATGTCAGGAAATTTATTAACAATAGAAATATCATTCACAACTATGACTCTCATCCAAGACTTGGATAACACGTCACATTGATACCTATCAACTTGCCATCGTTATTCACAACGTCCCTTACAGAAAGGCTGGCTTCGGTGCATTCCACACAAGAAAGTCAACAACAAAAGGACTGGGGCTCTTTACTTATGGCTTGATATGACAATGATTGACTTTAGTGGTTTGGTTGCTTGAATTCGCATAACAGGTTGGTTAGGAATATGAAAGCTAACAACCTTACTAAAAACAAGATGAGTAGTTAACCAATCGATTCCTAAAATCACATCAAAGGCAAGTATTTTCAAAGAGATAAGTTCGACAGGTAACGTGAAAGTGTTGATTTGAATCAAACAAGATTTATAAATAGTGGAGGTAACGAAGGTTTCTCCCAACTGAGTTTCAACAGATAAATCAAAGTCTAATTTCTCCGGAGTTAAATTCAAACATTGAACACAACTAAGTGAAATGAAAGAGTGAGTAAAACCGGTATCTAACACGGTATAGACTTTGCAAGAATTTATGATCAACTTACCCGTGATAATTTTATTCAGGTTCTTCATCACGAAAAAAACAAACGCTCTCTCTTAAACTACCGACTTTGGCTTGTTCGGGACATCCTTTGGCATCACCATCCCAGCTGGACTTGACTTCACCATACGACAAAATCAAGCTAAGTGACCTTCTCTTTCGTAATTAAAACACGCTTTGGATTGCTGCGTACAGTTTAGACGGATGTGTCCCTCCTGTCCGCATTTGAAACATACTGACCGGTGGTCGTTCTTCTTCCTTTGAAATGGGTCTTTGGTCTTTGCCGCTTTCTTTTCATCATTATTGAACCTTCTCTTCTTGAAATTTCCACTTCTATTATCTTGGCCATGATTACCACCGAAGTGGTTACCATTCATGGCATGATAATTTTCCCCACGATGGTTATCATTGTTCCGATGACCATTGCCACCGGTACGATTATTATCGTGTTGTTGGTCGTTGCCTTTTGGTTGTGCTGACTCATTATCACGCTCCAATAACTGAGCCCTATTCACAACATCTGAATATAAACAAAGTTTGTGAGAAATGAGGTATTGACGTATATTGGGTTTCAAACCTCTTAGTAACATTTGCGTCATTCGCTCTTCATTATCGACCAAATGGGATGCAAACCGAGACAACTCGGCAAACTTAGCCTCGTACTACGACACGGTCATATTGTTTTGCTCCAACTTGATGAACTCCACCTCCTTCATGTGACGAATACTTTCGAGAAAGTACTTGTCGTTGAACAGCTCTTGGAACTTCTCCCTAGACATCTTGAGTGCGTCAGTCTGGGTACGTTTTACAGATTCCCACCAGTAATCTGCCTCTTCACGCAACATAAAGGTTGAAAATGGAACCTTTTGCATCTCTGAGCATCCCAAGACATCAAATATTTTGGTGATCTGCTTTAACCACGTCTCCGCCTTAAGTGGTTCTGGCTTTCCCAAAAACTCCGGTGGTCCAAGCTCCTTGAACTGCTTAGCGGTGACCGACCGTGGGTTGCCATTATTTCCACCTATATTTTGAAAATGAGTCTCTCTTACCTGTTGTTGCATGAATTGCATAAAGCCTCTGAACATTCCATCGTTCATAATTTGGTCAGTGTTGTTGTTTACAGGAGGATTATCACCTTCCTGATGCACATTATCCTGATTATTGATATCTGGAGACTCAATGGTCTCTTGTGCTCCATTGCTATTCTCAACATTCTCGGATGTCATTTTCAAATACTGCCACAAAACAAGGGTTAATTAACATAACACATATTATCCCTATACTCTGACCAACCAATTAAATACCAAATAAACTTAGGTAGGTCATACTAGAGAAGGAATTCCCCGTCTCTCCCCTCCTAGTTCTTGTCTTACATCTCAGCCAGGGATCATATCCCTAAGCTTTGATACCAACTGTGACGCCCCCAAAAATATGTATACATCACCCATCTTGAGTCACCAAATGGTACAAAATTTAAATACAACTTAATTATACATTAGTCGTGATCTCTGCATTTGAGACCTTTTCATTTCCATCCTTATCTTTGGAAGAGAGACTTCTTGATGGGGCCTCAGTTTTCCCCATGCTCTTGGATTTCTTCTTGGCTGGTGTGGTTGCTGTTGGTACAGAATCATCAGATTCAAAACTTTCTACCTCTTTTGCCTTCCTCTTCTTTGTAGAGACCTTGCTACTGCTCCCAGTTGTCAACCTCCTGTTTTCTTTTGGATTTTTCTTCCAATTCACAAATAGTTGTGGAGACATTACTTTGTGCACATTCAGAGGTTCTCCCTCATTATGCTTGATCTTGCTTCCTAGCTTCTTCTTCATCACTATGCTTAGCAGTCTTCCATGAAATACTTTTGTAAGTAATTTGTCTGTAGATTTCTTTAGCTCAGCTTTTTCTATCTATTTGGAAATTTGATCGAACAAAATAACTCCAAAGTTGATTTGCTTCTTTAGAACTATGGCAGACATAATCTTCAACTCTTTGGTCGATGCGATTAGTCGTATGCGATATCTTTACATAGTATACATTTTCCCACTATCTCAAAGAAGGAACTCAATTCCTCAGGAAATTCCTTCTTCTTCATATCCTTCAGGCTAGGGTTTCTTTGGTACCGCATTAGCCTCTTGCCCTCTTCAATGTCGACTTCATCCAAGTTTATCAAACCTTGATTGGGAAACCCTAAACATTGATTCATGTCTGATGCTCTTATCTTCAGACTAGATCCTTTCACCTTAGTAGTCAGAAGCCCAGAGTTCGTTGAAGCATTTGATAAAACTGCTTCACTAGCTCTGTATAAACTGGAGTGTTGGCCTCCAGGCACTCAGAGAACCCAGCTTCTCTTACGAGTTTAAGTATGTCCTTGAACTTTGTCTCTGATTCTTCAAACTTTGTAAAGCCGAGTTGAATACCCGTTATGGCTTTTCATTCTGCCATTTGAGGAGTTCAAGGTATGTGGTATGTGATTTGGAGAGATTTAGCTGAATGTGATTTGGGCTCTGGAAGTTTAATTGGTTTGGCTTTGAAGAAGATTCTAGGGTTTGAAAATGGGAGGGCTAGAGGTTAAAGAGGTTCTGATAACTGTTTGAAGATTTGAATATGTCTTTATGGTAGTTCCTTCTGACTCTGCATAAGCTATGATGCGTCACCTAGTCATTGGTTGCACGATGCCCAGTAACAAGCTGTAACTCCCCATTTACTTGTCAGTTAGCTGTCTCTTTTAGAAGAGTGGACGTTTGATTGACGTGGATTGACCTTTGACCTCTTGAGTTCGTAGAGTAGTGTGAGACCCCAAAGTTTATGAATAAAGATTTAAAGTTTTCAAAATATTTTTTTTGAATATTATGGTGTGGATTTGATATAATGTTATAGTTGTGGTAATATTTATAAATTTTGCAAAGTACGCAAGTTGTTATATAATATTCGATTGGTCGGGGAATATTCGTTTTATCAGGGAATATTCGTACAACGGCACAATCATTGGTGGACCCCACAACGGAATTATTGTCGGATTGAGAAAATGACAAAAATATTTTATGAAAATAACGGCGGAAGTTTTATCTTTAACTGTTGAAACACCCGATGTTAAAAGTACATGAATACGTGTGGTTGTATAGTAGCACATGGTATTGATTATTGATGCTTACGTGAGAAGTCACTCAATTTTGTTCAATTATTGCTTCAGTAATTGTTGCATAGTATCTCACGTTAATTGATTCAATTATTATCGATATTTTTTATATTATTAAATCAATAATTGAGATGACAGAGTTATTAATATTATTATTTGCAATATTAACGATGTTCAGAAGTTACGCCAGGAGAGGTTTGGTCACCTAATTGCGCGCCAATAGGGAGAAATCCTTATTGGAAAGCCCTCTCTTTCTTGGGAACGACCTGGTCGATTAATAATGTGAATTATAATAATGATGATGAAGTTTTGTTTTATCAGTATTATTAATGTAATAAAATAGAAAAGCTTTTTATATAAAACAGAATACTTTTATAAAGTTATTCGTTTTATTAGACTATAAATAGAATATATTATATTTTATTATGCATAGTATTTTGCATAGTAAAAATCTTTTATATAAAACAGAATATTTTTATAAAGTTATTTATTTTATTAGACAATAATTAGAATATATTATATTCTATTATGCATAGTGTCTGCATAGTGTTTGCATAGTAACTTTTTTTTATATAAAACAGAATACTTTTATAAAGTTATTCGTTTTATTAGATTATAAATAGAATATATTATATTTTACTGTAAACCAATCTGGACCGTCCGTTTAAAAGTAAATCAATATGGACCGTTCAGGAATTAGTTACTATTCAATCCATTCTTCTATAAATAAAAACGCATTCCTTCATTATTTCTTACGAATTCACTGAAACTCTAGAGAGAGAAAATGTAGAGAGAATTCTTCTTCTAGAATCTTGAGCGTATTTCTTTAGAGTTTAAGAAATCTTTGAGCGTAGTGCAAGTTTCTTCAAGTATATCCCCGCCCTACCCGTCGGAGTACTCTTCTTTATAAGGTAAGGGATATTATTTGTTATACTCGTAAGGGGTATTATTTCTTTCGTATTCATGAAGAGAACTTCTGTTATTCCATTCTTTATTATTCCGTTGGAATAACCTGTATATGCGAAGTACCGCATACATGGTGAAATTCTTCTGTTATTCCATTCTTTATTATTATGTTGGAATAACTCGCCTACATCAAGCATCCGCATACATGGTGAAATTCTTCCATTATTCCATTCTTTATTATTCTTTGGAACATCCCGCTTGCATTTAATTTCACCCGACATGGTTCCGTTATTTATTATTCTGCTGGAATATCCCGTGCGCGCGTTCGCATAACCCAATTCCGTTATTTATTATTCTATTGAAATAACTCATCTGCATGCGATCATCGCATGCTGATGATTTCTTTTGTTATTCCATTCTTTATTATACTTAGTTGGTTAAAGTTTTGGCTTTTATACTCCATGAAATTAGTGGAATATCCTTGATATATTTGCGCTTCATCCAAATCTTTTTCATAGAAATATTCTTCTCGAGCATTCTTTAATTTTACTCTCTGAAAGAAGTATCATGTTGACAATTTGGACGTTATTAGTTCCTGGATAAATTAATTCTTGAACTTGTTTTATTGAATTCTTATATTATTATCATCATCCTCATATTTATATTATGTTGAAAGTCATTTGTGGCCTGTAGTGCATAGATGGACTTGGTATGATTATGACCAGGGATTAATCGGTATAATCATGACCATAATGTTACAAATGATATGGTAAAAGACCTCATTCGCCCGTAGTGCATTGATGGACAGTTGTTGGCATGATCATGACTATTGATGAATACACGAATATCCTTGGCCCGTAGTGCATGGATAATTTGTGGTCGTGATACTAATGAATATCCTTGGGCATAGTGCAGGGATGATGTGGACTATTTATTAAGCTGAGTCTCAGCGATAAAAGTGATGAAAAACCTTTTTAAATCATAAAAGATAGTAGATTTTATTCTCTACTTGACTCTTTTAATGGATTGCTTGTTCCGCTGCAGTTAAACTTGATGTTTGTTATATTTTATCAGTTTAACATTGTTGAAGGCTAAGGATAATTTATTCTGCATTATCTTAGTCATAATATTTCTTCTTTGGGCTAGTTGAGCTCACTCTTTCTTCCAATCGTTCTCTTGAAAATGAGAACGTAGTCGGGACTAATCGAGAAACGGAGTGACGGTCCGTATAATAGCATTAGTAGTCCTCACTATTACATTAAATAGTGTGATAATAAATGTAATGAGGACTCGATTGAGTGTGTATATTGTCTAGATGACAATATTTGTATTAAAACTCACAAAGATATGTTTTGTCATATTTTACACGATTGTTGTATAATTAAGTTGTATTTGAATTTTGTACCATGTATTTGGCGACTCAAGATGGGGATGTATACCTATTTTGGGGCGTCACATTTGGTATCAAAGCTTAGGATATGATCCTTGGTGAAAATGTGAGATAAGAACTAGGAGGGAGAGATTTGAAATTCTTTTCGCTAGTATGACCTAGCTAAGTTTATTTGGTATTTAATTGGTCGGTAAGAGTATAGGGATAATATGTGATATGTTAATTAACCCTTGTTTTGAGGCAGTATTTGAAAATGACATCCGAGAATGTTGAGAACATTAATGGAGCACAGGAGACCGTTTAGTCTCCACAGATCAATAATCAGGACAATGTGCATCAGGAAGGCGACAATCCTCAGGCAAACAACAACACTGACCAGATGATGAATGATGGAATGTTCAGAGGCTTTATGCAATTCATGCAACATCAGGAAAGAGCGGCTCCTGTCCAAAATGCAGGTGGAAACACTGGCAACTCTCGGATGGTCACTACTAAGCAGTTCAAGGAACTGGGACCACCAGAGTTTTTTGGAGAGCCAAAACAACTTAAGGCAGAGACGTGGATAAAATGGATCTACAAAATATTTGATGTCTTGGGATGCTCCGAGGAGCAAAAGGTTCCCTTTTCCACCTTCATGTTACGTGCAGAGGCAGATTACTGGTGGGAATCTATAAAGCGTACTCAACCTGCCGCACTGAAGATGACTTGGGAGAAGTTCCAAGAATTGTTCAACGACAAGTACTTTCCCGAAAGTATTCGTTACATGAAAGAGGTAGAGTTCATCAAGCTGGAGCAAAATAACATGACCGTGTCGCAGTCCGAAGCCAAGTTCTCCGAGTTGTCCCAGTTTGAGTCCCATTTGGTCGATAATGAGGAGAGAATGACACGAATGTTTCTAAGAGGTTTGAAACCCGAGTTACATCAATATCTTATCTCTCATAAACTGTGTTTGTATTCAGATGTTGTTAATAGGGCTCAGTTATTGGAGCGCGATAATGAGTCAACCCAACCAAAAGAGAGCAGCCGACAAAATGATAATACCAGTGATAGCAGTCATCGAAGCGATGATAATAAGCGTGGAGGGAATCAGCATGCCAGAAATGGTAACCACTTCAGTGGTAATCATGACCAAAACAATAAGAATGGACATTTCAAGAAGAGAAGATTCAACAATGATGGAAAGACATCAGCACCAGCACCCGTTGTTAAGGAAGGAGAACGACCACCTATCATATGTTTCAAATGCGGAGGGGAGGGACACATCAGTCCAAACTGCGTGATGCCGTCCAAAGCATGTTATAATTGTGAAAGAGAAGGTCACCTAGCCCGATTTTGTCGTTCACCGAAGACAAGTTCAGCTAGGATGGAGGCACCAAAGGCGGATACGGACAAAAAACAGTCGGTGGTTTCAGGAAGAGTGTTTTTCATGACTTCTCAAAAAGGGAGTGACCCGAACGAAGTTAGCACGGGTTAGTTAATTATAAATTCTTACGAAGTCTATACCTTATTAGATACCGGTTCTATCCATTCTTTTATCTCTCTTGCTTGCACTCAACGTTTAAATTTGACCCTAGCGAAGTTAGACTTTGACTTATTGGTTGAAACTTTGTTAGTAGAAACCTTCGTTACCTCCACTGTTTATAAATCTTGTTGATTCAAATCGACACTTACACGTTACCTGTCGATCTTATCTCTTTGAAAATACTTTCCTTTGATGTGATTTTAGAAATTGATTGGTGAACTACTCATCAAGATTTTTGTAAGGTTGTTAGCTTTCATATTCCTAACCAACCTGTTATGCGAATTCAAGCAACCAAACCACTAAAGTCAATCATTGTTATATTAAGTCATAAGTAAAGAGCCTCGAGCCTTTCGCTGGTGACTTCCTTGTGCGGAATGCACCGAAGCTAGACTTTCTGTAGGCGACATCGTGAATGATGATGATAAGTTGATAGGTATCAATGTGGCGTGCTATCCAAGTCTTGGATGAGAGTCACAGTTTGAATGATATTTCTATTGTTAATAAATTTTCTGACGTATTCTTGAAGACTTCCTAGCCTACCCCTAGAGCGTGAAATCGAATTTGTATTGACCCCAGTACAAAACCCCATTTTTAAACCCCTTAAATATTTCTTCAACTAAAACAAACATAACATGCGCCAAAGACGTTGGCTCGAGCTGTTGAAGATTACGATCGTCCATTCAATATCATCGTGGAAGAGCGAACGTGGTAGCTAACGCGTTGAGTAGAAGATCGTATGCGTTTACAAGTGCGATATTGTTAACACAAAAACCTATTTCGTATAACTTACAAATGATGAAGATAGAGTTAAAGACTCTAGGGACCCACGTGAAGATAACAAATATATGAGTAGAATCGACTTTAATCGATAAAGTTAAAGCCGCTCAAGCTACACACCCGAATCTGATGAATATGAAGAAAAAGGTCCAAGAAGGCGTTAGCTTAACCATCGATTAAATTGGCCTATTTGAAATCCTCGATCGATTAGGAACTGTGGCCTATAGACTCGTTTTACCGCCAAGTATGTCGCGTGTTCATAACGTTTTTCACGTATCGTTGTTAGTAAAAAACTTAGTCTTGGGGGACTTTGGAGCCAAATTTTGGAATAATTAATGAATCTGAAAAATTATGAAATCATGGGGGTTTTATAGAGCATGTTACAAGCTTTCCATAGCCTCGAAAACGGCGTAATTCAGATAATGGACGAAAAAGTTATGAAGATTTGAAGTATATGTGCCAAAAGTTGCAAAATTTGGAAAATTGGAGTTACGTGCCAAGGGTCGAGCGCCTAGGCGCTAGGCTCGGCGCTTAGATTATGCTTTTGGGCGCCTAGGCGCTTGCCCAAGGCCAAATTTGGGCGCCTAGGCGCTGGTCAAGTTTTAAGCCAAAATCTGTCTGGACGTCCTTTAGTAAATTGGGCATAAATTTTTCATACGAACTCCGATTGAGGTGATTCAGGATGATTCGGAAAGATAACGATTAGACCTAAAACTTTCATTCTTTATGTTTTGAGATTTGATGTAACGCCCCAGAAAAATTCGGATTTTTGAGAATTAAATTTTTATTTTTATTATGTGGATTAAATTAAATTAATTAATTATTTATGGGAGTAAGCTAATTGAAGGTCGTTCTATGACCTAGACATAGTGGAATGTCGTAGTATTTTGGCTACGTAATAGAATTAAAGTGTTTGAATTTCCAAGATGAAAATAAAAGCTTTCCGAATTTTTTTTCGAAAAACACTATTCATGCATTTCTGCTCGGGAATTATTTTTGAACTTCCGAGAAATACGTAATGATAGAATATCGAGGTGAGATAGAATATCCAATAATATTTTAGTTATGGCAAACGCAGTTTTTCTCCTGTGGACTTAAAACCTAACAATTAGGGAAAGTGAGTTCCGAGAAGGAATTTAAATGCGTATAATGAATTAAAGCTATGATTGAATAATACATAGGTATTATACGAGGTAATGAATATGAGTATAATACGAGGTATTATACGAGTACGTGAAGAATGGAATAATGTATATTACGAATTAGTATACGAGTTAGCATACAAGAATTATACGTGGTGTATATATGTTAAGATTCTAAATTTATTGTAATGGACTTGTAGGATTATTAGACCAATTAGTAAGTGATACTCAAGCCCAAGTGTTTGATATGTCATGAGTCCAAACTATTGTAGTATGAGCCCAACAAGAAATTAGCTAGATTAATTAAGTAAGCTCAATGCAAGCTAATGGTAAAGCTCAAAGAATTGTTAATGCAAGCCCAAAGTATAAAGTGAGATTAATTGAATTTAAGGTCCAAAGCAAGGTTGATCCATGGGGCAACCCATGATCACTTGGATAACCCAAAGTGGTGACCAAGTAAAGTACTTGGTGACTATGTAAAAGTGATGAGCAAGCAAAGGATAAGTTATGTGATTAACAAGCAAACTTAAAAGTTAAGTAAAGTGCTTATGTGATAAGCAAGCAAAGTGCTTAAGTGTGGTGGCCAAGTTTACTTAATAAGCTATGTAATGAATAGTAAGGAGGTGGAGTGGCTTAATGACCAAGTAGACTTAATGACCAAGTGTTGTGGGGAGCAAGTTAACTTAGTGTTTAAGCTAGGAATAGTAAGGAGGTGATTAAGGAGGTGGAATGGCCTAATGACCAAACTACCCTAACCTAGCAAGTCCTATAAATAGCAAGCTTGGTTTTCATTTTGTTGGTTGTTCAACAAGTTGAGAGCTTATTGGTTAGAGAGAATAAGTGAAAATAAGCTACAAAAGCTAGAACAAGTTAGCCTTTGAGAATTCAATAAGCAAGAAGAAGAACAAGGATTAAGAAAGTGATCTTCATTGGTAAGAGCTTAAACCATAATTCTCTTTCTCTTCCATTGGTAGGGAAATGGGTAGTGGTAGAACATGTATGCTAAGGAATGATAAGAATGAGTAATCAAAGGGCTTAAGTCTTAATAAGTCGTATAAGTCATGAATAAGCAATTCGTAATCATATAAGTTATGATATAAGGAAGAACTTGTAGGAACTTGTTTTATGTTAAAATAATAAGGTTGTATGATAATAAGAAGAAAGGATGATGGTTAAAAGTTTTAAGCTATGATAAGTCATGCAAAGTGAATTCATAAGTAGTTCATACTTTTACAAGTTATAAACTAATGAAGAACAAGTAATAACTTATCATGTCAATAATTTAATGAAGTATGTATGTCAAAATATTAATATGATGGATTGAATCCATTTGAAACAATGAACAAATCATAAGAAATGAAGTTAAGGCGAAATTCACGAGTTTGGACAATAATCGTCGAATTCGTTAAAATCTCGGAATGGAAGTCGAATTTTGATATTGAGCTTGGAAACATTGGTTTTCAATAGAGACAAGTCATATTTGGCATTATAGAGTTGCGGACTCAAAAATGACCGAATTCTGACTTAGAACGAAGAAACGACCGTTGAACGTTCACGAACGTTTATCGTTTTTGTTAAAAATGAACTAATAGGTGAAATTTTAGCAAACGAAGTCAAATAGAAAAAATTCTTGCATGAACGCGTAGAGTATAGAATTTGTGAACCGTAGGCTTTTGAACGAGCCAATTCAGACTTATAACGAAGAAGTTATGCGTCCGGGAAGTTCAAAAAATTAAAAATCTGCTAAATTTTTCTAAGGCACAGAGTTGGCGCTGCGACGCCAACCCAAGGCCAAATGGTGGCATCATGCGCCATAATAATAGTGTCGGGGCATATCGTTAACTTCGTGCTCATGCACACAAGATGAAAAGCTAAGTAAGCGCGCCATGCGGTGCCGATCCGTAGTTTTGACAGACAAGAATGTTTACAAGTATAAATGAAAGATAACTCATTAATAATGAACTAAGGTGTTAATATAACATTGTTAAAACATTGTTAGACACTTAATGTATGATGATTAAAGATTAATAATCAATTGGAGATGAACGTAATGAGAACAACGTAATGTGTTAAGCCGGCTATAGAAATTTGTTGACCAAGTTGATTATGAATCCAATGGTTTGCAATACAAGTATGGGTTATGTAATTACTTAAGGAATACTGATAAGACCTTTCCTAAATCACTGTTATAGTGATGACTTTAGGAATTTAATGTTGTTTAATGAGTAGTTAACGACGAACGTAAAGTATAAAGAACGTGAACTGTATTCAATAATGATAAGGCCTATAACGTTAAGAGTTACAACTAAAAGTTGTTAAGTAATACGTGAACGTAAACGGTATGCAATAAAGTGTACTTAACAAATGACGATCGAGTTTCGATTAATAATGTTAGTAAGCCGTGAGGAAGGATGATTAACTCGAAATGAGTTCTATTAATGAAGTAAATCCACGTAAGACATAGAAGAGAAAGAAGTTGGTAAGAATAATGTAAAATATAATGGCAAGCCAGAACTAATAGTAACAAATCTAATATATGATTAGATTGAGAAGAAGGGTAAGATTCATTAGAAACCATGTATGTTCATTCATGACCTAATGTGATATGTTTTGTGGTTATGTATTGTAGAGACCGTAAAGACTGAAAGGAAAAGTTATTTTTACTTGTAATGACGTCAAAGGCAAGTTTTTTCTTAAAAGCGCTTGTCTAACCTTCGTGTTAGCCAAGTTTTCTCGTGATTCATGTTATGAGATGCATGAAGTGTTTTACTAAAGGGTTGATGCGGTTTATCTCTTGGCTAGACTAATCTTGAAGAGTTGATTGATTTATTTACAAGTCTTTCAATATAGAATTGCTAACGCTATCCAACGCCAATTGTTTGGTACGGATTCAAGGTAAGCCGGAGTATGAATAAACAAATATATTTTTCATCGATTATTCGATGGGCACGCGAGGTTGCCAAAACTTAAACGTACATGAGTTTAACAGGATGTAGTGTTGATCAACATAGAGTACTATGGGCTGATCACCCAGAAGTGCTCGTAAGATATGCCGGACTTACGGACTTAGTGTCGGATTGTCCTTTTCAAAGAAATTATGAAATGCTCATGGTCTTGAGCCAGAATTGATGTTTTACTGAATATTATTATTGTAAAACTTTTTGAAGGAAAAGAAATGCTATTTTGAATTATTGATAGTACTTCATAACTATTATCCAGTTATTGAAGATATACGATTACTATGTTTCAAGCATGTTGTTTAAAAGAAATTGTTGTACTTGTTGAGCTTGTTATGCTCACTCTTGCTTGAACCATATGAATGCAGCTAGGACCGAACGAACTGAGGGATCTGAAAAGGATAAAGGCAAGACGAAGATGAATGATTAGTTTACCTTGTAATAAACTAGTAAGTTGAAATATATTATAATATGATGAACAAAGAATGTAATGGTTATAGAACCTGGGAACGGGATGTAATATTATTAATGTAATAAGAATGTCGTTGATACACACATTTTGATGTCGTTTCAATAGAATGAATGTACAGTTATGAGTACCGTGTAGCACCATCTGTCGGGTTGGAAGATACCCGAATTTGGGGGCGTCATAGGTTGGTATCAAAGCATTAGGTTATAAAACTTAAGGGGGGAAGAACCTTAGGCTAATAACCTCGTTAAGGAAGAAAAGTTCAAAGGAAGTAAACTCAAGCTTTACTTCAGTCGAATGAGTTAATAAGGTATTGAGGAAACTCAATACCAAAAGATTTAAAAGATGGAAAGTAATCCTAAATAAATTAAATGTGATTTGTGTTTATACTATGGTGTGTTATGTACTAATCAACATGTTATGTGTTATTGAAGGATGTCGATCGATAGCTTGATGTATAGAGATATACACGCGGTGAACGAAGAAGTTATGAACAAAGTAGAGCCTGTACCTATGCCGGTGGCGGAGGTACCATTAGTGATTCTAGAGGAGTCGGAGACAGTGGAGTACTTTTCTGAGGAGGACTACTCTGAGGGAGATATGGATATAGCATCATATCTTACTATGATGGTCTATGAGGAGGAGGAAATGGAGGTAACATCTAAGCTAATACTGGTGGTACCTACACTAGAGTCATTACTCTGATACAATGAGAGCATTGTATCTGGCAAGGTTTGACAGAATGTGCAACCGAGTATGCAGTTATGCGTAATCGAGTGAAGAGATTAATTATCTCCATGAAGCTAAGGTGTCTTGAGTATGATTTTGAGTTAGAACACGATGAGACAAGTGATTATGATGAGAAAGGTGCTAGGGACTATAAGAAGGAGGCCGATAAGCTTCGTAAGAAGCTAATTAAGAGAGACCGGAAGATAGCACGGATGTCTTACATCTATAAGAGTGCTCATATGGATTTCAAGCTGAAAGTTGCTTGTCATCCCATGGAGTCAGGGCAAACTCGACATACTATTAGTCTGGATACTGTAGCGAAGATTGCGAATGAGAAACACGAGGACGCTGTTATAAATTATTAGAAATCTAGAGTTATAAATATGTGTGTAGTGACGTAAAACCCTCTTTTGTATAAAAGGGTAGTATTTTTGTAAATCCCAACTTTTGAGAAGTTCAATTACGGGATAGAAATGTAATAGTTTCTGGCTATGGGAGCAGAGTGTAAATAATTTCAAACTATGAAGAAGCATATGAATATAATGAAGTTTTCATTTAATAAGCTTTGTTATGGTATGAGTTGTTATATGGTGAATAATAACGAAATAAGTAAATAGATAAAATGAAATTATATTTAATCAGAAAATGCTGTCAAGGAGAAGACAACGTAAATCAGGAAGCGGAATCACGTAATGAAAATCAAGGGGGTCAAAACAACCCTATGCAAGAGTTTGTTAATTCATTAACGACTGCATTTAACTAAACCTGGGGTAGAGTACCTACGGAACCTAGGTTAGCCAAAATGACTATCTTTAAAGAATTTAAAAGCATAGGTCCGCCGGAGTTCAAAGGAACGACGGACCCATTAGAAGCCCAGACATGGGTAATAGAAATAGAGAAGGCGTTTGTTATTACAAAACGTATGTGAGGCGCAACAGATTTCTTTTGCGATTTACATGTTGAAAGTGGAAGCCAACTTTTGGTGGGAGGCTCACCAGGGTGGGGCTAGAACAGATGGGGTAACGTGGGAACAGTTCAAGAAGGTTTTCTTCGAGAATTATTTCCCTACAAGCATGTAAGGGAGTATGGAGATTACGTTCTTAAAACTTAAACTAGGGGACATAACGGTTCCCCAATACGCGGCCAGATTCAATGAATTGGCAAGGTTTGTTCCACACCAAGTGGACACTGAGGAGAGGAAGGCTCGTAGGTTTGAGCAGGGCCTGAAACCCTGGCTCTATAGTAGGATTTATGTGTTCCAGAGTGTTTCCTGTGGGACCATTTTGGAAAAGGTGATTATAACCGAGGGTGGTAGTGAGGCGTTGACTCAAAACCACAAAGAGAGAAAGAATAAGAGCAAGGGAGAGGGAGGAACCAATGTAGAGAATGTCAGTGGCAATATGCCAAAAAGAGAGAATTTTAACTCTGGAAATACTGGAGTGGGACAAGGGGATCCTAAGTGTAAGATCGAAGTGTGTAAGACATGTGGAAAGACTCATCTAGGAGTCTGTCTGAAATGGATTATAAGTATCTTTAAACATTACTAGTAGAATGGGAAATAACTTTCGTTAATTATATTCGTGGAAATGGCTTTACGAATAAGGAATGTAAGCAAGTATTGGTAGATAAGTACCGATAAAGTTGAGAGAATTTGAAGTAATTCTCGGTATGAATGGGTTGATTAACCATAGAACTTTAATAAATTGTTAGAATAAAAGAATGGATCTTCGGTTTTCTAAGTAACCCAAGGTAGTATTTTATGGTAATAAAATACCGAGACGCTCTCGTTGTCTAACAATAAAGCAAGTTAGGAGGATGTTAAGGAAGAGGATGAGTCGTTACGGTTGCATATCGACTATCGTAATAGGAGTAAGTTAGCGGTTAAGAATGAATACCCATGGCCCGGATCGATGATCTATTTGATCAACAAGAGGGCAAAAAGAATTTTTCTAAGATAGATTTATGTACGAGGTATAGTCGGTTGAAAGTAAGGAAGAAGGAGGAGGTACCTAAGATGACATTCAGAACTCGTTATAGTTATGACAAGTTTCTAGTTATGTCAATTGGGTGGACTAATGTACGGAAGCTAGATTTTTCGTAAGAGGCACTGAGCAAGTCGGGGGTAAATTAATAGGTACCCTTATGAGGTGCTATGATTAAAAGTACCATTAGTATTATAGGTTGGTATTGTCGAAATGGGAAGTGAGAAAAATAGTTTTCAGGAACTAAAAAGGGAAGTTAAATAAGGTACCTGTATTGTCTCTATCAGATGATATGGGGAATTTTGTAGTATATCTCGATGTTTCGCATAGATGACGAGATTGCGTGCTTATGTAGCATGGCAAAGTCATTTGGTATGCATCACACCAGTTAATGGATTATGAGAAGGTCTATCCTATTTATGATCTATAATTGGCAGCTGTAGTTTTTGAATTGAAAATTTAAAGATAGTATTTATACGGTGAGAAGTATGAGATATACATGGACTCTATGAGTCTGAAATATATCTTCACACAAAAGGAGTTGAATATGAGGTAGAGAAGATAATTAGAATGGATAAGAGATTTCGACGTTGATATGTTATATCAATCCGGGGAAGTTAACGTAGAAGTCGACACGTTAAGTAGGAAGGGTAGGGAAAAGCTATCGATGTTAACAATTCAGAATGATTTAATAACGGAAATGGCGAAAACGGAGTTAGAGGTTAAATTGTGGAATGAAGTGGTAGAAATGTTATCCACAACGTAGACTCAATCCACGATACTTGAACGAGTTAAGTAACTACAACTAGGTAATGAGGAATGTATGCGAATGAAGAAGAGGATGCATGATGAAGAGAAGATCAAGTATAATCTTGTTTTGAAGGAGGAATTTGAGTTTCAAATAATTCTAAGTTAAAAGCTAATGAAAGGGTAATAATGTAATGTGTCAATAAGTATTTAACTTCCAACTCAAATTATTAATAGGAAGTGAGAAGTCATGAAGAATAAGATAATACCTTCGGTGAAGGTGAAATGAAAGAACCTCAATGTTGTAGAAGCATTATAGGAATTTGAAATTAAAATGATGGAAAAAATTTTCCTCAATGGTGTATGTATTATTAGCGTGATTCTGGGGACAGAATCCTTATAAGGGGGGAAGAGTGTAACGTCCCAGAAAAATTTAGATTTTTGAGAATTAAATTTTTATTTTTATTATTATTATCTGGATTAAATGAATTTAATTAATTATTTATGGGAGTAAGCTAATTAAAGGTCGTTCTATGACCTAGACATAGCGGAATGTCGTAGTATTTTGGCTACATAATAGAATTAAAGTGTTTGAATTTCCAAGACGAAAATAAAAGCTTTCCGAGAAATTTTTCGAAAAACACTATTCACGCATTTCTGCTCGGGAATTATTTTTGAACTTCCGAGAAATACGTAATGATAGAATATCGAGGTGAGATAGAATATCCAATAATATTTCAGTTATGGCAAACGCAATTTTTCGCCTGCGGACTTAAAACCTAACGATTAGGGAAAGTGAGTTCCGAGAAGGAATTTAAATGCGTATAATGAATTAAAGCTATGATTGTATAATACGTAGGTATTATACGAGGTAATAAATACGAGTATAATACGAGGTATTATACGAGTACGTATGAAGAATGGAATAACGTATATTACGAATTAGTATACGAGTTAGCATACGAGAATTATACGTGGTGTATATATGTTAAGATTCTAAATTTAATGTAATGGACTTGTAGGATTATTAGACCAATTAGTAAGTGATACTCAAGCCCAAGTGTTTGATATTTCATGAGTCCAAACTATTGTAGTATGAGCCCAACAAGAAATTAGCTAGATTAATTAAGTAAGCCCAATGCAAGCTAATGGTAAAGCTCAAAGAATTGTTAATGCAAGCCCAAAGTATAAAGTGAGATTAATTAAATTTAAGGTCCAAAGCAAGGTTGATCCATGGGGCAACCCATGATCACTTGGATAACCCAAAGTGGTGACCAAGTAAAGTACTTGGTGACTAAGTAAAAGTGATGAGAAAGCATAGGATAAGTTATGTGATTAACAAGCAAACTTAAAAGCTAAGTAAAGTGCTTATGTGATAAGCAAGCAAAGTGCTTAAGTGTGGTGGCCAAGTTTACTTAATAAGCTAGGTAATGAATAGTAAGGAGGTGGAGTGGCTTAATGACCAAGTAGACTTAATGACCAAGTGTTGTGGGGAGCAAGTTAACTTAGTGTTTAAGCTAGGAATAGTAAGGAGGTGATTAAGGAGGTGGAATGGACTAATGACCAAACTACCCTAACCTAGCAAGTCCTATAAATAACAAGCTTGGTTTTCATTTTGTTGGTTGTTCAACAAGTTGAGAGCTTATTGGTTAGAGAGAATAAGTGAAAATAAGCTACAAAAGTTAGAACAAGTTAGCCTTTGAGAATTCAATAAACAAGAAGAAGAACAAGGATTAAGCAAGTGATCTTCATAGGTAAGAGCTTAAACCATAATTCTCTTTCTCTTCCATTGGTAGGGAAATGGGTAGTGGTAGAACATGTATGCTAAAGAATGATAACAATGAGTAATCAAAGGGCTTAAGTCTTAATAAGTCGTATAAGTCATGAATAAGCAATTCGTAATCATATAAGTTATGAAATAAGGAAGAACTTGTAGGAACTTGTTTTATGTTGAAATAATAAGGTTGTATGATAATAAGAAGTAAGGATGATGGTTAAAAGATTTAAGCTATGATAAGTCATGCAAAGTGAATTCATAAATAGTTCATACTTTTACAAGTTATAGACTAATGAAGAACAAAGCAATAACTTATCATGTCAATAATTTAATGAAGTATGTATGTCAAAATGTTAATATGATGGATTGAATCCATTTGAAACGATGAACAAATCATAAGAAATGAAGTTAAGGAGAAATTCACGAGTTTGGACGATAATCGTCGAATTCGTGAAAATCTCGGAATGGAAGTCGAATTTTGATATTGAGCTTGAAAACATTAGTTTTCAATGGAGACAAGTCATATTTGGCATTATAGAGTTGTGAACTCAAAAATGACCAAATTCCGACTTAGAACGAAGAAACGAGCGCCAAACATTCACTTAACGCTTATCGCTTTTGTTAAAATGAACTAATAGGTGAAATTTTAGCAAACGAAGTCAAATAGATAAAATTCTTATATGAACGCGTAGAGTATGGAATTTGTGAACCGTAGGCTTTTGAACAAGCCAATACTTATAACGAAGAAGTTATGAGTCCTGGAAGTTCACAAAATTAAAAATCTACAAAAATTTTCTAAGGCACAGAGTTAGCTCCGCAACGCCAACCCAAGGCCAAATGGTGGCGCGCCATAGTCATAAAGAATAAAGAGTCGTGGCATATACCGTTAACTCGCGTCATGGCGTGAGATGAAGAGCTTAAGTGTGTGAAAGCCAAGCCCAATCCCGTAGTTTTGACAGACAAGAATGTTTACAAGTATAGAATGAAAGATAACTCATTAGTAATGAACTAAGGTGTTAATATAACATTGTTAAAACATTGTTAGACACTTAATGTATGATGATTAAAGGTTAATAATCAATTGGAGATGAACGTAATGAGAACAACGTAATGTGTTAATCCGGCTATAGAAATTTGTTGACCAAGTTGATTATGAATCCAATGGTTTGCAATACAAGTATGGGTTATGTAATTACTTAATGAATACTGATAAGATCTTTCCTAAATCACTGTTATAGTGATGACTTTAGGAATTTAATGTTGTTTAATGAGTAGTTAACGACGAACGTAAAGTATAAAGAACGTGAACCGTATTCAATAATGATAAGGCCTATAATGTTAAGAGTTACAATTAAAAGTTGTTAAGTAATACGTGAACGTAAATGGTATGCAATAAAGTGTACTTAACAAATGACAATCGAGTTTCAATTAATAATGTTAGTAAGCCGTGAGGAAGGATGATTAACTCGAAACGAGTTCTATTAATGAAGTAAATCCACGTAAGACATAGAAGAGAAAGAAGTTGGTAAGAATAATGTAAAATATAATGGCAAGTTTAACCAATAGTAACAAATCTAATATATGATTAAGATTGAGAAGAAGGGTAAGATTCATTAGAAACCATGTATGTTCATTCATGACCTAATGTGATATGTTTTGTGGTTATGTATTGTAGAGACCGTAAAGACTGAAAGGAAAAGTTATTTTTTTACTGTAATGCATCCAAAGGCAAGTTTTTCTTAAAACGCTTGTCTAACCTTCGTGTTAGCCAAGTTTTCTGTGATTCATGTTATGAGATGCATGAAGTGTTTTACTAAAGGGTTGATGCCAGTTTTATCTCGGCTAGACTAATCTTGAAGAGTTGATTGATTTAATTACAAGTCTTTCAATATAGAATTGTTAACGCTATCCAACGCCAATTGTTTGGTACGGATTCAAGGTAAGCCGGAGTATGAATAAACAAATATATTTTTTATCGATTATTCGATGGGCACGCGAGGTTGCCAAAACTTAAACGTACATACGTTTAATGGATGTAGTGTGTCGATCAACATAGAGTACTATGGGCTGATCACCCAGAAGTGCTCGTAAGATATGCCAGACTTACGAACTTAGTGTCGGGTTGTCCTTTTCAAAGAAATTATGAATTGTTCATGGTTTTGAGCCAGAATTGATGTTTTACTAAATATTGTTATTGTAAAACATTTTGAAGGAAAAGAAATGTTATTTTGAATTATTGATAGTACTTCATAACTATTATCCAGTTATTGAAGATATACGATTACTATGTTTCAAGCATGTTGTTTAAAAGAAATTGTTGTACTTGCTGAGCTTGTTATGCTCACTCTTGCTTGAACCATATGAATGCAGCTAGGACCGAACGAACCGAGGGATCTGACAAGGATAAAGGCAAGACGAAGATGAACGATTAGTTTACCTTGTAATAAACTAGTAAGTTGTATATATTATAATATGATGAACAAAAGAATGTAATGGTTATAGAACACGAAAACGGGATGTAATATTATTAATGTAATAAGAATGTCGTTGATACACACATTTTGATTTCGTTTCAATTGAATGAATGTACAGTTATGAGTACCGTGTAGCACCATCTGTCAGGTTGGAAGATACCCGGATTTGGGAGCGTCACATTTGAGGTTGGTATCAAAGTCCTAAAATGGCTATTTTAGGGACTGATGTGCATTTAGAGGCAATTGGAGGACATCGGGCATGCACGTATGCAACGTGTAATGTTTTTGATGATAAAGGTATTCAAGGTTATATCTCAAGAGTTGGAATATGAAATGAAGTCAAGGTATCCACACCTCTTCGGCATACCAGGTACGTACATAAATTTCGAGGGCGAAATTTCATAAGGAGGGGAGATTGTGAGACCCCAAAGTTTATGAATAAAGATTTAAATTTTTCAAAATATTTTTTTTTGAATATTATAGTGTGGATTTGATATAATGTTATAGTTGTGGGTAATATTTATAAATTTTAAAAAGTACGCAAGTTGTTATATAATATTCGATTAGTCGGGGAATATTCGTTTTATCGTGGAATATTCGTATGCGACGGCTACAATCATCAGTGGACCCCTACAATGTAATTATTGTTGGATTGATTGAAAACGATAAAAATATTTTATAAAAATATCGGCGAAAGTTTTATCGTTAACTCGTTGAAACACCCTTGTTAAAAATGCATGAATACGCCGCGTGGTTGCATAGTAGCACACGGTATTGATTATTGATGCTTACGTGAGAAGTCACCGGTTTTGTTCAATTATTGCTTCATGGAATTGTTGCATAGTATCTCACGTTTATTGATTCAATTATTGTCGATATTTTTTATATTATTAAATCAATAATTGAGATGACAGAGTTATTAATATTATTATTTACAATATTAACGTTGTTCAGTAAGTTACGCTTGATGAGAGGTTTGGTCACCTAATCTGCGTGCGATAGGGAGAAATTCTTATTGAAAGCCCCTCTTCCTCGAAACGACACAGTCGATTAATAATGTGAATTATAATAATGATGATGAAGTTTTGTTTTATCAAGATTATTAATGTAATAAAATAGAAAAGTTTTTTATATAAAAGCGTAATACTTTTATAAAGTTATTCATTTTATTAGACTATAAATATAATATATTATATTTTATTATGCATAAAATTTTGTATAGTAAAATCTTTTTATATAAAAATGTAATACTTTTATAAAGTTATTTGTTTTATTAGACAATAATTAGAATATATTATATTCTATTATGCATAATGTTTGCATAAAAGGCTGCATAGTGTTTGTATAGTAAAATCTTTTTATATAAAACAGAATACTTTTATAAAGTTATTCATTTTATTAGATTATAAATAGAATATATTATATTTTATTGTAAACCAATCTGGATCGTCCGTTTAAAAATAAATCAATGTGGAACGTTCAGGAATTAGTTACTATTCAATCCATTCTTCTATAAATAGAAGCTCATTCCTTCATTATTTCTTACGAATTCACTTAAACTCTAGAGAGAGAAACTGTTGAGAGAATTCTTCTTCTAGAATCTTGAGCGTATTTCTTTAGAGTTTAAGAAAGCTTTGAATGATAGTGCAAGTTTCTTCAAGTATATCCATACGCCTCACCCCGCTTGAGTACTCTTCTTTATAAGGTAAGGGATATTATTTGTTGTACTCGTAAGGGGTATAATTTCTTTCAGATTCATGAAGAGAGAACTTCATTATTCCATTCTTTATTATTCCGTTGGAATAACTCGTATATCTGATACCGCATACATGGTGAAATTCTTACATTATTCCATTCTTTATTATTATGTTGAATAACTTTTACTATGCCAAGTACCGCATACATGATGAAATTCTTCATTATTCCATTCTTTATTATTCTCTTTGGAACATCCACATGCGTGCGTTTTGCGCATGACCTAGTTCCGTTATTTATTATTCTGTTAGAACATCCTGTCGGTGCGAATTTCGCTTGACCTGGTTTCGTTATTTATTATTCTGTTAGAATATCATGTCTGTGCATTTACGCATGACCTAGTTTCGTTATTTATTATTCTATTGGAATAACTTATCTGTGCGGTCATCGCATGCCTGGTGATTTCTTTTGTTATTGCATTCTTTATTATACTTAGTTGGTTAAAGTTTTGGCTTTTATACTCCATGAAATTAGTGGAATATCCTTGATATTTGCGCTTCATCCAGTATCTTTTCATGGAAATATTCTTCTGAGCATTCTTAAATTTTACTCTACAAAGAAGTATCATGTTAACAATTTGGACGTTATTAGTTCCTGGATAAATTAGTTCTTGAACTTGTTTTATTGAAATCTTATATCATTGTCATCATCCTCATGTTTATATTATGTTGAAAGTCATCTGTGGCCTGTAGTGCATAGATGGACTTGGTATGATTATGACCAGGGATTAATCGGTATAATCATGACCGTAATGTTACAAATGATGTGGTAAAAGTCCTCATTGGCCCGTAGTGCATTAATGGATAGTTGTTGGCATGATCATGACCATTGATGAATACACGAATATCCTTGGCCCATAGTGCATGGATAATTTGTGGTCGTGATACTAATGAATATCATTGGCCTTAGTGCAGGGATGATGTGGACTATTTATTAAGCTGAGTCTTAGTGATAAAAGTGATGAAAAACCTTTTTAAATCATAAAAGATAGTAGATTTTATTCTCTACTTGACTCTTTTAATGGATTACTTGTTCCGCTGCAGTTAAACTTGATGTTTGTTATATTTTATCAGTTTAACATTGTTGAAGGCTAACGATAATTTATTCTGCATTATCTTAGTCATAATATTTCTTACTAGGATAGTTGAGCTCACCCTTTCTTTCCTTTGTTCTCTTGAAATGAGAACGTGGCGGATCTAGTCGGAGAACGAAGTGATGGTCCAGATAATAGCATTAGTAGTCCTCACTATTCTGTTAAATAATATGATAATAAATGTAATGAGGACTCAATTGAGTGTGGATATTGTCTAGATGCCAATATTTGTATTAAAACTCACAGTATATGTTTTGTCGTATTTTACACGACTGTTGTATAATTAAGTTGTATTTGAATTTTGTACCATGTATTTGGCGACTCAAGATGGGTGATGTATACCTATTTTGGGGGCGTCACAAGTAGCATGATAGAACAGCTATTGACTCTACGTTTTCCTTTGTTGACTCAACGATCAATTCTCTGAAAGATGTTGCTGTGGATGGTTTTGACATTACTTCTCATTTTGAACCTCCACAGCTCATCCACTATTGTGCTTTATAAAGCCTTGGGCACTTTCCTTCAGCAGTACATATTTTTAGTCATTATTCGAACTTGTCTCCCATTATCTGAATGCTTGAGAAATTATCCTGTTCTTCCAGCTCCTCATAAGTTAAGAGTAGCCTCTTGTAAGATTGCGATTGTCGAGTCTATTTCTACGATTGCTGAGGTTGCACTACGATCATTGAGGTTATATCGCGATCGTTGAGTTCTCTCAAACTCTACTCTGCGATCGTTGACTGTCTTGATTCTTGAGATGAACTTGATTAAGCAATTCTTCTAGGATAAGGTAGCTCAGGAAGGGCCAACCTCTTAGAGTGAGCTAAGGGTCCGGTTTCTCCCTAAGGCGCTTTCCAGATGAATTTGCTTTAGGAGTAATTTGCACTAATATCTCTTTTGATCTTTTCTGGTTAGGAAGTCCTTTATCAACTTTAGACAATTGCATTTGCTGTGATCGTGGTGTCTTCTTGCTTTTACACTACGATCATGTGTTTGATTGTAGGCACTCCACGATTTTGAATTGGGTGGCTGATAGGTTATCAATAATACGTTTTGAGACGTTCCTACTGACTATGGATCTTCATTTGGTTCATCAGCCACAAAGTTTTGGGACTCTGTAGCTGGTAAATTGCTTCATAAAACATTTCAGTACTATTGTTCCTTAACAGATCACTACTCCCCCATGGTTGGTGCTGTCTTTTCAGTGAGGTGTGATTCCTTTTTCCTTATGTACATAAGGAAGCATCGCTACATATCTCCTTCTGACTAAAGTCATTAAATCTTCTTATATCGTAGAAATGAGCATCTTCAGGGTTGATCATTCTACGATCCTTTGATAGCACTACGAGCGTAGTCTTCCTCATCAGCTTGTGCTCGTGGAGTTCTGCTCCCGTACTAAGTTCCTAATGTTTGATGCTCGATAGTCCTCTGATGTGAGCTTCCTTGAGAACAAGTTTTGCATGCTTGAGCATCTAAGACCCCTTTTTTCATCTCTGGTTGAGTGGCCTGCTTTCATATAAAGGTATGTAGCCATTTGAGCTTCATTTAGATTAGCTCAGCAGGTCTTCAAGGACAGGCTTTGACATGTAGGAATTTTGTCAGAATTATTTTTGAACAGTCCTAAGCCTTCTACTGGTTGAATATTCTTGACTGAAGTCTTCTGCTTCAGCATTCCTTAGTGTGGTCAGATAGACCAAGTACCTGCAGGTTATACATTTCTAATTTTTGGTACCCATGGTTAAATGGGTCCTGCTAGGTTAGTTTACTAAACCCCATGCTCCTCATATATTTGGATAATCATCATATAGACCACCATCAGTCGTATTCATGCATATACTTCATTTAGATAATATATTTTGAGATGCATGGTGGTGAGTGTGAGAGAAATCTGTCATTTTAATAAAACACTCTTTTCCTTAATGGTTTCATCTTTTGCTAATTTATGTTCACAGAGTTTAAATGTTCACAGAGTGAGAATCAACTCTACGATTTATTAGCATCTTGTTGATTCATGGAGGTGATCAGTTTCTATGAATCTTTAAGATTTTCTTGTAGATCTGATCATACTCTGTGTGTCATTAAACACTTAGACCATAGGATGTACAAAGCACATTAACTTATCAGCAAAGATTACTTCACATTCAATCGATATGTGAGGCTCTTAAAACCATTTCAGGTCTCTTTTAAGTTATCATCTTTGACCTAAAACTTAGTTGGAGAAAAAGTTTATAGACATTTGAGTTTCCATCATTAGTGTACTTTCTTTCTTCACGTTTTTAGATAGATTATGAATACTTGAAGGAAAACTGTTATAGTTCATAAGTAAGGTGCAAATATGATGTTCATATCTATTTTAGTTAGGAACCGTACCTTTTTGCTGTCAGTTTCTTAACAGTCATTTATCTTAGATATACTGAGTTTAAGGCATTGATGTGCATGTTTTCTCATTTGCTTCTGACAGTCGGTTGCTCCAGTTGATCTTCAGTCAATCAGTCGTGGTCTTGAAGACACAAGCTAAGAGAGTGTCAGCATTTTTAAGTTCTTTGATATCCTTGAGTTTACAAGGCTTACATCCAGCTGCTGGTTGGCCAAATACATGTTTGAGAGATTCTTCTCTGAATAAAACATTTCTTAGCATGTATGGCCTTTTCATCTCTTGAGGCTGGTGGATGTTTGACTCTTTTCTGTTGATGTCATTTGAGCTTTCTAGCCTAGTCTTCAGACAACAAGATTGACTGCGAGCAAGGATTGGTCTTGTTGATATGGCAATCGAGAGTATGGACCAATCTGAGCAGCTTCAGGTGTATATACACATTTACCTGTACACAATATTTCCAACGTGTAAGCTCATCTGCATATAACAAGTGACTTACTACTAAACTAAGTTTAGAATAATGTTTGTGCCTAGGATCAGACACAAAGCGATTAGCTTTTGAATGTAGCATGAGAACCTGCTCTGATACCAATTCTTAGTTCCCAGTAGGCACAATAGATCTAGAAGGGGGGTTGAATAGATCCTTTTTACTTTCAAAAAGTTTTTCTGGTTTATTTTGTATTGCTAATAATTTAGCATATGACAAACATAAAAATCTTTTCAAGCACAGTGGAATAAGTAAAAGATCCCTTTCATTGATATATTTATAATCATACATACATTGTTTGTAGAGTTAGTTCAGTGGTAAGCAGTTAAAACATACATAGCAGTTATAGCAGTTAGGGTACATAATGTAAATGACATAAAGTAAAAGACACAAGGGGTTTAAATGGTTCAGAGACTCAAGCTCCTAATCCACTCTTCCGCTTTCAACTAGCAGATTTCCACTAAGGAAGGCGGCACCTCAATCACTAAGATTCCTTCAAGGCCAGCAGCCTTGGGACTTCAGTTCACTAAGAACTCTTCAAGGCCAGCAGCCTTGGAACTTCTCTAGTTCCCCAATAACTCTTCAAGCCCAGCAGGATTGGAACTTCATTTAGTCCCTCCGGACAAGGACCCCTCAGGCCCTGGCTTCTTGTTGTTGTAGTTGTTGTTGTTGGTGCAGAGCTGCTAGGATGTCATTAGGCTCTTAACATCTTTTGTACTTAGCAGCTTGATGTGGTCCTCTTTGCTTTCAGCTTCGATTCCGGACCACATCTTCTTTGATGCAACTGATCTTCACTCTTTTCTGCTCATCTTCATCTGATATCAGTTGTGCACCATCACTATCTGGGTTTGCTAAGTCTCTGTGCTTTTAGTAGACTTTGTCTGGCACTTAGAAATCCATGAACCCTTCTTGAATACTTTGCAGACATGGTTCTGCACTTGTTCAATTTTAGCTTTCGGTTCATGGTGATACGTAGAGTGGCTCTCTTGATCTTCTTTGAACTCAGCCACTTTTTCGAATGCTATCTTCTTGGCCTTCTCGGCTCTCAGCTTGGCTGCCATCTTTAGTGGCATTCTTATCTTTATTTAGTGAAGCTTTGATCTGTTTTAGTTCTTCTTCAAAGCTGCTTCACTTCCACCTTGGTAGTCTCACTGTCACTGAAACTTGTTCTGTTGATCTTTGGTGGAACTCGTTGATTCAACTATAGCATTCAACCAACTCAACGATTCTGCAACATTCCTAGCAACAGCTTCTCTTGATCTTTGAAGCTCTATTGATTTATACTGCTTCCCAATCTTCCCGTTGGAAAGTAGCCGTTGAAAGCTAATCAAATTGCCTCGCAGATCTCGAGTTATTTGGTGCAGACTGCAATTGTAACATGACATCTTTTTTTGAATTTCTGACACTGCAGTCTACTGTTTCACCTACTCTGTCAGATATGTCACTTTGATATCTTGGGCAGGTCGAAGACTTTATTTCACCCTTCTGATTTCTCGATCAGAGGTTGTCCTTGCATCGATGCTCTCAATAAGCTTTTGTCCGAATGTCATTCTTTAGATTAAACCGTTGCCAATGCTTCAATCCTCAGTTGTTCGAACTCTATAATTTTCTGATGCATGTCTTCATGGACCTAATCGTAGTGTCGTATTGACATGTAGAGTTAACACTACGATCTGAACAGGATTAGCATTGGCGTCAGTGTTGTTCATTGGTTCTTCTTGTGCTTGCTGACGGTTTTGTCTTCTTCTAGGCGGCATATTTCTGTTACGCTTATTAGGTCTTTATTCAATCTCTTAAACATTTAAGACTTAACTAAAACATTTAATCATAACTCACTTAACACATCAATTCAAATAAACTCTGACATTCTCATTTAATTCAAAAGTTTTAACGTCAATAGATAGCATCACTGCTATTTACATCCACTATCCCGAGATAAAGAATCTGCAGGATTTAAAACATCAAATTATTCCTTTGTTTATAAACACATCGGAATTTACATCATTACTACCAAATAGTTTTCACATAATTAAACTAATACTATCACTGCCTATTAAGGCGCTGGATAGCCTTGCCACGTTCTTCTTCCATAATATGAAACATCGTCCTACGATCAAGCATATATGATAGTAAACCTTCAAACTGGATTGGGTACTTCATAACTCGATCCCGGGTCGCATCCATTGCATTGTGAAATGTAGAATACGTCTCCCCAAGCTTAGCCTTCTTCGCACGGCAATCCTCCTCTGCGAAATCAACACGACGCGACTCTCTTACCCAGCCCTCCTCTGCTAATGCCAGTCTCTCTGAGCTCTCTTTCAGATCTTTCTTTAACTTCTCTATTTCTTCGGTCTTCTCCTCAGTTTGACCCTTCTCATGGAACAAATCCCACTCCACGTTCCTTAAACGTGTGTGAAGAGTCACAATCTCCTCATCTTTCTACTCAATAGTATCACTCAACTGCATAACCGCTTCTCTCTGCTCTGAATGTGGTCCTGCGCAACTCTATGTTACGATCATAAAGTGCATCATACATCTTAGCATCAATAGAGTTCGGTGGAAACTCCTCTTCCTCATCAGAATCCTCCTCTGGATCAGTCTCAGGCTCATGCTCCCGACGAACAACAGTTATCAATGGAGATTGCTCTCTCTGCACCAATTGTTCCCTGACGACATGAATGTCTCTGGCTCCTCCTCTCAGGTAGGTACTTCTGGTTCCTCCTCCCACTCGATTATCTCCTCCAACATCGACATCCCGACAATAAAATTTTAAGTTTTAGTTACTAATCCGTAAGCAATGAACACATAGATTAACACATAAGCACATAAAGTCTTTTATTATCTTCAATGAATTTAGAAATTCATTTCTTAGAACTCGATAAGAGCTTACCACCACTATGTTCTCAATTTCTTACAAGGCTACTACCTAAGGTTGTTTACCCCACCTAAGGTTCATAACCTCATGACTTTGATACTAACATGTGACACCCCAAAATCCTAAGTACTACCATTTCCACGAGATTTGGTGTTCATCAGACAAACAACACTATCTATCTTTACATAAATAAATGCAAACCATGCAATAGTTAGAATAAATAATAAACCTCCCTTATGGGGTTACATCAATCAGATAATAAATAAATCCTGTGTTACTCTAACCTTAAAACATCTGTCATGGAAAAACATAAACAAATAAGTCTTAAGTAACATCAATTCTAATCATCATTACATAACCACAATAATAAAACAGTCTTTATTACTTGTTAATCTTGCCCTTGCCCTTACTAGTGGAAGGTTCGTCTCGCTTTTCGTTTTAATCGCAATGTTATTATTACGCAAGAGTGAGCACGATTGCCCACAAGTATAACAATATAACAAATGACTAATAATAACATGCGAATGAATTAACAACTTCTGATATAAAAGCTCAACTTTTGAATCAAGAATGAATAACAAGAATCAAAAAAACTTTTGAGGGTCATAAAGACCTTGAACTATGTCCCAGGTTGTCAAGTGTTTATACTTGAAACCT
The DNA here is from genome assembly GCA_020205605.1 of Panax ginseng. Taxonomy (NCBI): domain Eukaryota; kingdom Viridiplantae; phylum Streptophyta; class Magnoliopsida; order Apiales; family Araliaceae; genus Panax; species Panax ginseng. The sequence continues at coordinate 98,616,035 of CM035144.1, read as the reverse complement.
TTAACAAATCATAAGACTATGGACTCTTCTTCTCGTACTTAGGGGATCAAATTTCAATACCATAATCGCGTGCAATATATCTAAACGCTTAACGATAAGTAATCCCCTATACAGGGTTGTTCATCTCAGTTTGACATTAGAGTCCGCACCAAAGGAAGTTTGGTTTGGATAATTCATCAAGGGTTCTGAAATTTAGAACGCTCACCAACTATGGACTAGTCGAATCAATAAGGGTTCGCTAGTCAAACAAGGTTTAACAATAACTGATAATTAACTTAGATAAAATCTCAAAAGTATACAATAGAATAAGTATTGTATAACAGCATCATGCTTGAAGGATTAATAAGCTTTAATATACAAAACAGACTTAATCAATAATAATGAGAATTTGCTCGATGTAGAACAGTGAAATTATCAACTTATAATGATAACAAGTAGGGTTAAGAAACTTGCCTCGTGCGTAGATTACACGTTAATAAAACTCGTTTTTTGATTTAAATCCTACATATCATTTATGTTCACAATACCAATCAATCATAATGTACTAAACATCATAAGTTATTCTTTATCTAACTCGAGTCCATGAATATACTTAGTCAATTACTACACTTATTGTCAAAAATTAAGACTTCACAAACAATAAGCTAACTATGCATTTGATCATTCAATTCACACGAAATTGTGTTATGGACATGTTAAGAATTAATTCTAACACCTCATCATATGTCTAACAAGTTTTTATAATCATTAGACTAAGTTGCTATCACATTTCTATACTTGAACACTTAAAAAAATATTTTCTGGACAATCTGCTAAGTGGCGCTGCGGCGCCACTTCTAAGCCTATTCTTGGCCATGTGCTAATATGCTTAGGTTCTTGGTATTGTTATGTGCATGGGATTTAAAAAAGGAGTTGGCGCATGCACATGAGACTCAGCCTCGATTCCTGCACGCAATTCAAAAAATTGCGAATATAAAAAATTTTCAATCAACTTATTTTTACACGAATTTAGACATACCCACATGTTAGAAATCATACATAATCATTACTCAACACTTGTAGAGTGATTTTAACCCATTAAAACACATAATCATAGAATTAAATCATGCAGTTTGTACTGTTCTTGATGTTCTTGAAGTGTAGAACATAAATTTCTAAAATTCAACGCCACAGATTTGTTATAAAACCAAATCCAACCATTCAAATTTCGTTTTGTTTGTTTTAGCATGTATAATCACATATAAGTGGAAATTTTATAGAAAATTTATGGTTGACATATTAAAATTACGTATAAGGGCCATATATGCCATATAACATACTCGTAATCACGTGCATCGTGAAATTTTATAAAACCGATGATATGGTATCATATAAAATACATATTAAACATGCTACCATGATATAAAATCACGTATATAACCACATAGTTAATACATTTTCCAGCCACAGAGAATTTTATAGAAATTAGAGAGTCATGTTATATAAAACTAAATGACGTAAAAAGGAATTTGGGTTGAAGAATTTTACCCAAAGCGTAGAATGTATTTAATAGGAGACGAAACCTTTCACAAATTCTTCTTAATTCTCCTAATCTCTTAACAATCTCTGAATTCCCAACTCTTTCTCTCAGATCTCTCTCTCATTACGCTTTCTGACTTAAAGGCAAATAATGAAGAAGAAAGAAGAAGACGAAATTAAATAAGAATAATCGACGTTGGTGGTGGTCAGCTACTCGATCATGGGTTAATCGCCTCTAACTCCCTTTAGGGCCATGTTTGGCCAACTAGAATAGGTTTCAAAAATCATTTATTTAATAAAACCTTATCATATAGTTTAAATAATGTAACACCCATTTAAAATAAATCAATATCTTATTTAATTAATTTTAAATAAAATATAGTAAATTCTCATTAATTCACATAGTCACATAATTAAATTTCTCATTTAATAATAATATCAAATTATTAAATCTCTAATTAATAATTAAATTAATTAAAAAATAACATTAAGCTTATTAAATATTTCTTTTAATACAATAAGCTCACATAATCACATACTTGAATAATAAAATTCTCCACATTAATTTAATACATATAACACATATAATTAAATTAATCTACTATTAACTTCATCAATTAATTATTTAATCTAATAATTAATTCATCGAAAAATATTTATTCAATCCAATAAATATTAAAAATTAAATTACAAAATCTCGGTTGTCACATCTTTCTCATCTTAAAAGGATTCTCATCTTAGAATCACAACTCAATAATTCGTCTCGTTACACAATCATGACTGATTTTTTTATTATATGTATTCAAATCACACAAAAAATATTGTATTATGTAAAAATTTCAGTTTCATAAAATATTAAACTTTTTTTTTAGTTGTTTTAAAAACAAACAAAAAAAAAATTCATCTTAAAAAAAATCTGCGAGTCCTGGATAGAACCGGATCCTATATATATATATATATATATATATATATATATATATATATATATAAATGGGAGGTGACACACAATTATAAGTACTCATCATGTTTTTTTAAAGTAATTTTTACAATTTATTTTAAACACGAGAAATTTAGTTCATCTGGATCACATCAATGCTTATTAAAATTTAAAAATAAGGGAAATTAGTTAGTTATATGGACAAAAATATAAATTAATATGTAGAACTAATATAATACTCCCTTCTTTCCAAATGATACTTTTGAAAAGTAAACTTTAAACATTTTTAAATTCAAAATTGAAATAAATTTATTTAATTTATATCAATACAATTATGAATATCATAAACTACTTAAAAAGTACTATTAGCTATGTTATTATCAATATATTATCATGAATAATTATTTAATTCCATCTTCATCCTTGATTAAAGAATCAAAACTCTACGTAAACATGAAAATTAGACCCGTGTGTATTTGAATTTTACTTATTTATATTTTGACCCCCAATAGTGAGTAAAATACAAATAGATGAAACATTCTTATCTAATTTTCATGTTCACCTAGAAGAGCTCTTAAAAAATTTAATTGGACATGAATATAAATAAAACAATCAAGGAAAAGAAGAAGATTAGACATAAAATTAAAATAATAAAATTTCCTTTATTTAATATTTCAACGTAATTTAATCTACTGCTAATAAGCTAATATAAACTAATACATAGAATTAATACATAATTCATATACCTCCCCAATCACTCTTAGATCATGCTTATTTGCAAGAATTATAATTTCGAATTATAATTCATCCCAAAACAACTATTCTCAAGATTAAATAGTTTTAGTCTTTGTTTTTTATAGGATTATTCATGGAATAACTTAAAATAATCCCATGTTATGTTTATTTTTTTTAAGATTAATTAAAAGATTGGATTAAAAAATATAGTTTGGACTATTATACCCTTATCAATAATAACATATTTTAAACTTATTTTACATCAAAAAATGATGAACAATTAATTAAAAACTTTTAAATAAAGTTATATTATTAAATGATCACCGGAAAAAACCCACCCCCACCCCCCCACCCACCCACCCACCCAAAAATAATACTCCCTCCGTCCCAGGATAAAAGTTCTGGTGGACTTTTCACGCATATTAAGAAAAAGAATGAAATGACAAAATTGCTCATAATAATGTCATTAATTATTTTCAATGTAGGTGAGAGAGTAACTTTGTAGCTATTCAATTCAAAATATTCTCTCTTCATACTTATTAAATATGGAGAGAGAATTAGAATAAGAAAAGTATGACATATTTAATGTTACGGGCATAATAGGAAAAAATGTGTAAAAATTTGGTTATTAAAGGAATAAGAACTTTTATCATGGGACGGAGAAAGTATTTACTAATTATGTAAAACCCCTACCCCACCCCACCCCACCCCACCCCACCTCCCCCCTACATCCTCATTCTCTACCCTCATACCCACTCCCACCCCAACCCCAAATTCAAAAAAATAATATTTATTGATTATGTATACAACCCCACTCCTTCCCTCACAGTACCTACCTCTACCCCCCCCCACCGCCACCCCTACCCCACTCTAACCCCACCCCTAACCTCCTACCCCATACCCCTCCCTTGCCCCCACCCCTACCCTACCCCTACCCCTACCCCTACCCCTAGTACAATAAACTTGGACTATTTTCTGGATCAAACTCTTTAATCTCCATCTTCCAAGTTGCACAACTCGGTCCAAACAAAAAGTAATTAGGAAACTTCTAAAACTCCATTTTTCAACTCAACTCAGCTCATTTATTTATTTAAATTCCTACAAAACAAAATAAAACTAATTAATTAAATTAATAATAATATTAAAATGAACAAAATTAGGAAACTTAAATGTATGTATGAATTATAAACCTATCACTATCCATCTTTAATAATCATATTTTGTAAAATACTTGCTTTATAAAAATGAAAAAATTAGGCTTGTTGGGATATTTCACATGAATCCCACATTGGATAAATTCAAGAGTGTAGATGGGTTAATAAGTATGGTAGAGCCTCAATCTAATAGGTTAACCTTTTAGGTAAGGAGGTAGTTCAACATGCTTATTGGGCCAGTCTACACAGGTGTGCGCTGCATTGGTTATGAATTGATGTGGGATGGATCGTACAATTCTAACAAAATGGTATCAGAGCTCATGGTTCGATGGGCCCAATAACAACTCCAAGGTGCGAGGGGAGTGCGAGGGTAAAATTCGCAGGACTCGTGGGTGGAGCAAATAAAATCCAAGTATCAACTCCAGGAGTGCGAGGGTAAATTCGCAGGCCTCGTGGGTGGAGTAAATAAAGTTGAATCAGGTGGAGCACGGGATGATTTGAGTCGGGTGGAGCGGGCTTAGGATGGCTCTAGGGAAGTTGCTGAGACACATTTGCCCCGGGCGTGGTGGAGTAATATTAGAGTCAAGCTCCTTGGCCTTTACTTACAGGATTTCCTCTTCATTACCATGTTAAAGTACCGAGAAAGACTTTCCACTCACTTCTTTTCATTTGTGATTTCCTTTACCGACATATGCTCAATATTGGGTAGCGCTTCTTATCTGAAAATCCATTCACACTTCAAGCTTAAACTAATAAAGTGTGCTTAAAAGGTGAATACTTTAGTATGATACTTGTTATGGGTATTTAAGTGAAAGGTGGAGATTGTTGGGATATTTCACATGAATCCCACATTGAATAAATTCAAGAGTGTAGATGGGTTAATAAGTATGGTAGAGCCTCAACCTAATAGGTTAACTTTTTAGGTAATGAGGTGGTTCAACATGCGTATTGAGTCAGTCTACACAGGTGTGCGCTGCATTGGTGATGAATTAATATGGGATCAACTCAAGACTAATTAAATACATACAAATTACAACCGAGTTTTAGATCTAGTATCAGACTTTTTATGCATCTCAACATTATTACATTACATACAAAAAGACACAATTGTTCTTTTTTAAAGATGCTTCAAATTTGATGGAAAAAATAACGGGAAGAGTCACTGGAAGCTACTTGAGCCCCAACAGATTAGGTGCAGAACATTCTCAACCTCTGAGAGATAAAGTTAGAAACTTTTGAGCGAGAGAGTGAGAAAATTAGAGACTGAGATTTAAAAACTTTTGAGAGCGAATGTCAAAAGCTTTTGAGTAAGAGAAGTTTAGAGCGAGAGAAGTTAAAAAGTATGGAGTGAGAGAAGTTAAATAATTTAGAGACTGAAATTTTTAAAATTGAAATTCAAAAATTGGCAGATGAGAAGTAAAAACTTTAAAAGAGACGAATGTTAAATCTTTTGAGAAAGTGAGAGTCAAAAACTTTTGAGGGAGAGAAAGAGGATAATTTAGATACTGAAATTTAAAATTTTGGAGATATGAGTAAACCATTTCAGAGAGAATGTTAAAACTTTGAGCGAGAGAGAGCTGAGTAGTTTAGCGACAGAACATTAAAAGGTTAGAAAGATTGGGTAAAGTTTTTTGAGGAATATAATGTTACAAAATATCAAAAGACTAGCTAGGTCCTCAGGTCTCGTGGGTAATCAGATGGATAAAGGAGTGGAAAATTCAAAATTATTTGTATTTTATTAGATAGATAGATAGATGTATTTTATTAGATAGATGTATGAACGGTGGGATTTATCCCAAACTTTGGACGGCCCAGATGATTTATCAATGAGCGGAAATTCAAAATTATTTGTATTTTATTAGATAGATTTCAAATATGTAACTTTTAAGGGGAGAAAAGTGAAAAACTTTTGGGATAGAGAAACTTTTGAGCGAGAGTGAAAAATCTATAATTTGATTTGGACAATTAAGTAAAAAGATTTTTAGGAGGAAAAGTTAAAACTTTTAAGGAGAGAAAGTTAAAAACTTTTGAGCAAGATAAAGCGAATAATTAGAGTAGAATTTTAAAACTTGGAGAGATAAGTAAAAACTTTTGAGAGACGAATGTTAAAAATTTTGAGTGACCAAAATGAAAATTTAAGATAATCGGAATTTAAAATTACGGAGGAAAAACGTAAAACATTTTGAGGAGAGAAAAGTTAAAAAACTTTTTACAGCGAGAGAGAGAATAATTTAGAGACTAAAATTTAAAAATTTAGAGAGAAAGTGAATATTTAAACACAGGAATTTAAAATTGTAAAGAGAAAAGTAAAAACTTTTGAGGGAGACAGTTTATTTTGAGTTAAAAACTTTTGAGCGAGAGACTGAATAAATTAGAAACTGAAATTTCAAAAATTTTGAATAGAGATTTGTCAAAAAAATTGAACAAGAGAAAGTTAACTTTTGAGTGGCAGGAGTTGAATAATTTAGAGATTGGAATTTTAAGAAATGAGAAGTTTTTTTTGCAGGAAAAATTCCAAAATTTTAAGGGAGAGAGTTAAAATCTCTTCGAGTGAGAGAAAATGAATAATTTAGAGATTGTAATTTAAAATTTCAAAGATATAAAACTTTAGAGAGAGAATATTAAAAAGTTTGGAGGGAGAAACTTAAAATATTTTGAGGGAGAGAAAGTTAAAAGACATATTTGAGAAAAGAAAACGTGAGTAATTTAGAGACTGAAAATAAAAAATTTGGTAGATGAGAAGTAATAAACTTTAGAAAGAGACAAAAGTCATAAACATTTGGGGGAGAGGAAGTGGTAATCTAAAACGATTTGCCTTTATTATGAAAAAAAGCTTGCCTTTTTATAATGTATCGTAACCAGTAATAAAATGTATCCGGATATGAGATGCACAATTAATCACTTCAATTTTCGTTTCTTTGCATGGGCTACCAAACTTTAGATAGCGCGATGGGCCAGGTTTATATATCAATCCCACAAACTATTTTTTCTTCATTTTGTTTTAGGGCGTATACCAAACAAATCAATGTGCCCAAGTCAAGTTCATATTATTTTTAATAAAGGATTTTTGGTAGGTTGAAATGTTATTAGGAATCATTTAATGTCAAATGGGGTCTTAGGGTCTTAGCCAGCCCCTAAATTAAAGTATGGTAGCTCAGGATAAGATAGATGTTCATGGCCAACATTAATTAAGTGAGATTTATTGTTCAGTCAAATTACAATCTGGCAAAAGGACCACCCTTTTAAGCTTTCCCAATATATATATATATATATATATATATATATATATATATATATATATATCCGGGAGCACTTCGCCTTACAGTGCCATATTGGTTTTGTTTAAAAAAAATAATATATTTATTTTCGTTCTGATCGATACATTTTCAATTGATCTGATACATTTAATTACCGTTCTGATACATTTTCACTTGATCGGATACATTAAACGGGGGGCAAGCCTTTTAATTATAAAGGCGAAGCTTTTATTCTCAAAGGGCAATACTCGTGAATATTAATATTTTTAATGATTTAATAACACCTTAATTCAAATGTTATCAATCACTTAATAAACTCATAATCTAATATTATTAATATTATAATAATATTTTAATTACTTCTTAAACTTATAAACAATTTATTTCAATTGTTTACACTTTACTAATTAATGCATTTTAATCATTCAAAAATGCCACTCATAAGATTTCATCACCAATGATCAAATCCCTCATAAAAAATCTGTATATACCCTATATAGGATTCCCAAGTTATAAAATTCTATTTTTCAATTTTGTTACTTCACATAACATATTTAATTTATTTACTCATAACTAGTTTATTTTCATGAAAAATACCAAATCAGTCCTAAAAATATTTCTTTTCTGGGATTTAGTAGAATATAGTCCCATATTTAACATATATTTTTCTTGGAATTTTTAAAATTCATTTACTATTTTTCATATGGCTAAAACTGCCGAATATTTAGACATTTATCAAAAATTATACTTTTCCCCAAATATTCAAATTTTCGTGGTATATTATTTATTATATAGATGTACTTCCAATAAAAAATTTACCAAATTTGGAGTTAACCACAAGGAGTTATAAGAGTTTACTTTTAAAATAGTCTTTTCCCATAAAATTCATAACTCTTAATCTATACATCCAAAAATCGCCATCTTTGGACACAATATAGAAAACTCATCAAATTATCATTTCAAAATTTTTTATAATTTTTGAGGGTCAGAAAAATTACGAAACTACAAATGGATTTTCACCCGCCATGCGGTAATCCACGTAGACAGATCATTTCCACAATTTAATAAAGAATGCATACAAAGGATCATTCACCATGCATGTGGTAATCCATAAAGACAGGTTATTCCAACAGAATAATAAAGAATAGAATAACAAAAGAATTCACCATGCATGCGATAGATCCCACAGACATGTTATTCCAACTGAATAATAAATAATGGAACCAGGTCATGCATAATCCGCACAAACAGGATATTCCAACAGAATAATAAAGAATTGAACCAGGTCATGCGTAATTCGCACAGCATGTGATATTCCAAGAATAATAAATAATGAAATAACAACAGAATTCACCGGTGCATGCGATGAGATCAGATGTGATAAAAGTTATTCCAATGTAATAATAAAGAATGGAACCAGTCATGTGTCCGCATGCAGAAAGAAGATATTCCAATGTAATAATAAAAATGGAATAACAACAGAATTCACCAGGCATGCGATAGACTGCACAGACATGTGGGATATTTCACATAAAAACCACATTGAATAAATTCAAGAGTGTAGATGGGTTAATAAGTATGGTAGAGCCTCAACCTAATAGGTTAACTTTTTAGGTAAGGAGGTGGTTCAACATGCTTATTGAGTCAGTCTACACAGGTGTGCGCTGCATTGGTGATGAATTAATATGGGATCAACTCAAGACTAATTAAATACATACAAATTACAACCGAGTTTTAGATCTAGTATCAGACTTTTTATACATCTCAACATTATTACATTACATACAAAAAGACACAATTGTTCTTTTTTAAAGATGCTTCAAATTTGATGGAAAAAATAACGGGAAGAGTCACTGGAAGCTACTTGAGCCCCAACAGATTAGGTGCAGAACATTCTCAACCTCTGAGAGATAAAGTTAGAAACTTTTGAGCGAGAGAGTGAGAAAATTAGAGACTGAGATTTAAAAACTTTTGAGAGCGAATGTCAAAAGCTTTTGAGTAAGAGAAGTTTAGAGCGAAAGAAGTTAAACAGTTTGGAGTGAGAGAAGTTAAATAATTTAGAGACTAAAATTTTTAAAATTGAAATTCAAAAATTGGCAGATGAGAAGTAAAAACTTTAAAAGAGACGAATGTTAAATCTTTTGAGAAAGTGAGAGTCAAAAACTTTTGAGGGAGAGAAAGAGGATAATTTAGATACTGAAATTTAAAATTTTGGAGATATGAGTAAACCATTTCAGAGAGAATGTTAAAACTTTGAGCGAGAGAGAGCTGAGTAGTTTAGCGACAGAACATTAAAAGGTTAGAAAGATTGGGTAAAGTTTTTTGAGGAATATAATGTTACAAAATATCAAAAGACTAGCTAGGTCCCGTGTCTGTGGCACTGTATGGACAGTGAGTGGAAAATTCAAAATTATTTGTATTTTATTAGATAGATAGATAGATGTATTTTATTAGATAGATGTATGAACGGTGGGATTTATCCCAAACTTTGGACGGCCCAGATGATTTATTGAATGAGCGGGAAATTCAAAATTATTTGTATTTTATTAGATAGATTTCAAATATGTAACTTTTAAGGGGGAGAAAAGTGAAAAACTTTTGGGATAGAGAAACTTTTGAGCGAGAGTGAAAAATCTATAATTTGGATTTGGACAATTAAGTAAAAAGATTTTTAGGAGGAAAAGTTAAAAACTTTTAAGGGAGAGAAAGTTAAAAACTTTTGAGCAAGATAAAGCGAATAATTAGAGTAGAATTTTAAAACTTGGAGAGATAAGTAAAAACTTTTGAGAGAACGAATGTTAAAAAATTTTGAGTGACTGAAAATGAAAATTTAAGATACTGGAATTTAAAATTACGGAGGAAAACGTAAAACATTTTGAGGGAGAAAAAGTTAAAAACTTTTGCGCGAGAGAGAGAATAATTTAGAGACTAAAATTTAAAAATTTAGAGAGAAAGTGAATATTTAAACACAGGAATTTAAAATTGTAAAGAGAAAAGTAAAAACTTTTGAGGGAGACAGTTTATTTTGAGTTAAAAACTTTTGAGCGAGAGACTGAATAAATTAGAAACTGAAATTTCAAAAATTTTGAATAGAGATTTGTCAAAAAAATTGAACAAGAGAAAGTTAACTTTTGAGTGGCAGGAGTTGAATAATTTAGAGATTGGAATTTTAAGAAATGAGAAGTTTTTTTTGCAGGAAAAATTCCAAAATTTTAAGGGAGAGAGTTAAAATCTCTTCGAGTGAGAGAAAATGAATAATTTAGAGATTGTAATTTAAAATTTCAAAGATATAAAACTTTAGAGAGAGAATATTAAAAAGTTTGGAGGGAGAAACTTAAAATATTTTGAGGGAGAGAAAGTTAAAAGACATATTTGAGAAAAGAAAACGTGAGTAATTTAGAGACTGAAAATAAAAAATTTGGTAGATGAGAAGTAATAAACTTTTGAAAGAGACAAAAGTCATAAACATTTGGGGGAGAGGAAGTGGTAATCTAAAACGGACTGCCCCTATTATGAAAAAGCTTGCCCCTTTTATAATGTATCAGAACCGTAATAAAATGTATCTGGGATATGAGACAGACAATTAATCACTTCAATTTTCGTTTCTTTGCATGGGCTACCAAACTTTAGATAGCGCGATGGGCCAGGTTTATATATCAATCCCACAAACTATTTTTTCTTCATTTTGTTTTAGGGCGTATACCAAACAAATCAATGTGCCCAAGTCAAGTTCATATTATTTTTAATAAAGGATTTTTGGTAGGTTGAAATGTTATTAGGAATCATTTAATGTCAAATGGGGTCTCAGGGTCTTAGCCAGCCCCTAAATTAATGTATGGTAGCTCAGGATAAGATAGATGTTCATGGCCAACATTAATTAAGTGAGATTTATTGTTCAGTCAAATTACAATCAGCAAAAGGACCACCCTTTTCAGCTTTCCCAATATATATATATATATATATATATATATATATATATATATATATATATATATATATATATATATCCTAGCATTTCATTTTACCATAGCTTGCCATATTGGTTTTGTTTAAAAAAAAATAATATATTTATTTTCGCTCGATCGATACATTTTCAATTGATCTGATACATTTAATTACCGTTCTGATACATTTTCACTTGATCTGATACATTAAACGGGGGGCAAGCCTTTTAATTATAGGGGCAGGCAGTTTTATTCTCAAGGGCAAGTACTCCGTGAATATTAATATTTTTAATGATTTAATAACACCTTAATTCAAATGTTATCAATCACTTAATAAACTCATAATCTAATATTATTAATATTATAATAATATTTTAATTACTTCTTAAACTTATAAACAATTTATTTCAATTGTTTACACTTTACTAATTAATGCATTTTAATCATTCAAAAATGCCACTCATAAGATTTCATCACCAATGATCAAATCCCTCATAAAAAATCTGTATATACCCTATATAGGATTCCCAAGTTATAAAATTCTATTTTTCAATTTTGTTACTTCACATAACATATTTAATTTATTTACTCATAACTAGTTTATTTTCATGAAAAATACCAAATCGATCTAAAAATATTTCTTTTAAGGGATTTAGCGTAATATAGTCCCATATTGAACATATATTTTTCTCAAAATTTTAAAATTCATTTACTATTTTTTATTGGCTAAAAAGCTATTAATATTTAGACATTTATCAAAATTATACTTTTTCCCAAATATTCAAATTTTCGTGGTATATCATCTTCTTTGTTATATAGATGTACTTCCAATAAAAATTTTACCAAATTTGAAGTTAACCACAAGGAGTTATAAGAGTTTACTTTTAAAATAGTCTTTTCCCATAAAATTCATAACTCTTAATCTATACATCCAAAAATCGCCATCTTTGGACACAATATAGAAAACTCATCAAATTATCATTTCAAAATTTTTTATAATTTTGAGGGTCGGAAAAATTACGAAACTAAGAAATGGATTTTCACATTCGCCACGCGGAATCCACGTCAGATGCATCATTTCCACAATTTAATAAAGAATGCATACAAAGGATCATTCACCATGCATGTGGTAATCCATAAAGACAGGTTATTCCAACAGAATAATAAAGAATAGAATAACAAAAGAATTCACCATGCATGCGATAGACCCCACAGACATGTTATTCCAACCGAATAATAAATAATGGAACTAGGTCATGCGTAATCCGCACAGACACGATATTCCAACAGAATAATAAAGAATGGAACCAGGTCATGCGTAATTACGCACGAGACAAGATATTCCAATGTAATAATAAATAATGAAATAACAACGAATTCACTGTGCATGCGATAGATCAGCATGACAGAGTTATTCCAATGTAATAATAAAGAATGGAACCAGTCATGTGTAATCCGCACAAACAAGATATTCCAATGTAATAATAAAAATGGAATAACAACAGAATTCACCGGGCATGCGATAGATCGTACGCATACGTATTATTCCAATGTAATAATAAAGAATTGAATAACAGAAGAAATTCACCATGTATGCGGTACTTCGCATAGACAAGTTATTCTAACATAATAATAAAAAATGTAATAACAACCCTTACGAGTATTAAAATAAAATAACTCTTTTCATGAATACGAAAGAATAATACCCCTTACTATAATAATAATATCACTTACCTTAGAAAAAAAACTGGATAATGGAATAGTGAGGTAGCAGACTTCTCTTCTTCTTTCTCTCTATAATTTTTCTCTATAATAATTGCTCTATAGCTTTAGTGAATTAGTGAGAAATGAAGGAAGAATGGGCTTCTATTTATAGGAAAATATAGTTTCGATAAATAAACGTTTTGGGGCTCAAAATATTACAGTACAATACCTCCAACTTTTCTTTCATTTTTAATTTAGTCCTGCAAGTATTATCAAACTTGCACCACCTCCCCTAATAGTAAATAATGTGAATCAATAGTTCAATCATGTGAATCAATAGTTATAATCATGTGAAAATACGAATTACAAAGTATAAGACCTCCATCCTGCATTCTATTTTTAACTTAGTCATGCAAGTATTATCAATCTTGCACTCAACTCCCTAATAGTACAAGAATGTTAATCAACAAAGACACACATGTGAACAAATAGTTATAATCATGTGAATTAATAGCAATTAATTGCTCATTTATCCGATTAATTACCCGACTGGTCAGTATAACTTTCAAACATCAATTAATATCAAAATAAATGTCGATTTTCACTAACACTAATAATTCCAATACAATGGAACTATCAATTTCATCTTTAATCAACACGAACTTATTCATCATTAATATTATAACTCACAATATTTAACAACGAGTCCTTTCCGGAAAGAGGGGCTTTTCGATAAGGATTTTTCTTATCAGCGCCAATTAGATGACCAAACCTCTCCTCGACAAAACTTCTAGACATTGTAAATATTGCAATTTAATAATATGAATAACTTTGTCGCCTCAATTATTGATTTAATAATATATCATATTATGCGGATGATCTTATGACAATAATCGAATCAATAATATGAGAGATATGATGCAAACAATTATTGTAGCAATAATTAAGTATAACCGAGTGAATTCTCACGTAAGCATCAATAATCAATATCGTAAGCTTACTATGCAACCACGCGACATCATTTCTTTTTACTATCGAGTAGTTCAACGCTTTTAACGGTAAATTTTTTATATAAAGATAATTCTGTCGTTTTTTTACTACGACAATACTTCCGTTGTGGGGTCCACCAATAATTATGTCGTCGTACGGATATTTCCCGACATAAAGAATATTATATAACCACTTGCTTACTTTACAAAATTTGTAAATATTACCCACAACTATAACATTATATCAAATCCACACCATAATATTAAAAAAAATATTTTGAGAAATTTAAATCTTTATTCATAAAATCTGGGGTCTCACAATCTCCCCTCCTTATGAAATTTCGCCCTCGAAATTTACGTACGTACCTGGTATGTCGAAGAGGTTAAGATACCTTGAATTTATTTCAGATTCTAACTCATAAGGTATAACCTTTGAGTGCCGAATATGATCCTTCTTTTTTAAGATTTTAACATGTATCTCCTCATACATTAAATCTTCTACTATCTCGTCTAGTTCCAATTCAATAATGTGGTTCGGGTCGTCCACATATTTACGTAACATCGATACGTGAAAAACGTTATGAACACGCGATATACTTGGCGGTAAACGAGTCTATAGGCCACAGTTCCTACTCGATCGAGGATTTCAAATAGACCAATAAAATCAAGGGTTGAGATTTTCTCTCTTCATCGAGTCTTGCTTCTAGAATAACGCCCTCTTGAACCTTCTTCTTCACATTCATCAGATTCGGGTGTGAAGCTTGAACGACTTTTAACTTTATCGATTAAAGTCGATTCTACTTGTATATTCGTTATCATCGTGTGGGTCCCTAGAGTCTTTAACTCTATCTTCATCATTTATAAGTTATATGAAATGTGTCTTTGTGTTAACAACGTCACACTCGTAACCGCATACGATCTTCAACTCAACGCGTCAGTTACCACGTTCGCTCTTCCACGATGATATTGAATGGTATGGTCGTAATCTTCAACAGCTCGAGCCAACGTCTTTGGCGCATGATACATTCATTTTAGTTGAAGAAATATTTGAGGGTTTTAAAATGAGTTTTGTCTTCAAATCAATACAAAATTCGATTTCACGCCTGGGGTAGGCTAGAAGTCTTCGAGAGAATACGTCAGGAAATTTATTAACAATAGAAATATCATTCAAAACTGTGACTCTTATCCAAGACTTGGATAGTAGGTCACATTGATACCTATCAACTTGCCATCGTTATTCACGACGTCCCCTATGAAAAGTCTGGCTTCGGTACATTCCACACAAAGAAGTCACCAGATAAAGGCTCGAGACTCTTTACTTGTGGCTTGATATGACAGTGATTGATTTTAGTGGTTTGGTTGCTTGAATTCGCATAACAGGTTGGTTAGGAATATGAAAGGTAACAACCTTACGAAAATAATCGATTTTAGCATGATGAGTAGTTAACCAATCAATCCCTAAAATCACATCAAATGCAAGTATTTTCAAAGAGATAAGATCGACAGGTAATATGCGGTTACAGATTTGAATCAAAAAAGATTTATAAATAGTGGATGTAATAAAGGTTTCTCCCAACGGAGTTTCAACAGATAAGTCAAAGTCTAATTTCTCCAGATTCAAATTTAAAGTGTCGATTTGAATTAAACAAGATTTATAAACAGTGGATGTAACGAAGGTTTCTACTAACTAAGTTTCAACCAATAAGTCAAAGTCTAACTTCTTTGGGGTC
This sequence comes from Panax ginseng, assembly GCA_020205605.1. NCBI lineage: Eukaryota > Viridiplantae > Streptophyta > Magnoliopsida > Apiales > Araliaceae > Panax > Panax ginseng. The sequence continues at coordinate 98,600,067 of CM035144.1, read as the reverse complement.
AAATTTAAACGTTGAGTGCAAGCAAGAGAGATAAAATAATGGGTAGAACCGGTATCTAATAAGAATTTTTAATTAACTAACCCGTGATAACTTCATTTGGGTTCCTCACTAGCATTTGTTTTCTATAGGGCATATTCCACCTTTAACTACTTCATCGTACTCCTGTTTCATGATATGAATCATTAATCTTCGATCCATATCAAATTGAGGTTAACCGCAATGTACAGGGTAATTCAAAACCCGATGTTCGGTTCTCTCAATTGTTGTCCAAAGAGAGAAATACATATCATCTATTTTAGCCTTCTTAGATCGGACATCTCTTTTGTAAAATCTCAAATTTTACGAATAAAGATTTAAATTTCTCAAAATATTTTTTTATTATGGTATGGATTTAATATAATGTTATAGTTGTGGTTAATATTTATAAATTTTACAAAGTATGCAAGTTTTTATATAATTCGATTGGTCGGGAAATATTCTTTTTGTCGGGGAATATTCGTACGATGGTACAATCATTGGTGGACCCCACAACGGAATTATTGTCGGATTGAGAAAACGACAAAAATATTTTATTAAAAATAACGGCAGAAGTTTTACCGTTAATACTGTTGAACTACTCGGTAGTAAAAGTACAGTAATACGCGTGGTTGCATTGTAGTACACGATTTGATTATTGATGCTTACGTGAGAAGTCACTCAATTTTGTTCAATTATTGCTACAGTAATTGCTGCATAATATCACGTTATTTGATTCAATTATTGTCAATATTTTATATATTATTAAATCAATAATTGAGACGACGAAGTTATTAACATTATTATTTACAATATTAACGATGTCTAGTAAGTTACGCGAGGAGAGGTTTGGTCACATAATTGCGCCTAATAGGAGAAATACTTATTGAAAGCCCTTCTTCCTGGGGAACAACTCAATCGATTAATAGTGTGAATTATAATAATGATGATGAAGTTTATTTTATTAGTATTATTAATGTAATAAAATGTAAAAGCTTTTATATATAAAAATGAATACTTTTATAAAGTTATTTATTTTATTAGACAATAATTAGAATATATTATATTTTATTATGCATAGTATTTTGTAGAGTAAAATCTTTTATATAAAGCGAGAATACTTTTATAAAAGTTATTTGTTTTATTAGACAATAATTAGAATATATTATATTTTATTATGCATAGTGTTTATATAATTATCTCATAGTGTTTGAATAGTAAAATATTTTTATATAAAACAAAATACTTTTATAAAGTTATTCGTTTTATTAGATTATATATAGAATATATTATATTTTATTTAAAAGATTTTGTTTATTAGAATATTTTATTAAATCAATCTGACCGTCTGCTTTAAAGTGAATCAATCTAGGCCTGCTCATGAATTAGTTATTATTCAATCCATTCTCCTATAAATAGAAGCTCATTCCTTCATTATTTCTTACGAATTCACTGAAACTCTTGAGAGAGAAACTGTAGAGAGAATTCTTCTTCTATAATCTTGAGCGTATTTCTTTAAAGTTTAAGAAAGCTTTGAGCGTAGTATAAGTTTTCTTCAAGTATATCCCCGTCCTATCCGTCGGAGTACTCTTCTTTATAAAGTAAGGGATATTATTTGTTGTACCGTAAGAGGTATTATTTCTTTCGTATTCATGAAGGGAACTTCTGTTATTTTATTTTTTATTATTTTGTTGGAATAACCTGTATACGGGGACTACCCTATACTTGGTGAAATTCTTCTGTTATTCCATTCCTTATTATTCTGTTGGAATAACCTATATATGCGAAGTACCGCATACATGGTGAAATTCTTCTATTATTTCGTTCTTTATTATTCTGTCGGAATATCCTGTCTTTGCGTTTACGCATGACATGGTTTCATTATTTATTATTTTGTCGGAATATCCTGTTTGTGCGTTTACGCATGACCTGGTTCCATTCATTATTATTCTGTTGGGAATAACCTATTTGTACAGTCTATCTCATGCATGGTGAATTCTACTGTTATTCCATTCTTTATTATTTTGTTTGAATAACATGCATATGTGGATTACCACATGCATGGTGAATGATCCTTTATATTCATTCCTTATTAAATTGTGGAAATGATCTGTTTACGTTGATTATGATAAGAGTCATAATAAAAGCATTGGACTGATGAAAATCATGGGTATATGTAGTATTAGTAAGTGTTATGATGAGTTATGTTGGTTATTATGTGAAAACATGAAAGTTTATTAGAAATCACAATGGGTTGAAAATCAAATTTTGGTGAAAATGAAATATGAAATTCAATTGACCATATCTCCTATTATATTTCGAATTTTTGAGTGTGGTCAAGTTCTAGAGTTAGATCTATGAGTTTTCTAACTTATCCAAGTGGAATCACTGGAAAAGGTGTTGTAGATTTTTGAGTGGACTAGTTTTAGCAAAGGAGTCAAAAACTGCAAAGTACCAAAAAGCTACTGCCCAGAAATTTAAAAGGGTTGTTTCGGCCACTTAATTTGTGAGAAAAATTTTGGCCTTTTGGGACATAAAAATATATGATATAAAGTACCTCCTGTCCAAAAAAGAGCTCATTCCGACTTAAAATGAGCAAGTTATGACCATTTCAATATTTAGGTTTTTTCGACGAAAAACGCTATAATCGAAGTTCTATAACTCCGATGACCATGAAATTTAAACTGGAAGATCACGTTAACATGTATAAGATCTTGCCAAGATTTGGGAATTTCTGGAGTTAAACTTGAGGTAGCTAATTTCTTAAGGAATTAATTAGAAATTAATTTTTGAAAAATAGTAAATGAATTTTAATAATTTCGAGAAAAATATATGTTCAATATGAGACTATATTTTGTTAAATTCCAGAAAAGAAATATTTTTGAGACTGATTTGGTATTTTTCATGAAAATGAACTAGTTATGAGTAAATGAATTAAATATGTTATGTGAAGTAACAAAATTGATAAATAGGATTTTATGGCTTGGGAATCCTATATAGGGTATATGCAGATTTTTGATAAGGAATTTGATCATTGGTAATGAAATCTTATGAGTATGACATTTTTGAATGATTAAATGCATTATTTGGTAGAGTGTAAACAATTGAAATAAATTATTTATAAGTTTAAGAAGTGATTAAAATATTGTTATAATATTAATAATATTATATTATGAGTTTATTAAGTGATTGATAATATTTGGATAAATTTAAAGTCTTTAAATATTTATGCTTGTTTTTGTTTGATTAATGCTTATATCATTGTCATCATTCTCATGTTTATATTGTGATAAAAGTTATCTTTGGCTTACGTGCATAGATAAACTTGGTGTGATTATGACCAGGAATTATTCGGTATAGTCATTACCGTAATGTGACAAATGATGTGGTAAAAATCCTCAGTGGCCTGTAGTGCGTTGATGAACAGTTTTTGGTATGATTATGACCAGGGATTATTCGGTATAGTCATGACCATTGATGATTTAATGAATATCTTTGGCCCGTAGTGCATGGATGATTTGATGATATGGTTTATTTATTAAGCTGAGTCTCAGCGATAAAGAAATTGATGAAAACATTTTAAATCATAGAAGATAGTAGATTTAATTCTCTACTTGACTTTTCTAATAGATTGTTTGTTCCGCTGCATTATCTTAGTCATAATATTCACTCTCAAATAGTCTTCATTACATTTATTGTCACACTATTTTATAGAATAGTGAGAGCTACTAATGCTATCATCTGGATCGTCATTCTGTTCTCCGACTAGTCCCGGCTACGTTCTCATTTCCTGAAGAGAACAGTGAAAGAAAGTGTGAGTTCAACTAGCCTAGTAAGAAATATTAAAGTATGGTAGCTCAGGATAAGATAGATGTTCATGGCCAACATTAATTAAGTGAGATTTATTGTTCAATCAAATTACAATCGCAAAAGACCACCCTTTTCAAATTTTCCCAATATATATATATATATATATATATATATATATATATATATATATATATATATATATATATCTGGGAGCACTACTTACCATAAAGTACCATATTCCTTAAGTAGCACTACCACTTAAAAACCTCTGTGTTTTTCATTTTATTGCCTTCTCTCCCCTCAGACTTCCTTCTTCAAATTACTTCATAAAAATGTATCATATCAAGTGAAAATGTAAGAGAACAGTAATAAAATGTATCAGATCAATTGAAAATGTATCGATCACAACGGTAATAAATATATTATATTTTTAAAACAAAACCAAGATTTCCTTTCGACAATAAAAAACTGTCTACACTTTATTATTAAAAAGGCTTGCCCCCCGTTTAATGTATCAGATCAATTGAAAATATATCGATCACAACGGTAATAAATATATTATTTTTTTGAACAAAACTAGTACTTGCCCCTGACAATAAAACTGCATGCCCCTATTATGAACAAGATTGCCCCTCGTTTAATGTATCAGATCAATTGAAAATGTATCGATCACAACGGTAATAAATATATTGTTTTTTTAAAACAAAACCAAACGATTTTTGCCGATTAATAAAACCGCATCACCCCCATTATTATTAAAGGTTTGCCCCCCGTTTAATGTATCAGATCAATTGAAAATGTATCGATCACAACGGTAATAAATATATTGTTTTTTTTAAAAACAAAACCAGTACTTGCCCCTGACAATAAAACTGCATGGCCCTACTATTAAAACGCTTGCCCCCCGTTTAATGTATCAGATCAATTGAAAATGTATCAATCACAACGATAATAAATATATTGTTTTTATAAAATAAAACCAGTACTTGCCCATGACAATAAAACTGCCCGCCCCTATTATGAACAAGATTGCCCCCCGTTTAATGTATCAGATCAATTGAAAATGTATCGATCACAACGGTAATAAATATATTATTTTTTTAAAACAAAACCAGTACTTGCCCCTAACAATAAAACTTCCTACCCCTATTATGAACAAGATTGCCCCCTGTTTAATGTATCATATCAAGTGAAAATATATGAGAACAATAATAAAATGTATCATATCAATTGAAAATGTTTCGATTACAACGGTAATAAATATATTTTTTTAAAAACAAAACCAAGATTTTTGCCTCGACAATAAAATTGTTCCGCCTTTATTATTAAAAGGCTTGCCCCCCGTTTAATGTATCAAATCAATTGAAAATGTATCGATCACAATGGTAATAAATATATTGTTTTTTTTAAAACAAAACCAGTACTTGCCCCCTCACAATAAAACTGCCTCCCCCTATTATGAACAAGATTGTCCCCCGTTTAATGTATCATATCAAGTGAAAAATGTATGAGAACGGTAATAAAATGTATCAGATCAATTGAAAACATTTCGATCACAACGGTAATAAATATATTTTTTTAAAACAAAACCAAGATTGCCCTTCTAATAAAATTGTTCCGCCTTTATTATTAAAAAAGGCTTGCCTCCGCTTAATGTAGCAAATCAATTGAAAATGTATCGATCACAATGGTAATAAATATATTATTTTTTTAAAACAAAACCAGTACTTGCCCATGACAATAAAACTGCATGCCCCTATTATGAACAAGATTGCCCCCCGTTTAATGTATCATATTTTGTGAAAATGTATGAGAACGGTAATAAAATGTATCAGATCAATTGAAAATGTATCGATCACAACGGTAATAAATATATTATTTTTTTAAAATAAAATCAGACTTACCTGACAATAAAAACGCGCCACCTTATTATGAACAAGATTGCTTCGCTTATTGTATCGGATCAATTGAAAATGTATCGATCACAACGGTAATAAATATATTGTTTTTTTAAAACAAAACCAGTAATTGCCCTTGACAATAAACCTGTCTGCCCCTATTATTAAATGGTTTGCCCCCCGTTTAATGTATCAAATCAATTGAAAATGTATCGATCACAACGGTAATAAATATATTATTTTTTTTAAAACAAAACCAAGATTTCCCTTCCGATAATAAAATTGCTCGCCTTATTATTAAAACGTTTGCCCCCCGTTTAATGTATCAGATAAATTGAAAATGTATCAATCACAACGATAATAAATATATTGTTTTTATAAAACAAAACCAGTACTTACCCATGACAATAAAACTGCCCACCCCTATTATGAACAAGATTGCCCCCTGTTTAATGTATTAGATCAATTGAAAATGTATCGATCACAACGGTAATAAATATATTATTTTTTTACAACAAAACCAGTATTTGCCCCAGACAATAAAACTTTCTCCCCTATTATGAACAAGATTGCCCCCCGTTTAATGTATCATATCAAGTGAAAATGTATGAGAACGATAATAAAATGTATCAGATCAATTGAAAATGTTTCGATCACAACGGTAATAAATATTTTTTTTAAAACAAAACCAGTACTTACCCGTGACAATAAAATTGCCTGCCCCTATTATTAAAAGGCTTGCCCCCCGTTTAATGTATCAAATCAATTGAAAATGTATCGATCACAATGGTAATAAATATATTATTTTTTTTAAACAAAACCAAGATTGCCCCGACAATAAAACCGCGCCACTTTATTATGAAACAAGATTGCCCCAGCTTACGTCGTGATCATATCAAGTGAAAATGTATAAGAATGGTAATAAAATGCATCAGATCAATTGAAAATGTATCGATCACAACGGTAATAAATATATTGTTTTTTAAAATAAAATCCGAAACTTACCCCTAACAATAAAACTGCATGCCCCTATTATGAAAAGGATTGCCCCCCGTTTAATGTATCAGATCAATAGAAAATGTATCGATCACAACGGTAACAAATATATTGTTTTTTTTAAATAAAATCCAGATTACCCCCGATAATAAAACTATGCTTTTTTATTATGAACAAGATTGCCCCGCTTTAATGTATCGATCAATTGAAAATGTATCGATCACAATTCAGTAATAAATATATTATTTTAAAAACAAAACCAAGATTTGCCCTCGACAATAAAACCGCCTTTATTATTATTAAAATGTTTGCCCCCCGTTTAATGTATCAGATTAATTGAAAATGTTTCAATCACAACGATAATAAATATATTATTTTTATAAAACAAAGCCAAGATTTTTGATAATAAAACTGCTCACTACTTATTATAAACAAGATTGCCTCCTGCTTAATGTATCGATCAATTGAAAATGTATCGATCACAATTCAGAATAAATATATTATTTTTAAAACAAAACCAAGATTTGCCTCGACAATAAAATTGCTCGCCTTTATTATGAACAAGATCGCCCGCTTTAATGTATCATATCAAGTGAAAATGTATGAGAACGATAATAAAATGTATCAGATCAATTGAAAATGTATCGATCACAACGGTAATAAATATATTATTTTTTAAAAATAAAATCAGACTTACCCTCGATAATAAAACCGCACCCTTATTATATGAACAAGATTGCCCCTGCTTAATGTATCGATCAATTGAAAATGTATCGATCACAATGGTAATAAATATATTATTTTTTTAAAACAAAACCAGTACTTGCCCCTGACAATAAAACTGCCTGCCCCTATTATAAACAAGATTGCCCCCATTTTAATGTATCAGATCAATTAAAAATGTATCGATCACAACGGTAATAAAATATTATTTTTTTAAAACAAAACCAGTACTTGCCCCTAACAATAAAACTTCCTGCCCCTATTATGAACAAGATTGCCCCCCGTTTAATGTATCATATTCAGTGAATGTATTAGAATGGTAATAAAATGTATCAGATCAATTGAAATTGTATCGATCACAACGGTAATAAATATATTGTTTTTTTTAAACAAAACCAAGATTACCTTCCTGACAAATAAAACCGTCTACCTTATTATTATGAACAAGATTGCCCCCCGTTTAATGTATCAGATCAATTGAAAATGTATCGATCACAACAGTAATAAATATATTGTTTTTGTTAAACAAAACCAATACTTGCCCCTGACAATAAAATTGCCTGCCCGTATTATGAACAAGTTTGCCCCCCGTTTAATGTATCATATCAAGTGAAAATGTATGAGAACGGTAATAAAATGTATTAGATCAATTGAAAATATATCGATCACAACGGTAATAAATATATTATTTTTTTAAACAAAACAAGTACTTGCCCCTGGCAAAAAAACTGCTTACCCCTATTATGAACACGATTGCTCCCCGTTTAATGTATCAGATCAATTGAAAATGTATCGATCACAACGGTAATAAATATATAGTTTTTTTAAAACAAAACCAGTATTTGCCCCTGAAAAAAAATTGCTTGCCCCTATTATAAACAAGATTGCCCCCCGTTTAATGTATCATATCAAGAGAAAATGTATGAGAACGGTAATAAAATGTATAAGATCAATTGAAAATGTATCGATCACAACGGTAATAAATATATTGTTTTGTTTAAAACAAAACCAGTACTTGCCCTTGACAATAAAACTGCCTGCCCCCTATTATGAACAAGATTGCCCCCCGTTTAATGTATCAGATCAATTGAAAATGTATCGATCACAACGGTAATAAATATATTGTTTTTTAAAAAAATAAAATCAGTACTTGCCCTGACAATAAAACTTCATGCCCCTATTATGAACAAGATTGCCCCCCGTTTAATGTATCATATCAAGTGAAAATGTATGAGAATGGTAATAAAATGTATTAGATCAATTGAAAATGTATCGATCACAACGGTAATAAATATATTGTTTTTTTTAAACAAAACTAGTACTTGCCCCTGACAATAAAACTGTTTGCCCCTATTATGAACAAGATTGCCCCCCGTTTAATGTATCAGATCAATTGAAAATGTATCGATCACAACTGTAATAAATATATTGTTTTTTTTAAACAAAATCAGTACTTGCCCCTGACAATAAAATTGCCTGCCCCTATTATGAACAAGATTGCCCCCCGTTTAATGTATCATATCAAGTGAAAATGTATGAGAACGGTAATAAAATGTATCAGATTAATTTAAAATATATCAATCACAACGGTAATAAATATATTGTTTTTTTTAAACAAAATCAAGATTGGCTTCTCGATAATAAAACCGTCTCGCTTACTGGAATGAATGAAGCTTGCTTCGCTTAATGTATCAGATCAATTGTAAATGTATCAGAACAGTTATCTGTTGGATAATGGAAACGTTAATTATGATGTATCCACATTTCAATATTGGTTATTTGTTGGATAATGGAAACATTAATTATGATGTATCACGAGTTCTGTGTTTGGATGGGTCAAAAAAGGGAAGAAAAAAAATTCAAAATCTAAATTTTCATGATAATTTTGTTGCAATTGGATCCATGCTTACATTAAGTCATGTGAAAACAAGAAGGATATCTTCATCAATGATGTAATTTCCCTTTCGTCCTGTTCTTTTATTGGACTCATTTTTGGGAGTCTGAATTGGTACATCAGTTTTGTGAGACCCCAGATTTTATGAATAAAGATTTAAATTTTTTAAAATATTTTTTTTAATATTATGGTGTGAATTTGATATAATGTTATAGTTGTGGGTAATATTTACAAATTTTGTAAAGTAAGCAACTGGTTATATAATATTCTTTATGTCGGGGAATATCCGTACGACGGCACAATCATTGGTGGACCCCACAACGGAAGTATTATCGTAGAAAGCAGTATCTACGTAATTATCTTTTATAAAAAATAATGGCGAAAAGTGTTGCCGTTAAAACCGCTTGAACTACTCTTTGGTAGTAAAAGTCTGACAAAGAATACGCGTGGTTGCATAAGAAGACACCAGTATTGATTATTGATGCTTACGTGAGAAGTCACTCGCTTATACTCAATTATTACTACAAAGAATTGTTGCATCATATCTCTCATATTATTGATTCGATTATTGTCACACAAGATCATCCGCGATAATATGATATATTATTAAATCAATAATTGAGATTTGAAAAGTTATTCATATTATTAAATTGCAATATTTACAATGTCTAGAAGTTTTGTCGAGAGAGGTTTGTCATCTAATCATAGCGCCAATAAGGAAAAAAATCCTTATCGAAAAGCCCCCTCTTTCCGGAAAGGACCTCGGTTGTTAAATATTGTGAGTTATAATATTAATGATGAATAAGTTCGTGTTGATTAAAGATAAAATTGATAGTTCCATTATATTGGAATTATTAGTGTTAGTAAAAATCGACATTTATTTTAATATTAATTGATGTTTGAAAGTTATACTGACCAGTCGGGTAATTAATCGGATAAATGAGCAATTAATTGCTATTAATTCACATTATTATAACTATTTGTTCACACGTACTGTATCGTTGATTCACATTCTTGTACTTATTAGGGGAGTTGGTGCAAGATTGATAATACTTGCATGACTAAGTTAAAAATAGAGGTATGTATGGAAGTACTATATCGTAATTCAGATTTTCACATGATTATAACTATTGATTCACATGATTGAACTATTAATTCACATTATTTACTATTAGGGGAGGTGGTGCAAGTTTGATAATACTTGCAGGACTAAATTAAAAATAAAAGAAAAATTGGAGGTATTGTACTGTAATATTTCGAGCCCCAAAACTTGCAATTATCGAAACTATAATTTCCTATAAATAGAAGTTCATTCTTCCTTCATTTCTCACCAATTCACTAAAGCTATAGAGCAATTATTATAGAGAAAATTATAAAGAGAAAGAAGAAAAGAAGTCTGTTACCTCACTATTCTATTATCCAGTTTTTTTCTAAGGTAAGGGATATTATTATTATAGCAAGGGGTATTATTCTTTCGTATTCATAAAGAAAGTTATTTTATTTTAATACTCGTAAGGGTTGTTATTCCATTCTTTATTATTATGTTGGAATAACCTGTCTATGCGATATACCGCAGGCCTGGTGAATTCTGTTGTTATTCCATTTTTTATTATTCTGTTTGAATATCCTGTCTGTGCGGATTACGCATGACCTGGTTCCATTCTTTACTATTATGTTGGAATATCCTATTTGTGCGGATTACGCATGACCTGGTTCTATTATTTATTATTCTGTTGGAATAACATGTCAGTGGGATCTATCGCATGCATGGTGAATTATTCTGTTATTCTATTCTTTATTATTCTGTTGGAATAATATAACACCCCCTTCCCGAAAAGAAAAGAGAGGTCACGCACAAAGCACAACAAACCTCAAAATAAGTAAACAGAGCACTAATAACTTCAAAATATTAATAATGGTGCTCCATTAATTAAGTAATACAATTCTCCAACTAAAGTCAAAATAATCAAAACTTAAAATTCGAAACAACCTAGATGGTCAAAGGCAACTCTCTCATCAAAACTAGCCCTGAATCACCCTTCTAAAACTCACGGAAGAAAAAACACAAAGATGAGCCAATTGCCAAAGACGGATACGTAGAGATATAAAAAGATATACAATTGTTATACGAAAACAACTGAGACAAAATACTAAACAAAGCCTCAAGTGTAAATACTGCCAAAAATATAATTTTTAAATATCTGAATGGAATATATCTGAATCAACAGAATTGACGAAACCAATAGACGAATAAAGAAATAACGAACTGAAGTAACTAACTCAATGAATTGAACTGAACAGACACAAACAAAACTAATACAATAAAATAATAGGTTGAAACAAATGGCTGGGGTGTTATTTCATACCGAACGAGCTCAGAAATACACATTGCCACACAGGCAAGTCAAACTAATGCCACACAGGCAAATCCAATGATGCCACATAGGCAACCAAAATAATGCCACACGGGCACATCAAAACAATGCCACACAGGCAAGTCAAATAATGTCACACAGGCAAATCACACATAGGACCGCGAATCCAAATGTATGCAAATCGGACAGGTGTGTTTGGCACAACATCACAAATCCGCAGAACAGAAAACTAGGGTTATCCCATACGCTTCCCACAACAAAACACCAAATGGCCCCACTTTCTCCGGAGCCCAAAACGGAGAAGTCGTGGACTAATCACCCCGCCACGGAGAGTGTCATGCCTCTCGTGCCAAGATGACATATCTGCGGTACCCCCACAGGTGGTTATAGCTCAGGTATACCCTACGATATATTCTATCAAAAATACCATGTCACAACACATGCGACATAATACCAACAAAAGAGTTCTATATTTACATGTTGAACCAAATCAAATTCTAGTCACAAGGTTTCAAAAAGAAGGTAGCAACATGTACCACTCTACAATTATCAAAAATAAATAGTACTAAACATGATAACCTAATTCAAAGAGTACAAATACGAGTCATATGTATCAACTCTAAAATAAAACTAATATATATTTCACAGGAAACAATTATGTGAAATCATAACAGAATTTAAAAATAAAGAAACAAACGAACAAATCAAATTTAATAAGAGTATCGCTAAAAGAGTACAGAATTCGTACCTGATACTTCCAAACCATTTATAGCACACGCCACAAAATTTTACTCTCAATTGCTAACGATGTCAAATACGAAACGTTATTCGCAACCGAGTGAATTTAGTTATCAGAATCACGCCGCCCTCTTTCTCCGTCCTTTTCCCGGGTATTACACAAGAATTTTCCTCTGAAAATCAAGGTTTGCATTTGTAAACGAACCCGTCAGCTTGGATCGTTCCATGAAAATCTGCCTAGTGCATTTCCTGTCCTCTTCAGGTTTATAGCATGAGAAATTGAGGAGGTAAACAGGGCGGAACGAGCAAGGAAATAGAGGGTTGATAGAAAGATAAGAAGGGTTGAACATACAATCACCGATATAAGATTGAATCTAAGATGGTCCCATAGAACATAAATATCTTGGAGTGAGAATGTAGACATCTGAGCCACAAGAATAATGACAAGAGGGGATAAAATAGGTACATTCCATGGGTGATGAGGTAATGATAACCGAGTTTCACATACTTCAACTTGACTGATTGCTTGAAATCAGGAAGTTTCCGTATATAAGATGGTGGAAGCAAGGGCTGGTCCATCTTTGCTTCACTCATATTGGTAGGATTAGAAAGAAAAAGAAAAAGGGCCAAACTAAAATTAAGGGATCAATATAAACAATATTAGCACCAATTTTCAAATTTTAAAACCAAAGTCAAGGAATTCCTAGGACTCCACTGAGATAATTAATAATTGGGAAGAAACTGAGACACATAATCTAAGATTAAATTACCCAACTTGGTGTGACTGAAAGGCAAATAACTAATGAGCGTCTTTAGATCTAAGACTGAAAACTAGAGGGCTTCTCAGAAAATTCATGATCTGAAGATTCCGAACCAAATGAGAAATTTCTTAGGAACGACTAAACTAATAATCAGAAAATGCAGCTCAAAGAACAGCCAATCCCTTGCAGACAGAGATCCACTCGTCCTTGCGAGACAACCAATGTGAAGAGAGAGCGCCTGTAGGAAAAAGATAGGTTTTACTTGTTTATCTCTGTCTTGTGTCTCTTAATTTTAATAAGATTTTAATATTTACTCAAATACAAATTAGACACAATTAGTATAAAAGCTCAAATTAATCACATACTTATTATAGTCCACACAAATTAAATACAAATTGACCCAGACATAAGAAAAGCCCAATTAAAATATGAATTTAAATATTATTTATTTATTTATTTATTTTATTATTATTATTATTATTATTATTATTATTATTATTATTATTATTTACCGGATATTACAAATAACCTATCTTTATGAATTACCACATGCATGGTGAATGATCATTCGTATTCATTCTTTATTAAATTGTGGAAATGATCTATCTACGTGGATTACCGCATGATGGGTGAAAATCCATTTGCAGTTTCGTAATTTTTCTGACCCTCAAAAATTATGAAAAATTTTGAAATGATAATTTGATGAGTTTTCTATATTGTGTCCAAAGATGACGATTTTTGGATGTATAGATTAAGAGTTATGGATTTTATGGAAAAAAACTATTTTAAAAGTAAACCCTTATAACTCCTTGTGATTAACTTCAAATTTAGTGAACTTTTTATTGGGAGTACATCTATATAACAGCAGTATACCCTATACCCTGTAAATTTCAAAATTTTTAGACAAAAGTACAATTTTTGATAAACGTATAAATATTCGACAGTTTTAGCCATATGAAAAATAGTAAATGAATTTTAAAAATTTTGAGAAAAATATATGTTCAATATGGGACTATATTCAGCAAAATCCCAGAAAAAAAATATTTTTGGGACTGATTTGGTATTTTTCATGAAAATGAACTAGTTGTAAATGAATTAAATATGTTATGTGAAGTAACAAAATTAGAAAATAGAATTTTATGACTTGGAAATCCTATATAGGGTATATGCAGATTTTTGATGAGGGATTTGATCATTGGTGATGAAATCTTATGACATTTTTGAATGATTAAAATGCATTAATTGATAAAGTGTAAACAATTGAAATAAATTATTTATAAGTTTAAGAAATGATTAAAATATTATTATAATATTAATAATATTAGATTATGAGTTTATTAAGTGATTGATAACATTTGATTAAGGTGTAATGAAATCATTAAAAATATTAATATTCACGGAGTATTATTCATCCAAAAAATATACTTCTTTTGATATTCATGGAGTACTATTTCTTTTCTTGAATTTTACTCCACAAAGCAGTATCATATTGACAATTTGGACGTTATTGATTTCAGGATAAATTAACTTATAAATCTTAAAAATTTATTCTTGAACTTGCTTTATTGAATTATTATATCATTGTCATCATCCTCATGCTTATATTGTGATGAAAGTCATCTTTGACTTACGTGCATAGATGGACTTGGTATGATTATGACCAGGGATCATTCGGTATAATCATGACCTGTAATGTTATAAATAATGTGGTAAAAATCCTCGGTGGCACATGGTGCATTGATGGACAATTTTGGTATGATTATGACTAGAGATTATTCAAGATATAGTCGCATGACCATCGATGATTTAATGAATATCCTTGGCAGTAGTGCGGGGATGATTCGATGATGTGGTTATTTATTAAAATTTGAGTCTCGCCGATAAAAATTGATGAAAACATTTTAAATCATAGAAGATAATAGATATCATGTTCTACTTGACTCTTCTAATGGATTGTTTATTCCGCTGCAGTTAAACTTGATGTCTATTGTATTTTATCAGTTTAACATTGTTGAAGACTAATGATAATTTATTCTGCATTATCTTAGTCATAAAATTTCCTACTAGGCTAGTTGAACTCGCCCTTTCTTTCACTGTTCTATTCAAGAAATGAGAACGTAGCCGGGACTAGTCGGAGAACAGAATGACGATCCAGATGATAACATTAGTAGCTCTCACTATTCTATAAAATAGTGTGACAATAAATGTAATGAAGACTATTTGAGAGTGAATATTATGACTAAGATAATGCAGCGGAACAAGCAATCTATTAGAACAGTCAAGTAGAGAATAAAATCTATTATCTTCTATGATTTAAAATGTTTTCATCAATTTCTTTATCGCTGAGACTCAGCTTAATAAATAAACCATATCATCAAATCATCCATGCACTACGGGCCAAAGATATTCATTAAATCATCAATGGTCATGACTATACCGAATAATCCCTGGTCATAATCATACCAAAAACTGTTCATCAACGCACTACAGGCCACTGAGAATTTTTACCACATCATTTGTCACATTACGGTAATGACTATACCGAATAATTCCTGGTCATAATCACACCAAGTCTATCTATGCACGTAAGCCAAAAATAACTTTTATCACAATATAAACATGAGAATGATGACAATGATATAAGCATTAATCAAACAAAAACAAACATAAATATTTAAAGACTTTAAATTTATCCAAATATTATCAATCACTTAATAAACTCATAATATAATATTATAAATATTATAACAATATTTTAATCACTTCTTAAACTTATAAATAATTTATTTCAATTGTTTACACTCTACCAAATAATGCATTTAATCATTCAAAAATGTCATACTCATAAGATTTCATCACCAATGATCAAATTCCTTATCAAAAATCTGCATATACCCTATATAGGATTCTCAAGCCATAAAATCCTATTTATCAATTTTGTTACTTCACATAACATATTTAATTCATTTACTCATAACTAGTTCATTTTCATGCAAAATACCAAATCAGTCTCAAAAATATTTCTTTTCTGAAATTTAACAGAATATAGTCTCATAGTGAACATATATTTTTCTCGAAATAATTAAAATTCATTTACTATTTTTCAAAAATCAATTACTAATTAATTCCTTAAGAAATTAGCTACCTCAAGTTTAACTCCAGAAATTCCCAAATCTTGGCAAGATCTTATACATGTTAACGTGATCTTCCAGTTTAAATTTCATGGTCATCGGAATTATAGAACTTCGATTATAGCGTTTTTCGTCGAAAAAACCTAAATATTGAAATGGTCATAACTCGCTCATTTTAAGTCGAAATGAGCTCATTTTTGGACAGGAGGTACTTTATATCATATATTTTTATGTCCCAAAAGGCAAAAATTTTTCTCACAAATTAAGTGGCCGAAACAACCCTTTTAAATTTCTGGGCAGTAGCTTTTTGGTACTTTGCAGTTTTTGACTCCTTTGCTAAAACTAGTCCACACAAAAATCTACAATACCTTTTCTAGTGATTCCACCTGGATAAGTTAAAAAACTCATAGATCTAACTCTAGAACTTGACAACACTCAAAAATTCAAAATATAATAGGAGATATGGTCAATTGAATTTCATATTTCATTTTCACCAAAATCTGATTTTCAACCCATTGTGATTTCTAATAAACTTTCATGTTTTCACATAATAACCAACATAACTCATCATAACACTTACTAATACTACATATACCCATGATTTTCATCAGTCCAATGCTTTTATTATGATTCTTATCATAATCAACGTAAACAGATCATTTCCACAATTTAATAAGGAATGAATATAAAGGATCATTCACCATGCATGTGGTAATCCACATATGCATGTTATTCCAACAAAATAATAAAGAATGGAATAACAGTAGAATTCACCATGCGTGCGATAGACTGCACAGATAGGTTATTCCCAACAGAATAATAAAGAATGGAACCAGGTCATGCGTAAACGCACAAACAGGATATTCCGACAAAATAATAAATAATGAAACCAGGTCATGCGTAAACGCAAAGACGGGATATTCCGACAGAATAATAAACGAAATAATAGAAGAATTTCACCATGTATGCGGTAGATTGTGATATACAAAGTTATTCAAATGAATAATAAGGAATGGAATAACAGAAGAATTTCACCAAGTATAGGGTAGTCCCTGTATACAGGTTATTCCAACAAAATAATAAAAAATAAAATAACAGAAGTTCCCTTCATGAATACGAAAGAAATAATACCTCTTACGGTACAACAAATAATATCCCTTACCTTATAAAGAAGAGTACTCTCACCGGATAGGGCGGGGATATACTTGAAGAAAACTTACACTACGCCAAAGCTTTCTTAAACTCTAAAGAAATACGCCAAGAAGATTATAGAAGAAGAATTCTCTCTACGCTTTCTCTCAAGAGTTTCAAAGTGAATTCGTAAGAAATAATGAAGGAATGAGCTTCTATTTATAGGAGAATGGATTGAATAAGAACTAATTCATGAACTAGTCCAGATTGATTCACTTTTAAACCGGACGGTCCAGATTGATTTAATAAAATATTCTAATAAACAAAATCTTTTTAAATAAAATATAATATATTCTAATTATTGTCTAATAAAACAAATAACTTTATAAAAGTATTCTGCTTTATATAAAAAAAATTTCATTTTATTACATTAATAATACTAATAAAATAAACTTCATCATCATTATTATAATCCACACTATTAATCGACCATTATTTTATCCTTTGTATGCATTCTTTATTAAATTGTGGAAATGATCTCATCTACGTGGATTACTGCATGACAGCGTGAAAAAATCCATTTGCGCTTTTGTAATTTTTCGACCCTCAAAATTATAAAAAATTTGAAATGATAATTTGATGAGTTTTCTATATTGTGTCCAAAGATGGCGATTTTTGGATGTATAGATTAAGAGTTATGAATTTTATGGGAAAAGACTATTTTAAAAGTAAACTCTTATAACTCCTTGTGGTTAACTTCAAATTTGGTAAAATTTTTATTGGAAGTACATCTATATAACAGCAGTATACCCTGAAAATTTCGAAATATTTGGGAAAAAGTATAATTTTTGATAAATGTCTAAATATTCGGCAGTTTTAGCCATATGAAAAATAGTAAATGAATTTTAAAAATTTCAAGAAAAATATATGTTCAATATGGGACTATATTCTGCTAAATCCTAGAAAAGAAATATTTTTAGGACTGATTTGGTATTTTTCATGAAAATAAACTAGTTATGAGTAAATAAATTAAATATGTTATGTGAAGTAGCAAATTTGAAAAATAGAATTTTATAACTTGGGAATCCTATATAGGGTATATACAGATTTTTTATGAGGGATTTGATCATTGGTGATGAAATCTTATGAGTGGCATTTTTGAATGATCAAGTGAAAATGTATCAGAACGGTAATTAAATGTATCAGATCAATTGAAAATGTATCGATCAGAACGAAAATAAATATATTATTTTTTTTAAACAAAACCAATATGGCACTGTAAGGCGAAGTGCTCCGGATATATATATATATATATATATATATATATATATATTAAGGAAAGTCGAAAAGGGTGGTCCTTTTGCAGTTATTGTAATTTGATCGAACAATAAATCTCACTTAATTAATGTTGGCCATGAACATCTATCTTATCCTGAGCTACCATACTTTAATTTAGGGGCTGGCTAAGACCCTGAGACCCCATTTGACATTAAATGATTCCTAATAACATTTCAACCTACCAAAAATCCTTTATTAAAATAATATGAACTTGACTTGGGCACATTGATTTGTTTGGTATATCCTAAAAAACAAAATGAAGAAAAATAGTTTGTGGGATTGATATATAAACCCCGCCCATCGCGCTTATCTAAAGTTTGGTAGCCCATGCAAAGAAAAGCGAAAATTGAAGTGATTAATTATTCATCTCTATATCCCGGATACATTTTATTACTGCTCGATACATTATAAAAGGGCAAGCTTTTTTTCATAATAAGGCAAATTCGCTTTTAGATTACCACTTCCTCTCCCCAAATGTTTATGACTTTTGTCTCTTTCAAAAGTTTATTACTTCTCATCTACCAAATTTTTTATTTTCAGTCTCTAAATTACTCACGTTTTCTTTTCTCAAATATGTCTTTTAACTTTCTCTCCCTCAAAATATTTTAAGTTTCTCCCTCCAAACTTTTTAATATTCTCTCTCTAAAGTTTTATATCTTTGAAATTTTAAATTACAATCTCTAAATTATTCATTTTCTCTCACTCGAAGAGATTTTAACTCTCTCCCTTAAAATTTTGGAGTTTTTCCTGCAAAAAAAACTTCTCATTTCTTAAAATTCCAATCTCTAAATTATTCAACTCCTGCCACTCAAAAGTTAACTTTCTCTTGTTCAAATTTTTTGACAAATCTCTATTCAAAAGTTTTGAAATTTCAGGGGCAATAAAAAATGTATCAGAACGGTAATAAAATGTATCAGATCAATTAAAAATGTATTAGAACGGTAATAAATATATTGTTTTTTAAAACAAAACCAGTACTTGCCTCTGACAATAAAACTGCTTGTCCCTGGTATGAACAGGCTTGCCCCCCGTAGAGTAGGTAGTCTTGTTTGCGAAAAAGAATGATGGATCTATGAGGTTGTGTATAGATTATAGAGAGCTAAATTGGATCATTATCAGAAACAGATATCCATTGCCATAGATTGATGACCTTTTTGATCAGCTCCAAGGGGCAAAGTTCTTCTCAAAGATAGATTTGAGGTCGGGATACCATCAGTTGAGGGTAAGGGATAAAGACATTCCTAAAACAGCTTTTTGTACTCGATATGGGCACTACGAGTTCCTGATGATGTCGTTTGGTCGTTCTCTTTTTGTGGATGCTAAGATCAATCAAATTATTGGAAAGAATGGTTCCGAAATAAACAATGAAATGGAATGTGGTGGAATGAGTATATCTAAGTCGGTTAACAAGACTTGTACTTATGATCATAGTTACATTAAGTCAAACCAAGTGCGAACAAAAGGGTGTGGCAAAAGGCTAAAGGGTGACAAAGAAAGGGCTATGGATAAAGCAAAAAATCCCAAGGATAGACGTTGCAATGGACGTGGTGAAGTTGGTGTGACATGATAAAAGCTCACATGTCCGGAAAGCGCTGCGAAAGTTAAACCTACAGCTTCAAGCCTTCAATGTTCAATTTATGTCGGAGAAAAAATTAGCCCCAAAGAGGTATCTGGTATTCCTTCAATTCATTTCCGAAAGACTGAAATTAGGTTGAAGAATTGAGATATTTTGCTGTTAGTGATTGAACTGATTAGGAAGTTGAGATGGGTTTCCTATGTTCAATCCCCTTCCTTAACCAACTCAGCAACCTGGCCCTCTTCTTATTCATGTGAGTCAATCATCCCCAGAATTCATCTCTCCGTCTCTCTCACACACACATATAACACTATACTGCAGTTTCTAATTTGGTTGATATGCAAAGATGAAAATGTTATAGTAATATTATTATTAGTTGGTTTATGTTTAATATTTCTTTTATTAATTGATATTGTAGAATTTAATTTATTTATAATGGGTTTGTTCCACATGAATGTTTAATGTGTTCAGTATCATCAGATAACGATTTAGTTAATATTTAAGTTGCTAAGATTGAATTCAAGCACCAGATGAATCTATGGTACCCTCAACTGATGGTATCCCGACCTCAAATCTATCTCGACGCTATCCAAGACTTATGCAAGACTCATACGAAGTTTGAGGGGAGACAAAGATATATGAAAGGTCTTGCATAAGTCTTGAATAGCGTCGAGACATACACTATGTTCCCCTTGGCCAACGATACACAATTCATACGAATTCTTGATTCAATGTGCAGGACTATCTACTGATATTTGTAATTCAATGATTAGCTCAAAATTTGGAAAAACTTATGTAAGAAGTGGCAAAAAGAGGGGACAAATAAAGGAGGCTTCTGCTCATTTTTCAAACGAACCAAATATAGACGAGAAAGAACAAAGAAAGAAGAAAGGGATGCAGAGGAAGAAAAGGGAGGAAGAAGAAAAAAAGGAACCTCAGCCCCAACAGCAGTTGATTGATCTGTCCATTCCTCCCCCGATACTCATTTAGGCCACGGATCAATAGGACTGAAAAACTTGGTTGGAGTATGAAGAAGCCTGTTGATAGGGCAAAGTTTATGGATAATATTGGAAGGAAGAAACAAAGGAAGAGGTACAATTTGTAATTTAATTAATATATGTTTATTAGTTTTCAAATTTAAAAAAGTGTACTAGCTTTGTTAGTTGGTTATTGATTTATTCAAGTGAACAAATTAGATTATGCATGTACATACGTTCTCTAGCACTTCCTTTGCTCTCCATGCAACTCCCTTTTACATTAACAAGCTTCCACTATCCATGAAGGTATATCATAATCTTTCTCCTCATGTGTGGATGCAGGGTCATGTGTGAACAAGATTGCTTGGAATCTCATGCCTTGAAATGTCTTGATCCTAGATCCTATATTACGAATGATCTAATCGATTTATACATTAGGTAAATTCGTAAGATTATGTTCAGATAGATTATGCAGTGTCCAGGGCATGCTTTCAGCTTTGGGATACTGTGGGGAACCTTTTTTTTTCTTCTTGATTTTCTATTTGAGATTGCCATCTCATTTTCACCAATTCCCGGTTTCTTTTTGGCTAGCTATTTGCAGAGGACAATGTCTTCAAAAGATTCTTTTTTTGACCACATTTTTCTACCCAAAGCTGGTTACTGAAATAAAACAGGTTTCTCTCTCTCTCGCTACAGTTCTAAAACTTGTAAACAACATCTTGATTCTAGCTTGGCACACTGCAAACTGAAACATTGTAAATTTGGCAGATTGCCAAAAATATATGAACTTGTTTCCATTTTATCTAACAAATTTCTTCAGCATTGTCTAATGCCCTTTTTCTGATAGAGCTCATATGATTTGATTTGAATTTTCATTCCAAACTTTTTTTTGGAGAAAATCGTCAACTTACAGAATTTTTTCCATGCGTGTAGAATAACAAAATTATTTATTTTATTCAACCTGCCATATAAAATATCCACCAAAATGCGACGGAGCCTTAGTTTTTCCTTATCCTTGTATTTTTCGAAAATCGTTTTTCTGCCTAAACTAATGGTTTATTCACAATATGACATGCTTGATGCCATAATTTTTAATATTCTTGCATTCAATCATGCGAATATATATATATATTAAGAATAACTTGTCTTAGTTGATGATTTGTAGAAGGGGTCTTCATATGAGAAGTTTAGGAGATGGTGGAAATTAGGGAACTTGTTTCAGAACTCATACATAGTTCCTTCCAATCTGCAATCAGTAAGTTTTTAAAGCTAATTTTGAAGATCAGAGACTATAATTTAAAATGATGAAGTAAAATCTTTTGAGAGAGAATGTTAAGAACTTTAAGAGAGCTAGTTAAAAACTAAGAGAGAGAAAATGAATAGTTTAGAGTCTAAAAATTACAAGTTTGGAAAGATGAGTAAATTTTTTGAGGCATAGAATGTTACAAAAATTCAAAAGATTTGAAATATGAAACTTTTAAGGGGGGAGAACATGAAAAACTTTTGGGAAAGAGAAACTTTCAAGCGAGTGAAAAAATTAGAGACTGAAATTTAAGAATTTGGATAGTTTAAGTACAAAGTTTTTTAGGAGGAAAAGTTAAAAGTTAAAAAAATGGAGAGATAAATAAAAACTTTTAAGAGAAAAAATGTTAAAAACATTTTAGGAAGCCAAAGTTAAAATCTCTTCAGGGAGAGTTAAAAACTTTTGAAAGAGACAAAATGAATATTTTAGAGACTGAAATTTAAAATTTTGGAGAGATAAGTAAAAACTTTTGAGAGAGTGAATGTTTGAAGTTTTTGAGGAAGAGCAAGTTCAAAACTTTTAAGGGAGAGAAAGTGAATAATTTAGAGCCAGATATTTAAAAATTTGGAGACATGAGAAGTAAAAACTTTTGAGGGAGAGATGGTGAAAAATTCAGAGACTAAAATTAAAAATTTTGGAGAGCTAAGATGAAAGAACTTTTTTAAAAGGAAAAATTAAAATCTTGAGGGAGAGTTAAAAACTGTTGAGTGAGACAGTGAGTAATTCGGAGACTGGAATTTAAAAGTTTTGAGGGAGAGAGGTAAAATAGTTAGGAGAAGAGAAATTTGGTAAACTAGAGGCGAAATTTAAAATTTTAGGAAAAAATCAGTGAGAAAGTGAATAATTTAGAGACGGACATTTAAATATTTTGAGAGAGCAGTAAACATTTTGATAGAGCAAATGTTCAAAAAGTTGAGGGGGACAAAAGGTTCAAAAATTTTCAGACAGAATAATCATTGGTGTGAAATTTAAAAATTTGGAGAGATGAGAAGTGAAAGCTTTTGAAGAGAGAATGTTAAAAGATTTGAAAAAGAGAAAAGTTAAAATCTTATGAGAGAGAGAGAGTAAATAAGTTAGGGACTGAATCTAAATATTTGGAGGGTTAAGTCGTCAAAAAAATTAAGAGTAAAAATCTTTGGAGGGAGAGAAATTTAAAAAAGTTTGTGCGAAAAAGTGAATAATTTTAGAGGCTGAAAATTTAGAATTTTGGATTGATAAGTAAAAACAAGAGAGAAAATGTTTATAATTTTGAAAAATAGGAAGTATGTATAGCCTTCTGACGGAGAGAGTGAAAACCGTTAGAGAAAATTAAACTTCCTAGAAAGAGAGTGAAATTTTGATATTTATGTAGTAAAAACTTTTTAGGAGAGAGTAATTAAAAAAAATTTAAGAAGTGTGAATAATTTAGAGCCAAAAATTTAAAAATTTGAAGAGAAGTAAAACCCTTGAAGGAGAGAGATGGTGAATAATTTAAAGACTGAAATTTAAAATTTTGGAGAGCTATAAGAGAAAATATTTTCTAAACAAGAAAAATTAAAATCTTTTGAGAGAGAGAAAATTAAAAACTTTGATAAAATGTTAAAAACTTAAAAGGGACAGAAAGTCAACAACTCTTGAGCTAGATAAATGAGTAATTTAGAGACTGAAATTTAAAATTTTTGAGAGATGAAGCAAAATCTTTTAGAGAAAGAAAGTTTAAAACTTCTAAGGGAGAGAAAGTTAAAATCTTTTGAAGAGAAA
Organism: Panax ginseng; assembly: GCA_020205605.1. Classification (NCBI taxonomy): domain Eukaryota; kingdom Viridiplantae; phylum Streptophyta; class Magnoliopsida; order Apiales; family Araliaceae; genus Panax; species Panax ginseng. The sequence continues at coordinate 98,575,661 of CM035144.1, read as the reverse complement.
TTAGTAAAGTAGACACCGAAATGTAAAAAATTGGAGAGTTGAGAAGTAAAAACTTTTGAGAGAAAATGTTTAAAACTTTTGAGAAATAGAATGTTAAATTCTTTTGAGGGAGAGAGTAAAAAATCTTTTGAGAGAGTAAATAATATAGGGACTGAAATCTAAAAATTTGGAGAGTTATGAAGCAAAAACTTTTTTAGAAGAAAATTTTAAAATCATTCAAGGGAGAATAATTTAACAAACTTTTCAGCAAGAAAGTGAGTAATTTTAGAGACCGACATTAAAATATTTGGAGAGATGAGTAAAAACTTTGAGAGAGAATGTTGAAAAAGTTTTGAGGAACAAAATGTTCAAAACCTTTTGAGACGGTGACTAACAATCGAACATTAAAAATTTTGGATAGGTAAGTAAAAACGAGAGAGAGAGAGAGTATGTTTATAATTTTGAAAAATAAAATGTATTCATTTTTTATGGAGAGAGTGAAAACCCTTTGAGAAAAACAAATTTTCAAGCAAGAGAGTGAAATTTTGATATTAAGAAGTTAAAACATTTTCAAGAGTAAAAGTTTAAAATCTTCTGAAGTAGAGAAAGTGAATAATTTAGAGGCGGAAATTTAAAAAATTGGAGATAAGTAAGAAAAAAAACTTTGCGAGAGAGGAGAATAATTTAGAGACTAAAATTTAAAAATTTGGACAACTAAGAACCAAAAACATTTTTAATTTAAAAAATAAATAAAATATTTTGAGGGTAAGAAAGTGAGTAATTTAGAATTTAAAAGTTTCAGCACATAAGAATTAAAAACTTTTAAGGCGAAATGTTAAAATATTTCGAGGGAGTTAAAGCTTTTACCCATGCATCCTCCATTCTCACTCGTTCAGTTGTTTCTTCTTTCAGATGATCTTTGACATTTGCATTCTCAGATTTCAGCTCTATTATCATATACTCTGCCAAAGAGAGCTTCTGTTCAAACATCGCATATCGGGTAGCAAAATCTTGAATTGTTGCATCCCTTTATTCCACGAACGTTTGTCGTTCTTCACCCTGCTCTTCTAACTCATGAATATGATTTTGCAGTTCTACATTTCGATCATAAAGTTCTCCTAATAAATCCTCCTCAAGTTCCTCTTCTTCCTCACTCTACGACTAGCTCGGGTGCAACTATTAACTCTTCACTCATCATTTTTTCGCCTAAGATTCTACAATCAAGTTTAATAACTTAATTAGTACTCCCCAATAAAATCTTTGTTATAACAAGATATTATATTCCAATATTTATTCTTTAAATGAATCTCCTCGATTCATTACTTAAAACTCTATATGAGTTCATCTCTTGATTTACGAATGTCATTCTCAAATAATACCACAAAATAATGTTAAAAACTTTCAAAGGATAAGAGTAAAAATATTTTGCGGGAGGGAAAGTAAAAAACATTTGAGCGAGAGTGAGTAATTAAATGACTGAAATTTTTAAATTTAAGGTTAAGAAGTAAATCGTTTTTTACAATGACGTTAAAATCTCAAATTTTGAGAGAAAGTAAAAATCTTTTGAACTTTTGACGTAGAAAGTTTAAATATTTTGACAAATAGAGAGCTAAAAACATTTGAGAGAGAAAAATAGTAAAAATGATAACGATATTTATAGTTTTGGACAGATGAGAAGTAAAAAACTTGAGGATAAAGTTAAAAACAAAAATTAGGAAAAGTTAAATTATTTTGAGGCAGATAAATTTAAAAACATTTTAGTGAGAGAGAGTGAATAATTTAATGAGTGAAATTTAAATTTTGGAGAAATGAGAATTAAAATCTTTTTTGAGAGAGTGAGTAATTTAAATTGGGAAGATGAGAAGTAAAAACTTTTGAAGGAGACAAATTTAAAATCTTTTGAGGGAGACAAAGTTAAAAATTGAAAGAGAGAGTGAATAAATTAGAGACTGAAATTTAAAATTTTGGAGAAATAAGTAAAAACTTTTGAGAGAAGATTAAAAGCATTTAAGGAAGTGAGTTAAAAATTTTTGAGCAAGATAAACCGAGTAGTTTGGAGATGAGTAAAACTTTTGATGGAGAGAATGTAAAAAATTTAAAAGTTGGGAGCCATGTGACTTAAAATCCATACAAATCAGCCAACACATCAGCCCTTTTCATTACAACAATAATTTATATAGATTTAGAAAGAGAAGACTACGTACTTTATTTTTTTATTTTTGTCCAAGACATTCTCTCTCTTCATTTTTGAAATTTTAGAGTGATAAGTGAGACCATAATCATCTTGTAGCAAGCTAAGGATCAGATCACAAAGTCAGAATCAAAGATCATGACATCAATGCTGACTGCAATAGACAGTGTTTTGTGTTACGATATATTATTCTAATCGAACGAATGATCTTATTAACGATAGATAGGTCAGATAAAAAGATTAATCTAAGTTTACATTATTATGGCAAATGAAACGAGCAAGTATCTAAACCTTATACACTACTTTTACTTCGTGCAAACAGGTATATCATGTTATGCAAGTTTCCTAAACTTACTCCAATTATTATTGAGCAAGTATCTGATCTATTATTTACATTGTGCACGTATCCTACCTTTGAATTTCCCTTATGCAATGGACATGAGTAAGAATACGTAACTTTGAATGGAAAGAAAGTGAACAACTTTTGGTAAAAAAACCTTTCAAGCTGAGAGACGGTGAATAATTTCGAGACTGGAATTTTAAATTTTGGATAGATAAATAAAACTTTTGAGGGAAAGAGTGAATAATTTAGAGACTAAACTTTAAATTTTTTGAGAATTAAGTAAAAACTTTATTAGGAGGAACAATTAAAATCTTTCTAGTGAGAGAAATTTAAAAACTTTTGAGCGATAAAGTGAATAATTTAGAAAATAGAATTTAAAATTTTTAAGACAAGTTTTACTTTTGAGAAAGAGAATGTTCAAAAACTTTTGATTTTAAGAATGTTTAAAAACTTTTGAGAGAAAGTGAATCAAGTCTGAAATTTAAAATTTCCAAGACCTAGGGAAGTACAATCTCTCTCTCAGAGAGAGAATGTTCGAAATTTTAAAAGATAAGAAATATACATTTGATAGAGAGAAAGTAAAACTTTTTCACTTTGAGAAAGAGAGACATTCGAGCAAGAGTGAAATTTTAATATTTAAGAAGTGAAAAAAATATAAGGAGTAAAACTTAAAACCTTTAATGGGATAAAAAGTTAAAAACTTTTTGAGCTTAGAGAAAGTGAATAATTTAGAGTTGAAATTTAAAAATTTAGAGAGATAAGTAAAAACTTTTTAGGGACATATGGTGAATAATTCAGAAACTGAAATTAAAAAAAATTGGAGCTAAGATGAAAAACTTTTTTCAAAGCAAAAATTAAAATCTTTTGAGGGAGAGAAAGTTAAAAACTTTTGACCGAGGGAATGTAAGTAGTAATTTGGAGACTGAAATACTTTTTTGAGTTTAAGGAGGGAAATTTAACAAACTTTTGTGAGAAAATTTTAAAATCTAAATTTCTGAGGTAAAACTTTGAGAAAGTTGAAAAGAGGAATATGTTTATAATTTTCAAAGAAAAGAGATAAAAAACTTTAAAATTTGGATATACTGAGAAATCTAAAAATTTTGAGTTAAAAAATTAAAAACCTTTTTACAAAAAAAAATTTTACACCATTTCAAGTATTAAATTTAACAAACTTTTGAGCGAGAAAATGAATAATTTTGAGAGTATCCTTTAAATATTTGGAAGGACAAGTAAAAACTTTTGAGTGAGTGAATGTTCAAAAAAAAATTTGAAGGACGGAATGATGAAATTTTTTTGAAACAAAGTGAATAATTAAGAGTGAAATTTAAAATTTTGGACAGGGAAGTAAAAACTTTTCAAAGGGAATGTTTATAATTTACAAAGATAGGAAGTATATAATTTTGATGGAGAGAAAGTGAAAACCTTTTGAGAAAAAGAATGTGAAATTTTGATGATTAAGAAGTTAAAACTTTTGTACGTGAAGGAGAAAGTTAATAATTTAGAGCCAGAAACTTCAAAATTTGGAGAGATAAGAAGTCAACTTTTGAGGGAGAGATGGTGAATAATTTAAAGGCTGAAATTAAAAATTTTGGAGACCTAAGATGAAAAAACTTTTTAAAAATGTAAAATTAATTTTTTTTTAGGGATAGAAAGTTAAAAACTTTTGAACGAGAGAAAGAGAATTATAATTTGGAGACCGGAATTTAAAATTTTGGACAGATAAGAATTAAAAAAAAATTAGAAAGAATGTTAAAAACTTTTGAGGGAGAGAGTTAAAAACTTTTGAACAAGGGAAAGTGAGAAATTTAGAGATTAGAATTTAAATGGTTGGAGAGAACAAAACTTTTGAGAGAGAGATGATGAATAACTTAAGACTGAAATTAAAAATTTTGGCAACACGAGATGAAAAAACTTTTTTAAAAGGAAAAATTAAAATCTTTTTAAGGATAGAAAGTTAAAAACTTTTGAACCAGAGAAAGTGAATTTGGAGATTGGAATTTAAAAGTTTGGACATAAAAATTAAATTTTTTTGAGAAAGAATGTTAAAACCTTTGAGGGAGAAAAAGTTAGAAACTTTTGAACAAGGGAAAGTGAGTAATTTAGAGATTGAAATTTAAATGGTTGGACAGATAAGAATTAAAAACTTTTGAACAAGCAAATGAATAATTTAGAGATGAACGTTTAAATATTTGGAGAGATGAGTAAAAAAAATTGAGAGAAATATGTTCAAAAAGTTTTGAGATAAAATGAATAATTAAAAGTCTAAAATTTAAAATTTTGGAGGGACAAGTATAAACTCTTCAATGAGAGAAAATTTAACATTTTGAAAGGTAGGAAGTACAAACTTTTGATAGGAAGTAAAAAACTGTTGAGCAACAATGAAATTTTGACATTTAAGTAACACTTTTTCAGAAGTAAAAGTTAAAATCATTAGTGAGAGAAAGTTGAAAAGTTTTGATTGAGAAAGCGTTAATAATTTAGATACTGAAATTTTAAAATTTGGTGTGATAAGAAGTAAAAACCTTTGAGACAGAGAGAGGTGGTGAGTAATATAGAGACTGAAATTTAAAATTTTGGAGAGCTAAGAAAGAAAAACATTTCTAGAAGGAAAAATGAAAATCTTTTGAGGGTGAATAATTTAGAAACTGGAATTTAGAATTTTGGTTAAAGAACTAGAAACTTTTGAGAGAGAGAGAGAACGTTAAACACTTTTGAGGAAGAGAAAGCAAAATCTTCTGAGCGATTGAAAATTCAGAAGTTTTAACCGAGAGCAAGTGAATAATTTAGAGACAGTAATTTAAAGCTTTGGAGAGAACTAAAAACTTTTTAGAGGAAATAAAGTGAATAATTTAGAAATTGAAATTTAAAATTTTGGATAGTTAAAAAGTAAAATATTTTAACAAGGAAAAATTAAAATATTTTGAGGGACAGAAAGTTAAAATATTTTAGGGAGAGAAACTTGAAAACTTTTGAGGGGAAAGGAAGTGCATAATTTAGAGGGTGAAATTTAAAAAAATGGCAAGATTAGTAAGAACTTTTAAGAGAAAGAATGTTTTGAACAAGAGAGTGAATCTTATGAGGGAGGGAAAGTAAAATCTTCTGATCGGGAGAGTGAATAATTGAAAGATTGAAAAACTTTTGAGAGAGGAAGTAAAAATCTTTTGAACGAGTAAGGGAATAAATTAGAGACTGAAATTCAATACTACGGATAAAAATAAAAATTTAGAGTGTAAAAAACTTTTAAGGTCCACAGAGTTTAAATTTTTTGACAGAAAGCTAAAAACATTTGAACGAGAGAAAGTGAGTAATTTAGAGAAAGATAATTAAAATTTTGGAGAGATGAGAAGTAAAAACTTGAGGGAGATAATGTTAAAAACAAAAAATTAGGAAAACCAAGTTAAATTATTTTGACACTGAAAAATTTAAAAACATTTGAGCGAAAAAAAGTGAATAATTTAATGAGTGAAATTTAAAATTTTAGTGAGATGAGAATTAAAAACCTTTTTGAGAGAGTGAATGTAAAAATCTTTTCAAGTGTTAAAATATTTGAGCAAGATAATGTGAATCTTTTTGAAGAGATGAGTAAAAACTTTCGAGAGAAAATGTTAAAAACTTTTGAGAGAAAGTAAAAATCTTTTGAAAGAGAAAGGCAAAAACTTTTGAGCATTTTAGACTTTTGACGGAGAAAACGTTAAAAACTTTTGAGCAAAAGAGTGAGAAATTCAGACACTGAAATTTCGAAATTGGGTAGATGAGAAATAAAAACTTTTGAGAAAGAGAATGTTAAAAACATTTGAGGTAGATAAAGTTAAAATCATTTGAGAGAGTTAAAAACAGAGGGAGAAAAAGTGAATAAATTAGAGTCTGGAATTTAAATTTTTGAGAGATGAGTCAAAACTTTTGAGAGAGAAGATTAAAAACATTCAAGGGAGTGATAGTTAAAAACTTTTAAGCTGAGAGATGATGTAATTTAGACTGAAATTTAAAATTTGGATAGAAAAGTAAAACTTTTGAGGGAGAGTAAATAATTTAGAGACTAGAATTTAAAATTTTGAAGAGACAAGTAAAAACTTTTGAGAGAGAATGTTCAAAAACTTTTGATTGAAAGAATGTTAAAATATTTTTGAGAGAATAAATAATTAAGAGTGAAATTAAAAATTTGGAGAGCTAGAGAAGTACAAGCTCTTGAGAGAGAATGTTTCAAATTTTGAAAGATAAAAAATATACACTTGATTGAGAGAGAAAGTGAAACTTTTGACTTTGAGAACGACATTCGAGAAAGAGAGTGAAATTTTAATATTTAAGAAATAAAAAAAAATAGGAGTAAAAGTTAAAACCTTTAAAGAGATAGAAAGTTAAAAACTTTTGAGCAAGAGAAAATGAATAATTTAAAGAATGAAATTTAAAAATTTGGATAGATAAGAAGTAAAAACTTTTAAGGGAGAGATGGCGAATAATTTAGAAATTGAAATTTAAAAATTTGGAGAGCAAAGTAAAAACTATTTACAAGGAAAAATTAAAATATTTTGAAGGAGGGAATGCTAAATGTTATTGAACAAAAGATAGTTAAAAACTTCTTGGAGAGAGAATGTAAAGACTTTTTAGAAAGAGAAGTGAACTTTTGACAGTGTTAAAAACTTTTGACGGAGTGAAAATTAAATCTTTTTAAGGAGAGAAAGTTGAAAAAAAATGAGCGAGAGGAAATGTCCAACTTAGAGATTGAAATTTAAAATTTTAGAAAAATAAGCAAAAAACTTTTGAGGGGGAGAAAGCGAATAATTTAGAGAACGAAATTCAAAATTTAGGAGAGTTAAGAACTTCTGAGAGAGAATGTTCAAAAACATTTGAAACAAAGTGAATAAAAAAGCGTTAAAATTTTCGAGAGAACAAGTAAAAACACTTGAAAGAGAGAATGTCTATAATTTTGAGAGTTAAATGCACTTTGGATCCCCCAAGTTTACCCCATATTGTACATTGCATCCTATACTTCAAAATGTGACACTTTGTATTAGCAAAATGACATAAAACACCTTGCAGCCCAAAATCTGTCTTTAAAAGTGATTTGAGTTAGTGTTTAAAAGTGACGGATTTTGCACTTTTAGTGAAAAAATTTGGGCCGGAGGATGTTATGTACCAATTTGCAAAAAGTGCACTTGCAAAGTGTCACGTTTTGAAGTTAAGATACAATGTGCAAAATAAGGTAAACTTGGATGATACAAAGTGCATTTAACTCTAAATTTGAAAGATAGGAAGTATACACCTTTTGAAGGAGTTAAAGTGAAATTTTCGAGATAGAGAAATTGTCTAGCATCATTGTGTGATAGTTTGATATTTAAGAAGTAAAAACTTTTTAGGAGTAAAAGTTAAAATCTTTTGAGCGAGAGAGGTTAAAAACTTTTGAGCAATCGAGAGTGAATAATTTAGAGACTGACATTTAAATTTTAGGAGAGATAAGTAAAAACTTAATGACAATAATTTAGAGCCAAAATTTAAAAAACTTGAAGAGAAAAAAAGTAAACCCTTTAGGGGAGAAATGGTGAATAATTTACTGACCTAAATTTAAAACTTTAGAGAGCTATAAGAAGAAAAAACTTTTCAAAAAGGAGAAATTAAATCTTTTAAGGGAGAGAGACTTTTTGAGATAGAATGTTTAAAAACTTTTGAGGGAGAGAAAGTGAGTAATTTAGAGATTGAAATTTAAAATTTTTGAGAAATGAGAAGTTAAAGTTTTTAAGAGAACGTATGTTAAAAGCATTTAAGGCACAGAAAGTTCAAATCTTTTGAAGAGAGTTCGTAAATTCAGACCGAAATTTAAAAATTTGGAGAATTTAACAAGTAAACCTTTTTTAGGAGAAAAATTTAAAATCATTGTAGGGAGAGATTTAACAAAGTTTTCAACGAGAGAAAGTGAATAATTTTAGAGACGGACATTTATATACTTGGAGATACGAATAAAAACTGAGACAATGTTGAAAGAGTTTTGATGGACAGAATGTTCAAAAGCTTTTGAGACGGCGATAATTCGGGTCGAAAATTTAAAGTTTTGGATAGATAAGTACAAATCTTTTGAGAAAGACAGAGTAAAAAGTAAGTGAATCCCCTAAGTTCACTCCATTTTGTATATTGCATACTATTCTTCAAAACATTACACTTTGCATCCCACACATTTAGCAAACCGGCACATCTCCGGCCCAAAATCCGTCACTAAAAGTGACGGGATTAGTGTTTAAAAGTAAAGGTTTGCACTTTTAGTGACGGATTTTTGGTCGAATGATGTTTCTGCCGATTTGCTAAAAATACGGGATGCAAAGTGCAAGAGAGAATGTTTATAATTTTGAGAAATAGGAAGTATACACTTCTGATGGAGTGTGAAAACCGTTTCAGTGAGATAAATTTAACAAACTTTGAGTGAGAGAATGAATAATTTAGAGACTGTAATTTAAATATTTGGAAGAACAAGTAAAAACATTGAGTGGGAGAATGTTCAAAAAAATTTGAAGGACGGAATGTTCAAAAAGTTTTGAAACAAAGTGAATAATTAAGAGTCAAAAATTTAAAATTTTGGACAAGGAAATAAAAACTTTTCAAGAGAGGGAATGTTTATAATTTAGAAAGATAGTATAGAATTTTGATGCAGAAAGTGAAAACTTTTTGAGAAAAAGAAACTTTCAAGCAAAAGTAAGTGAAATTTTGATATTTAAGTTAAAACTTTTTTACGAATAGAAGTAAAAACTTTGGAGAGATAAGTAAAATTAAAAAATTTGGAGACCTAAGAAGAGAAAAACATTTTTTAAAAGTAAAAATTAAAAAAAAAATTGGCAGATAGAAAGTTAAAAACTTTTGAGCGAGAGAAAGTGAACAGTATGGAGATTGGAATTTGAAATTTTAGACAGATAAGAATTAAAAAAAAATAGAAAGAATTTTAAAAAAATTTGAGAAAGAGAAAGTTAAAAACTTTTGAACAAGGGAAAGTAAGTAATTTGGAGACTAAAATTGAAATGGTTGGAAAGATAACAAAACTTTTGAGAGAGAGATGGTGAATAATTTAGAGACTGAAATTAAAAAGTTTGGAGACCTAAGATGAAAAAACCTTTTTAAGGATAGAAAGTTGAAAACATTTGAGCGAGAGTGAGAAATTTCGAGATTGGAATTTAAAATTTGGGCAGATAAGAATTAAAAAATTTTGAGAAAAAATGTTAAAAACCTTTGAGGGAGAGAGTTAAAAACTTTTGAACAAGGGAAAGTGAGTAATTTTGAGCGAGAAAGTGAATAATTTAGAGAAACGTTTAAATATTTGGAGAGATAAAGTAAAAAAAATGAGAGAAAGAATGTTCAAAAAGTTTCGAGGGACAAAATGAACAAAAACTTTTGAGACAAAGTGAATAATTGAAAGCCTTAAATTTAAAATTTTGGAGGGATAACAAGTATAAACTCTTCAATGAGAGATAATTTAACACTTTGAAATGTAGAAAGTATAAACTTTTGATAGAAAGTAAAAAAACTTTTGAGCAAGTGTGAAATCTTAATATTTAAGTAACACTTTTTTCAGAAGTTAAGAGTAAAAATCGTTAAATGAGAATAAAAGAAGTTAATTTATATTAAGGTACAAATTATTATTGTTGAACGATAATAAAGGAAGTTAAACACAAATGATAGAAACGTTAGAGATTACGAAATGAAATGATAGACCTTTTCACGGACGAAAAGGGAGGGAAGGAAATAATGGTATATAATATAAGCTGCGAGAGGCACAGATTGTAACACATTAGAAAATTAAGTTACCTTGTAATTAGGTTTATGAATAATTATATAATAAAATTAAAAATTTATTGATATTATTCGTGTAAATGTGGTGAATGAATAAATGTGTATTATATATTTATTATTGATTAAGTGATAGATGAATGTAAATTAATAATCGGTAAAGGCTAATTAATTCAATTAGTTTGAACTAAGGAAAAGTAAATAATTGTATAAAACACGAGAAGTCAAAACTTTTGAGTTCAAAATAGAATTTTGATAAGCGGACTGCTCGGTTGAGTTTGAAACGTCAAATTTAGTAAGAAAAGACTGAAAACACTATAGTGTCGGGGTTTATTTTTTTGTCAAAATCAACAGTTGCCTTTTACGGAAAAAAGTCAAACTCATAATTCAAAATTAATTCGAAGAAACAAACGTTACCACGACGTTGGGGACGTCCAATTTAGTAGGAAACGACTATAAACATGAAAATTTGACTTTCCGAGTCAAAAAGTCAAAGACGGGTCAAATAAATAAAATCGCATAACGAGAGAAGCTGGGTGTGGGACCCACCTGGCCTGGAAATCTGCTGGAATCCCAAATCCAAGCACATGTTAATCTGCGAGAAAGTGAATGATTTAAAGATGAACATTTAATTATTTGGAGAGAGAAGTAAAAAAAATAGTGAGAGGGAGACTGTTCAAATAGTTTTGAGCGACCTTCAAGAACTTTTGAGACAGAATAATTAAAAGTCTTTAAATTTAGAATTTTGGAGGGATAACAAGTAAAAACTCTTGAATGAGAATATTTAACATTTAGAACGGAAGTATAAACTTTTGATGGAGAGAAAATGAAATCCTTTTAAGAAAAAGAAACTTTCAAACAAGAGAAAGAGAAAGTTTGATATTTAAGAAGTAAAACTTTTTCAGGAGTAAAAGTTAAAATCTTTTGAAGGAGTGAATAATTTAGATCCAGAAATATAAAATTTTAAATTTGAAGAGAAGTAAAAACTTTTGAGGGAGAGATGGAGAATAATTCAAAGAGTGAATTTGGAGAGCTAAGATGAAAAAAAAAATTCAAAGGAAAAATTAAAATCTTTTGAGGGAGAGTTAAAAACTTTTGAGAGACTGGAATTTAAAAGTTTGGACAGATAATAATTAAAACTTTTGAGGCAGAATCTTAAAAACTTTTGAACGAGACCGGATTTGAAAAATTTTGAAAGATGAGAAGTAAAAGCTCTTGAGAGAGTTAAAATCTTTTGGAGAAGAAAAAGTTAAATCCCTTCGAGGGAGAGATATTTAACAAACTTTTGAGCGAGAAAATGAATAATTTAGAGACCGACATAGATATTCGGAGAGATAAATAACAACCTTGAGAGATAATGTTCTAAAAGTTTTGGGGGACAGAATGTTCAAAAACTTTTCTCACAAAGAGTATAATTAAGGGTCTAAATTTAAAATTTTGGAGAGATGAGTAAAATCTTTTGAGAGAAGAAAAGGTGAATAATTTAGAAATTTAAATATAAAATTTTGGAGAGACAAGTAAAACTTTTGAGAGGAGAAAAAGTGAATAATTTAGAAATTTAAATTTAACATTTTGGATAGTTAAGTAAAAACTTACTTTTCCAAGGAGGAAAAGTTCAAATCTTTTAAGGGTGATATATTAACAAACGAGAAAGTGAATAATTTAGATACAGGAATTTTGAAATTTTGGAGAAAGTGAAAACTTTTGAGAGAGAATGTTCAAAAAGTTTTGAGGAAGCAAATGTTCAAAATGTTTTAAGAGAAAGTGAATAATTAAGTGTCTAAATACACCCCAAACTTCATTATACGTAACAAAACGCACACTTTCTTCACTTAACCGGTCAAAAGTGGTCCGCTAAGGATGTAACACAAGTTTGGGGTGCACATTGTCTTTTAGTCTTAAAAATTGACAAAAATAATTAATTTTAATTAAAATAAAATAATTTTAAAATAATTAATTTTAAATAAAATAATTAAAATAAATATTTGGAATTAATGATTAATAATTAATCATTAACTTGTAAAATGATTATTTTATTTTATTTTTTAAAATTAATTATCAATCATCCGGTTAAAAATATTATTCAGTTGTAAAAAAATCTATTTTTGTTTTTAAAAACAAAATTTTGTAAAAACAAAATTTTTAAAAATAGAATTTTTCAAAAACAGAATTTTGTAAAAACAGAATTTTTTTGAAGCAAATTTTTTTAAAAACAGAATTTTATTTTGTTTTCAAAAAAATTCTGTTTTTAAAAACAGAAACAAAATTTTTAAAAACATAATTTTGTAAAAAACTTTTACAAAATCTTTTTTACAAGTTAAAAACAAAATTTTATAAAAACAAGATTTTGTAAAAACAGCATTTTGTAAAAACAAAATTCTGTTTTTAAAATTTTTGTTTTTGTTTTTAAAAACAGATTTTTTTTAAAACACAATAAAATTATGTTTCTAAAAAAATTTGTATTAAAAAAATTCTGTTTTTACAAAAATTTGTTTTTAAAATTCTGTTTTTGTTTTTAAAAAAAATCTGTTTTAAAAAACAAAAACAGAATTTATTTTTTAACTTGCAAAATAAAATTCTGTTTTTGAAAAATTCTGTTTTAGAAAAAATTCTATTTTAAAAAAATTTGTTTTTACAAAATTCTGTTTTTAAAAACAAAAACAGAAAAAAAAAAATTATGTGGCAAAATGATTTTTTTACAAGTTAAATGCTTTTTTTAACCGGAATGATTAATAATTAATTTTAAAAATAAAATAATCATTTTACAAGATAATGATTAATTATTAATCATTAATTCCAAATATTTATTTTAATTATTTTATTTTAAATTAATTATTTTATTTTTATTTTAAAACTAATTATTTTATTTAAAATTAATTATTTTAAAATTATTTTATTTTATTTAAAATTACTTATTTTTGCCAATTTTTAAGACAAAAAGACAATTTGCACCCCAAACTTGTGTTACGGCCTTAGCCGGTGACTTTTGACCGGTTAAGTGAAAAAAGTGTGCGTTTTGTTACGTATAATGAAATTTGGGGTGTACTTGCAACTTTTTCGATTTAGGGTGCAAAAGTCAACAAGGGTGTAAAATTTGGGATGCAAATTGTTTTTTAGTCATTTAAAAATTTGGAGAGCCAAGTAAAAACTATTTTAGAAGGAAAAATTGAAATATTTTGAGGGAGAGAATGCTAAAAGCTTTTGAACGAACGGGAGTTGAAAACTTTTGAGAAAGTGAGAATGTTAAGACTTTTTTAGCAAAAGATAAGTAAAAACATTTGAGAGAGAATGTTAAAAACTTTTGACGAAGTGAAAGTAAAATCTTTTGAGGGAGAGAAAGTTAAAACATATTGAGCGAGCGGAAAGGAATAAGACTGAAATTTAAAATTTTATTGAAATAAGCATCTTTGAGGGGGAGAAAGTGAATAATTTAGAGAATAAAATTTAAAATTTAGAAGAGCTACGATGCAACAACTTTTTTACAAGGAAAACATAAAAGAGATCTGAAATTTTATGAGAGAATCTTCAAAAACATTTGAGACAAAGTGAATAAAAGTCTAAAAAAATTAAATTTTTCGAGAGAGGACAATTAAAACCACTCTAGTTAAATGCACTTTGCATCCCAAGTTTACCCCATATTTCACATTGCATTTTATACTTCAAAATGTGACACTTTGAACCCATACTTTTAGCGACTCGGTACATAACACCCTCCGGCCCAAAATCCGTAGCTAAAAGTGCAAAATTCGTCACTTTTAAACACCAACTCAGTCATTTTTAGAGATGGATTTTGGACTGCAGGTGTTGATTGTTAGTTCGCTAAAAGTGCTGAATGCAAATGTCACGTTTGGAAGTATAAGATGTAATGTGCAAAAAGGGGTACCCTTGGATGATACAAAGTGCATTTAACTTTAATTTTGAAAGATATGATGTATACACTTTTGAAGGAGATAAAGTGAAAATCTCTCGAGATAGAGAAACTGTCGAGCATCGATGAGTGATATTTTGATATTTAAGAAGTAAAGACTTTTTAGGAGAAAAAGTAACTCTTTTGTGCAAGAAGAGAAGGTTAAAAACCTTTGAGCAATAGAAAGTGAATAAATTAGGGACTGACATTTAAAATTTAAGAGAGATAAGAAGTAAAAACTTTTGAGGGAGAGATGGTGAATAATTTAGAGACTAAAATTTAAAAATTTAGAGAGCTAAGGAGTAAAAACTTTTTTAACATGAAAAAATAAAATCTTTCGAGGGAGAAAGTGAATAATTTAGAGACTATAATTCAAAATTTTGGATAGATAAGTAAAAACTTTTACGAGAGAATGTTTAAAAAATTTGAAGGAGACAAATTCTTTTACGAGAGAGCTAAAAACTTTGTAAGGTGAATAAGTTAAAGAAACTCCAAAATTTGGAGATCTAAGAAGTAAAATGTTTTAGGAAGAAAAAGTTCAAAACTTTCTGAGCGGAAGAAAGTGAATAATTTAGAGATGGAATTTAAAATATTGGAAAGAAGTAAAATCTTTCGAGACTGAGAATGTTATAAACTTCTGAGGGAGAGAAAGCTAAAATCTTTTTAACCGAGAACAAGTGAATAATTTAGAGACTGAATTTTAAAATTTTGGAGAGATAAGAATTAAAAACATTTTTATGAGGAAAAAGTTAAAATCATTTGAGGGAAAAAATGTTAACAAAATTGAGCGAGGGAATGTTATCTTTGACCGATAGAAAGTTAATAATTAAGAGGTTCGAATTCAAAAATCTAGAGAAATAAGTAATAAACTAGAAAAAAAATGTTAAAAACTTTTGATGGAGACAGAGTACTTTTTAGTGCGAGAGAAAGTGAATAATTTAGGGACAGAAGTTTAAAATTTTGGAGAGAAAAGAAGTACAAAACTTTTGAGGGAAGGAATAGTTTAGAGTTTGAAATTTGAAAATAAAAACTTTTTAGGAGGAATAGTAAGAATCTTCTACACGACAGAACTGTTAAAAAAATTTGAGCAATAGAAAGTCAAAAACTTTTGAGCGTGAGAAGAGAATAATTTACGGACAGAAATTTAAAAATCTTGAGAAATAAGATGTAAAAACTTTTGAGGGTCAAAAAGTGAATAATTTAGTGACTCTAATTAAAAACTTAAAGTTAAAAAGAAAAAACATTTTCAGGAGTAATGTTAAAATCTTTCGAGAGAAAATTAAAAAAATTTGACAGAGAGAGTTACTAATTTATAGATTGAAATCTTTTAAGGGAGATAAACTAAAAACTTTAGAGGTGTTACACTTTTGAGAAAAAGAAAGTAAAATCTTTCGAGGGAGAGAAAGTTAAAAACTTTGTACCGAGAGGAAGTGAACAAATTTAAAGACATACAAACTTTAAATTTGGAGAGTTAATTTTGAGCAAGCCAATAATTTACAGACTGAAATTTAAAATTTTGGAGCGAACGTTTGGGAGAGAATTTGAAAACTTTTGAGTTAAAATCTTTTGATCTTTTGAGAAAGAGAATGCTAAAAACTTTGTACCGAGAGAAAATGAATAATTTAAAGACAGACAAACTTTAAATTTGGAGTGATAAGAAGTAAAAAAAAATTAAGAGGAAAAGTTAAAATCTTTTGGAATAGAAAAAGTTAAGAACTACTTGAGCAAGAGAGAGTGAATAATTTACAGATGGAGTTTAAAGTTTCTGAAAGAGTAAAAAATTTAGAGGGAGAATGTTAAAAGTTTCAGGAAGAGAAAGTTAAAATCTTTTGAGGGAGAGAAAGCTAAAAACGTTTTTGAGCGAGAGAATGAATAATTTAGACCGAAATTTAAAATTTTGGAAAGATAAGAACTAATTACTTTTTTAGGAGGAAAGGAAAAAGTTAAAATCAGTTGAGGGAGAGTAAGTTAAATAAAATTGAGCGAGACAAAATTAAAAAAATTTGAGCGGGGGAAAGAATAATTTATAGGTACTTGAATTCAAAATTTTAGAGAAAAAGTAAAAAAAAAAACTAGAAAGAGAATGTTAAAAATTTATGAGGGAGAGAAAGAGCTATTGAGCAAGAGAAATTGAATAATTTAGGGACTGAAATTTATAATTTTGAAAGAGAATGAAAAAACCATTAGAGAGAAAAGTAACAAACTTTTTAGAAAGAGAATGCTAAACTTTTGAGGGAGAGAAAAGAACTACTAAGCGAGAGAAATTGAATAATTTAGGGACTTAAATTTAAAATTTTGTAGAGGTAAGAAGTAAAAACTTTTAAGGGCTAGGTAATAATTTAGAGTCTGGAATTTAAAACTTTGGAAATTAAGAAGTAAAAACTTTTTTAGGAGGAAGAGTTGAAATCTTTTGAGGGACAAAAAGTTTTAAAAAAGAGGAATAGTTAATAATTTAGCGACTTGAATTTAAAATTTTGAATTAAAGAGAAGTAAAAATTTGAGAGATAGAATGTTAAGAACTTAACTTTTGAGGGAGACAAAGTTAAAATCTTTTGAGGAAGAGATTGTTAAAAAACTTTTGAGCGACAGAAGGTGAATAGTTTAGACCAAAATTTAAAAATTTGGAGTTAAGAAGTAAAAAAAATTAAGAGGAAAAGTTCAAATCTTGAGGGAGAGCAAGTTTAAAATTTTTGAGTGAGAGTGAATAATTTAGAGACTTGAATTTAAAATTTTGGACGAATAAGTAAAAACTTTTGAGAGTGTGATATCCCGGATATTTGTGAGGCTAGTAAAAATGATCTTAAATTATTAAGGTGATCGTAGAGTACAACGATTAAGTATTATGAAATAAACTGAGTATTATGGAGTGAGTAATTTGAAGAGGTTATTTTTAGGAAGAGGCTACGTAGTAGTTGATAAAAGGTAAAGGATTGAGATGAACTTTTGAAGTAATGATATATTTTGACGTAAAATAACATATTTTGAAGTAAGAAGGGCATTGTCCGAGATTTTAAGAATTTTTTGACGTAACTCCCAATATTGGAGATTGTTAGAGAAGTTAACATGAATGTCAAAATATAATTATGGGAAGTAAATTAATAAGTGGATATTATTAGGAGGAAGTTAAATTATTGATGAGAAATATTCTATAATGTTGTAGATGACTCAGATTTGAGTACGGGAGAAAGAAATATTAGATGTGAATAATATAGATAATGAACTACGGACCGAGGCAAGCTTCCTAATTTATACAAGCTTTGTATATTGTGAAAGTTCCCCCATTTTGAGTAACTTTCCCTAACTTGTGAGAGTTAATTATTATGTGCAAATTTTCTATTATTACGTGCACTACGTGCAACGACGTGCGTTTATATTGTTGAATTTCATTTGTTATATAAAGTACATTGTACTATGTGAAATGATTTATGAAAAATGAGTTATTGTCATTTGATTTGGCTTATCTCGTTTGTTGAGCTATTAAAGTTGGAATAATTATGGCTGAGATATTATTTGTGATAATTATTTATTTGTGAGAAGTTGTTTGTGCCAAATCAAATAATGTGTTCTGCTAACTGTTAATTGTTATATGCAATAACGTGTTGGGCCAATATCCGCACTTATGTGCAATTAGAAGAAATGTTCTAAAATTGAACTGTTCAAGATTTTAAAGTTCTGTCGAGAGATATGTTTAAGCTAACGGTTAAAAGAATGTTTTCAATCGAGCTTCACAATTATTGTTCAATTATTGAAGATTTTAGAAAAATATTATTCTATTCTTGAGAATGTTATTTATTCAACTATTTATACTTGCTGAGCAATTAAATGCTCATTATTACAAATTCTAACATTTTTGCATGTATATAGCAGAAGGACCTGAAAGGTTAGAAAAAGATAAGAGAAAGGAAAATGTTAAGGCAAAAACATTAAAGTGTGTATAGATGTTAAAAACTTTTGAGGTTGAGAAAGTTAAAATCTGAGAGAGAGTTAAAATCTTTTGAGGTTAAGATTTTATACAAGGAGTCCTAAGATTGGGCCAATTTGAGGCACAGTCATAAACCAAATTAATCTCAAATGCAACACGCCCACAATTATTCTAATAAAATCTTCACTACACAATTGAAAAAAATATCGAAAGTTCATATTAAAGTATATCTAGCAACAAATAAGGCAGAGAATGTACTACTTCTATTCCAAAGTATAAGATCACTTGGCTTTCATAAATTACAAGGAATTTATAAAAGGCAAGTGATCTTATATTTTGGAATGGAGGGAGTATATGGCATGCAAAATTGTGAGGCTAAGAGAGAAATATTTCTTACCTCCATATCTTTGCCTTTATTCCCAACACCATCAGTGACTAGAGCCATCGACCTCTGATCTATTACTTCACTAATTAACCCAAATTCCTTAGCCTCTTCTACGGTCATAAAATTATCCCGATCCATGTTCTTCTGAATTACATCTACAGACTGTGTCCAGTATGCTTTGCATAAAACACTCGGTGCATCCCAAACACGAATAATATGCTTGGAATAGTCATATCTTAAGACTGTCCACTACAAGGATAATTTGTTGCATTAACAGCTAAGAAGAGAGAACCCACTGATAGAAGCTTGACCCATGCATGTTGTATTGATCAGTGCGTAGTATCACATATTGCAATACCTATACAAAAAAGTACAAACCTTAAGGCCTGGAAAAGAAAACTGTTTTAATCTTATATCCCAAAACCTAATTAACATGCCTCATGGTCCTCATTAAAGTTCAAAAGTAACAATAAAAGGACAAGTATTTATATTAGTTATCTGCTTCAAAGTTCATAATAGAGCTAAGGTCATCATCACAAAATTGAAAACCCTGCATATAACAATATGATTATTGTAGACTTGTTGCAACAAAAAACAATGAAATTTTCCCCTGATTGATTGTGACTTTCACCAAATCTTATTATGTACACGATACATTTTGAAATTGTATAGGATGTGAGAAACCCCAATAAAGGTCAATCATAGCTACAAGAATTGTGCTCAGAAGTGTTTAAGTAGAGAATTGCCTCCAGTTGACAGTCTAATACAAAAACAAAAAAAGTTCATATAACTTGTTGACTCAAAATCAATTTAGTTTTCTCAACTTTTCAAGGTAAGCCTCGTAACCCAAATTCAAGCCTTTAGTGAGTGGAAGCATTATCCATATACTGAAAACACTTCAGACAAGATTTGAATTTACTAAAACTGCATCTTTCTAATTTTCTATATAGGCAGAGTGAGTAAAGGCCATGAATCTGATAGTCTTGGTATATAACAACTTAAATGATTATATTCACCACCTACACTCACTACGAAATCTTCAAAAACAAGACTCGGGTAATTTTTTATTCAGTTCAACAGTAAAATCTTATCTTCCACAGTTTGTTAAATTAGTCAAGTGAATGAAATTCAACATCAATGGTTGTTGCATATCCAAAAACACGTATAAGAACTCTAGTCCTAACCCTAGCCCTAATCAAGCATAAAAAATAAGATCATAAATGTATATATACATAAAAGTAACCCTAGCCCAGAGCAGAAACATATATACATTAACTGCAAAAATCAAGCACGCAGCTATAAGAAACCCTACCCAAGCCCCAATCAATGATTATAAGGATAAGTCATCAAACTACAATATAGGAACTCCCCCATCCCCCACCCACCAAACCACACACACACCCAAGGGAAAAAACATAAAGGGTACCTATCCTCCACTCTCCAGCAAATACAATAATGTTTTGTTGCTGATTCTTGCTTTGGCAATGCTTGAGAGCTAACTAAGCTACTTGGATCCCTGTTGCCAAGTTCATCTCACCACCTATGTCCAAACCTGAATTAACAAAATATGCAACTTCAAAAAATTGTCAAAAAATAGGAAGAGGGTCATAATAGTTCAATACTTGGCAATGAAAGAGAAAGTAGTCAGTTCTGGCGGTATTAAATATCTGAAAAAAGTAATCAAGGCTTAGGCAACAGTGAAGAGGTATATGAAACTATATCCTAGTCAAAATCCATATATAATAGAGCACAATTTTTATCTGTGTATAGGTCATCTATGATTTAATTCATGCGGCACAAGTAGCATATACATCCCAAAAACGAAAAATATTGAATCTAATTATCTAACCCAAATAGGTAATGAACAATTCTTAAACACTCCCTAGTACCTAATAATAACAAACTCTTACCAGAAAAGTTAAATTTGTGAAACTTATAAGAAACAAATTCTCAAACTACTAATAAATTATAGCATATCAAAGCTCACGGTGCATAATAGTTCAATACTTGGCAGTGAAAGAGAAAGTAGCCAGTCATGGCTGTATTAAATATCTGAAAAAAGGCATCAAGGCAACAGTGAAGAGGTATATGAAACTATATCCTAGTCAAAATCCATATATACTAGTACCAACTAATAGAGCACGATTTTTATCTGTTTATAGGTCATCCATGATTTATTTCATGCGGCACAAGTAGCAAATACATCCCAAAAACAAAAAATATTGAATCAAACCCAAATATGAAATATTAACAGTACAAGGAATTAAGGTAATGAACAATTCTTAAACATTCTAACAACCCTAGTACCTTATAATAACAAACTCTTACAAGAAAAGTTAAATTTGTGAAACTTATAAGAAACAAACTCTCAAGCTACTAAGAAATTATAGCAGATCAAAGCTCACAGTGCATGCAAGCTAAGATCGCACTTACTCAACTGAATACCACAACAAAAAATAAATATATTCCTAAAAAATCACATCAGATACAAACCCCAAACAATTCTAACTAGCAAACACCCAAATAAAAATCTTTGAAACAAACAAACGAAACTACAAATTTTACCTCTAATGCAGAATATACATATAGAGAGAGGTTTACCTGTGTTTTAACCCCGCAAATTAGATTAACGATAGTGGCCTAGTGGGCGAGTAATCACCGTTGCGCATCCATTCGGAATACAGATCATTGTCGCCTGATACATAACACAAAACAAAAAAGGAAAATTATCAGTGAAAAAACCCTAATTTGCGAAAAGGGAAAGTGCGGTAACACAGGAGAGAGGTTGTGGGGAACCGATAATGGATAGGGATTTAAGAGAACAGAATAGTTAGATTTCTGTCAATAAAAATTATTGAAAAATTTGATGGGCATGGGCATAAGTTCACAACATTCATGGGCATGGGCAGTTATATATGTATTGACATCATAGATACAGAAAAGGTTGTAACAATTTCCTTTAATAATAAGGACACTTACAATAAGAACGGCCGATCACCGCCTACTCCACTTGTTCAGGGGAAGGAGCACCAAAGTATCACCGGGAATCGCCACATAGACATCAAGGGGCCGACGTCACCATAATTATCCATCAGAATCGCCACATAAATTGAACCGTTTACCAGAAAATAGGGACCAAATCAGAGAGCCGCGTCCAACACCGAAGAGAAGAACGTCAACGATACTCACCATATCGTGGAAAAGGAATAAGATGTTGAATGGAGGGGGTCTTGTATGTGGAAATTATGGTTTTCAGCAGGGAGAAGTCTAATCGATGAGTTTTGTGTATGGAGAATAGGTTTTCAGTGGGGGAAAGGACAGAGAGAGATGAAATCGAGGGTTTTGGATTAGGAAATTTGGGTTTTCGTGGAAGAATCCCAGAATAGCAGTTGGAGTAGTATTTATACAATAATAATTCTTATGTCGGTGTGTGCAATCTAGTCTAGTCTAGGAATTTAAATTCGGGTACACGCGTTAATCGTTATGTCGATCATGGAAGTTGGCAATTTCCTATATTTACATTAATTTTTTTTATAATGACAATAATATTTACATTTTAATTTCTTGGCTTCCATGTCATCTTATATATACATTGTAAATTATTATTTTTCCTAAATACTACGCACATAAAGACTCCTAATTGCAACCCTTAAAATTTTAAACATAGAATCTCTTTGTTCTGTTCTTATTCATTTTAAAGTTGATTATGATTGATTTATAGTTTCTACATAAAATCAGAGTTATAATATATAATTATAAATTTGTTGTTTAATTGATAAATAAATAGATCTATAAATGTTTCAGTAGTCAATTGGTTATTTTGGTAAATAAAATGTACCAAAAAAATAAATTAAATAATAATACATGACATAAATCAAATACAAGGAAAAAATAAAATAATCTGAGGCATAAATAATAAGAGATTATTTTTGCATGTTAATACAAAAATAAGAAATTAAAAGTAAAATTAAAAAAATCCCTTTTAATGTCGACCAGGTTCTCCATAAAAGGGTACACTATTATTTGGATTGAGTTTTACGATGGGCTTCGTTGAGTTAGAAATAAAAAAAAAAGTCTTATAAATATTATTTTAATAAGTTCATAAATATCATTTTTATTTGTGGAATTATTATTTTATTTGTTTATTCTTTTTAATGCATAAAAATATTATATTATGTAAACAATATTACAAAATATAATATTTATGATTTTAGAATATAAAATCGATTACATCAATTTTGGACTTAAATATATATCATATTGACTTTGAAAAATAACAAATAAACTTATATTTCAAAATGGATAAAGTGTTATTTTAGGTATGCAAGATCACATACTTATGCTGCTAAAATACTTATTTCTTTTATATTTAAAAAAAATATATAATTTATAACATAAAACCACATATGAAGAAGCATCAATGTTAACATACAAAAATACAAGATCACGTACTTAACTTTTTTATATATGTTTTGTCGGATATGTTAATAAGACCTAATTATAATTAGTAAAACAATCACAAAACATAAATAAAACCATATATCAAGAAGCATCAAATAACATTATAAAATGTCAACTATATGTGCAAATAAAAGCATAAATTTATTTCAAGAATGTGCATAAATTTATGTCTGTTTCTGAATTTTAAACAAAAAAAAAAAAAAAAAAAACTTGAAATTTTATTTTGTGATGGTTCTGAATTTTTAATAAAAAATTTAAAATTGAGAATATGAGTTGTAATTTAAAATTTATTATATTAAAAGTTGAGGATAATATGAGAATTATAAAAATATTATTTATTCCAATTTCTTTTCCAGTCCAAATCAAATCAATTTTGAATGAAAACTTTCAAGCGAGAAAAGTGGTAGAGTTTTCTATCAATTTCTTTTCTTTTCCGTTTATTAAAAAACTCATAAACATAAGATTTGAAAAAAACTTAAATTTTTCGTCTATTTCTTTTTTTTCGTCAATTTTAAAACTCAGAAATAGAGCGTTATTACTCGTGAATATAAAATATGGACTTCAAAACTAGTGGCCCCATCACAAAACTGCCACCAAGGCCAAGAAAATCGATAATTAGGGGGTTGCTTCGATTCAAATTGCGAATGCAAACAATGATTTTACGCAAGAAATTTGATGTAGTATATATTATTGGTGCATTCTAAAATAATTTTCAAGAGAAATACTAAAAAATAGGCTTATCAAATAACTGATAACTGATAATTTTTCGAGGGTAATATTGTGTTAAGATGACTGATAAGAGAGATAAATTAAGAAAATAACTGAAAAAATTCCTAATATGCAGTTGAATTTGTAATTTGTAATTTCCACTAAAGTAAACATAAAATTGAGAAAAACTCAGTTATATAACTATAAGTTATAATACTTTTTGGAATTGTAATAATATGAAACGGAAGTTGGAGAGCTTCGGGGTTGTCATTGATAATCACCATGGTTGCCAGAAAACACAGAGAAAGGATATTGTTAGGGAAAAGTTTATATAATTTGTTCTTATTCTACTGTTTGGTCGATTGAATCTTCAAATGAAAGCAAAAATTATAAAAAGGTGGAGAAGATTCTGAACAAAGCGAATATTAAAGGAAGAGAAATTAAAAGTGGAAGTGGGAGTGGAAAAAGAAGAGGGCATCTGAAGAGTTCAATGGAAGCTATGATTTGTATACGGAATTATTTGTATTCAGAGTTAAGTTAAAGGGTGTATTCATATGACGCCCCCAAAATAGGTATACATCACTTATTCTGAATCGCCAAATACATACATGATGTAAGAATCTGAATACAACTTAATTATACAACAGTCGTATAAAATATGACATAACATAATCTAAGAGTTTTAATAAGAATATTGTCGTCTAGACAATATCCACACTCAATAGAGTCCTCATTACATTTATTGTCACACTATTTAACGAATGGTGATGACTACTAATGCTATCATCACGGACCGTTTGCTCGCTTCTTCGACTAGTCCCGCCACGTTCTCATTTCTGAAGAGAACAAAAGAAAGAAAAAGGGTGAGCTCAACTAGCCCGAAGAAAAATATTATGATTAAGATAATGCGAATAAATTATCGTTAGCCTTCAATGATGTTAAACGATACAATATAACAAACATTAAGCTTAACTACTGTTGAACAAGCAATCCATTAAAAGAGTCAAGTAGAGAATAAAATCTACTATTTTTATGATTTAAAAGGTTTTTCATCACTTTTATCATTGAGACTCGACAATAAATAATCAACATCATCCCAAGACTTCTGACGAGGATATTCATTAGTATCACATGACGCCCCCAAAATAGGTATACATCACCCATCTTGAGTGGCGGATCGTGGTACAAAATACAAATACAACTTAATTATACAAACGTCGTGTAAAAAATACGACAAAACATAACCGAGAGTTTTAATAAGAATATTGTCATCTGAGCCAATAGTCACACTCAAAAGAGTCCTCATTATATTTATTGTCACACTATTTTAACGTATATAGTGAGGACTACTAATGCTTATCATCTCGATAATCACTCCGTTCCCAGACTCATCCCAACTATATTCTCATTTCACAAGAAGACGAAGTGAAAGAAGGGTGAGTTCAACTAGTCCAGTAAGAAATATTATGACTAAGATAATGCAGAATAAATTATCATTAGCCTTCAACAATGTTAAACTAATAGAATACAAAAGACATCAAGTTTAACTGCAGCGGAACAAGTAATCCATTAAAAGAGTCAAGTAGAGAATAAAATCTACTATCTCCTATGATTTAAAAAAGTTTTTCATCAACTTAATCGCTGAGACTCAGCCTAGTAAATAAACCACATCATCGAATTATTCCTGCACTACGGGCCAAGGATATTCATTAAATCATCAATGGTCATGACTATCTTATGAATAATCTCTCGGTCATAATCATACCAAAAAATCGTCCATCAATGCCTTATAGGCCACTGAGGATTTTTACCACATCATCCGTCACATTACGGTCATGACTATACCGAATAATCCATGGTCATAATCACACCAAGTCCATCTATATACGTAAGCCAAAGATGACTTTTATCACAATATAAACATGAGAATGATGACAATGATATAAGCATTAATCAAACAAAAACAAGGATAAATATTAAAGACTTTAAATTTATCCAAATATTATCAATTACTTAATAAACTCATAGTCTAATATTATTAATATATAACAATATTTTAGTCACTTCTTAAACTTATAAACAATTTATTTCAATTATTTATACTTTACCAAATAATGTATTTAATCATTCAAAAATGCCATACTCATAAGATTTTATCACCAATGATCAAATCCCTTATCAAAAATCTGCATATACCTATATAGGATTCCCAAACCATAAAATCCTATTTACTAATTTCGTTACTTCACATAACATATTTAACTCATATGTTCGTAACTAAACCATTTTCATGAAAAATTACCAAATTAATTTGTTATTTTTCTATCCTTTGCCCAAACATACATACATATATTTCATACACAACAAGTATTTTTTTATAATTTTTCAACTCTCTTAAGTATTTTTCAAAAATCAATTTCTAATTAATTCCTTAAGAAATTAACTACCTCAAGTTTAACTCCAGAAATTTTCAAATCTTGGCAGGATCTTACACATGTTAACGTGAGCTTCCAGTTTAAATTTCATGTTCATCGGAGTTATAGAACTCTAGTTATAGCGTTTTTCGTCAAAAAAACCTAAATATTAAAATGGTCATAACTTGCTCATTTTAAGTCGGGATGAGCTCATTTTTGGACAGGAGGTACTTTAAACCATATATTTTCATGTCCCAAATGACAGGAATTTTTCTCATAAACTAAGTGGCCGAAAATGCCCTTTTAAATTTCTGGACAGTAGCCTTTTTGGTACTTTGCAGTTTTTGACTCCTTTGCTAAAATCAGTCCACACGAAAATCTACAACACCTTTTACAGTGATTCCACTTGGATAAGTTAGAAAACTCATAGATCTAACTCTAGAACTTAACCACACTCAAAAATCCAAAATATAATAGGAGATATGGTCAATTGAATTTCATATTCCATTTTCACCAAAAATCTGATTTTCAACCCTTTGTGATTTCTAAGAAACTTTCATGTTTTCACATAATAACCAACATAACTCATCATGACAATGACATAATAATTCAATAAAATAAGTTCAAGAATAAATTTTAAAGATTTATAAGTTAATTTATCCCAAACTCAATAATGTCAAAATTATCAACATGATCTTTTGCTGGAAAAAATTTCAAGAATGCTCGGAAGAATATTTCCACAAAAGATCTTTGGATGAAGCGCAAATATCCGGATATTCCACTAATTTCAAGGAATATAGAAGCCAAAGCTTTAACCAACCGTGTATAATAGAATATATGAAACTACAATTGGATTTTTGCATACCGTACGCAGTAATCCACGTAACTTGGATCATTTTCATAATTTAATAAGAAATGAATACAAAAGATCATTCACCATGCATGTGGTAATCCGCACAGACAGGTTATTCCAACAAAATAATAAAGAATGGAATAACAGAAGGATTCACCATGCATGCGATAGATCGCATGCATGTGTTATTCCCAATGAAATAATAACTAATGGAACCAGTGTCAAATGCGTAAGCACGCAGACGAGATATTCAAATGAATAATAAAGAAACGAGAACCGGTGTCATGCGAAATTCATGCAAGCGGGATATTTCAATGAATAATAAAGAATAAAATAATAACGAAAATCACCATGCATACGATGAAATCGCATGCATGACGTTACTTGATAGAATAATAAATAATGGAACCGAGTCATTCATTAAATCGAAAGAAGAATATTCAATGAATGATAAAGAATGGAATAACGAAGAATTCCACCATGTATGCGGTACTTCACATAGGCAGTTATTCCAACGTAATAATAAAGAATGGAATAATGAAAGAATTTCACCATATCGCGATTACTTGGATATACAAGTTATTCAAATGAAATAATAAGAAATGGAATAACAGAAGTTCTCTTCATACGAAAGAAATAATACCCCTTACCTTATAAAGAAGAGTACTCCGATGGGTAGGGCGGGGATATACTTGAAGAAAACTTGCACTACGCTCAAAGCTTCTTAAAACTCTAAATAAATACGCTCAAGATTATAGAAGAGAATTCTCTGAATTTCTGGTGTAATTTCAATTCTAACTAAGCATCCTATTTATAGGAAAATAGAAAAGATACTATGCAATAAAATATAATATAATATATATATATATATATATTATTTAAAATCTAATAAAACAATTAACTTTATAAAAGTATTACATTTTATTTAAAAAGATTTTACTATACAAACACTATCGCAGTACTACTATGCAAAACACTATGCATAATAAAATATATTATATTCTAATTATTGTCTAATAAAATAAATAACTTTATAAAAGTATTACATTTTATATAAAAAGATTTTACTATGCAAAACACTATGCATAATAAAATATATTATATTCTAATTATTATTTAATAAAACAAATAACTTTATAAAAGTATTTTGTTTTATATAAAAAGCTTTTCCGCTTTTTATTACATTAATAATACTAATAAAACAAAATTTATATATATATAATATATATATATATAACTTTAAATGACTTCATAAAAAGACATCTCAATATATTTAACAACATTTATCATCATTATTATAATTCACAATATTAATCAACCAGGTCGTTCCCAGGAAAGTGGGGGCTTTCCAATAAGGATTTCTCTCTATTGGCGCATATTTAGGTGACCAAATTGTTAGTTCCCGGAGGCACAATAGATATCTAGAAGGGGGGGTTGAATAGATAATTAAAAACTTTTCTTATAAACTAGTTAGTATGATTGTGATTAATGCAAAGCGGAATGAGTATATGATAAACCTTCTTTTAGATATCTTGAATTAATGAGAGTGAGGCAGTTATGACAGTTATAGCAGTTATGACAGTTATAGCATTTATAATGGACACAGTAGTTTTAAGTGGTTCAGAGCACTTAAAGCTCCTAATCCACTATTTTACTCCTTGAGTAGGAAACCCACTAAGGATGTTTGTTACACTTCTTGAATCTCACAGATTCCTTCTAGACCAGCAGTTTAGGCACTTATTAGTTCACTCTTGAACTCTTCAAGTCCAGCAGACTTGGTTTTTCACAGTTCACTTAGAACTCTTCAAGTCCTTCAGACTTGGAACTCTCACTTTAATTGATTGGTTGTTTGTTGAGATCGTGATTGGTGCTACTCAGTTGCTATTAAGCACTTGTTTGAAAAAACTAAGCAGTTGAGCAAGCTTTCTCTTTTTCTCAAATCGTAGAGTTGAGCGTTGAGTGTCCTTGTATGTTTTTGTTCAAATGTTTGCTTACTTTCTCATCTGTCTTTGTTCTGTATATATGTGATCTCTTTAAATCTATCCGTTGAAGTCATCTAATGAGCCATTAAATGCGTTTGACATTTCTGAGCTTTGATGGAGACTTTTCTGCACATCTTCTGAATTGCAATCTGGTCCACTGACACAACAAACTACTTTCTCACTTAACACCTGAAAAGGTGTTTTCCTCTGCCCAATGGTCCTTTTTTTAGCTTCTTGAATACGTTTCTTTTGATCAATACTAAGGATATCTTTTGTATCGTTGAATACGTTCAAAACCAATTCCATATTTGTTGGAATTTATTTCCAAACAAGAGATAGGGCTCGATGCTTCTGACACAAGACAGATGATACTCTACGATACATATCGTGGTGTCTTGTCATATTTGTGATTGGTCTGAATAGAACACTATGATTTCTTTCAATAGTTTTGCATACTACGATCTTCACTTGCTCGTTTTGCAGTCTCTATGCTTCCAAGAGCACACTACGATCTCAGAGTTAGCTTCGGCAAAAGTCTGGAATACTTTACGATTACTGGAGAGGCCCTTCAAGGCAAATATACAACGATTATCTCAGCACTACGATCCTGCCTTAGCTTCTGTATTTTGTTGATCAGCCGGATAGACTACGATTCTCTTCAAGCCCTATCTATTTCTTTTTAGCCATAGATCAACCTAACATATTTGATCTCTTTCTCTATACAAGTGAACATTAAAGGCTAAGATCAACTTAACAATTTTGATCTATCACTAAGTCCTTGTACATATATTCTTGGAAGGACTTTACACATAATCATGAGCATTTATATTAAACATCAAATCACAATATGCATTCTTCCAACAATCTCCCCCTATTTGATGTTGACATAACCAAGGAGATGATTATTAAATTTTATATGCGATTCTTGAAAAAGTAAACATGACTTAGTATTTCAGTGAGCAGCTGAAATTTCTAGAGAGTAAGCATGAATTTATTGATGTATGAAGACAGATATTACATTTAAGTTTGACTACATCAATACAACTTAAAATTCAACTTACTATTCACGAGTTACTATTCATGAGTTACTATTTACGAGTACTATTCACGAAGCATGAAGATTTTTCTTATGAAATTTCTACCTTTTAGTGTCGGAGTTACTATTCACGTATACGTTACTATTCACGTATACGACACTATTCACAAATACGACACTATTCACAAAAAAATTAAATTTTCTTTTCTGTGTCCAAGATTGTCTATTATGGTTCCTATCTTTGTTTGGATTTATGTTTTGATCTTCATTTTTGAATTATGCTCCACAATAATTTATTATGGAGTATTTTTGAACTTGGACTGTTTAAAATACGAATCCTTAATATTTTCTCTTTTGTTTCACTGGATTCGTTTTCTTTAAAATATTTTTCATCATCCTCAGTCCTAAATGATGATATTACTGAATATCTTTGGCCTGTAGTACAAAAAGATGGTTGATTTTCTGATGAATATCTTTGGCCGTAGTGCAAAGATGAACATGTGTTGAGATGAACATGACCAATTGATGAATATTTTTGGCCTGTAGTGCAAAAATGAATATTTGATTCAAGAGGAATATTGATTGATGTTACAGAGATAAAATATTGATGATGGACTTTTAAATTCATAGATAATAGTAGATTTCATTCTCTACGTAACTCTTCTATGAATTATTATTTTCGCTGCGAATATTGATTTAAAACTTGTTGTCTATTGTATTCTATCAGATTTTTCCCTGTTGAAGACTAACGATAATTTGTTGTACATTATCTTAGTCATAATATTCTTTACTGGGCTAGTTGAGCTCACCCTTTTCCTTTTTGTTCCATTTTTCTTCTCAGGAGGCGAGAATATAGCGGGAACTAATCGGGGTGTGGAGTGATGGTTCAAGATAGTTGTTTTAGTAGTCCTCACTATTATGTAAAATAGTGTATCAATAATTGTAATGAGGACTTTATTTGGGTGTGAATATTGTATAGAAGACAATATTTGTATTTAAACACACAGTATATGTGTTGTCGTATTTTGCACGACAAATGTATTAATAAAGTTGTAGTTGTTTCTGTACCATGTATTTGGCGACTCAGAATAGGTTGGATGGAATGGACCTATTTTGGGGGCGTCACAGTTGGTATCAGAGCTTAGGGATATGATCTCTGGCGGAGATCCGGGAAAAGAACTAGGAGGGGAGAGACGAGTAAATCCTTCGCTAGTGTATGTCCTACCTAAGCTGAATTTTCTTACTTAAGTTGACAAATTATGATATGTCAATTAACCTTTGTTTTGAAGTTGTATTCTAGAATGATATTTGAAATACAGGAGATGAGCAATGGAGAAATCATGATGACCGGGGAGATAGAATCTGAAATGAAAGCAAGGTATTCTCAACTCTTCGAAATACCAGGTACGTAAATTTCGGGGACGAAATTTCATAAGGAGGGGAGATTGTAAGACCCCGAATTTTATGAAATAAAAGTATTCAATTTTTTTATAATTACTATTCACGAGTTACTATTCATGAGTTACTATTTACGAGTTACTATTCATGAGTTACTATTTACGAGTTACTATTCATGAGTACTATTCACGAAGCATGAAGATTTTTCTTATGAAATTTCTACCTTTTAGTGTCGGAGTTACTATTCACGTGTCACATTCTTATTCACGTATCTGACCTTTATTCACAAATCGACACTATTCACAAAAAAATTAAATTTTCTTTTACGTGTCCAAGATTGTCTATTATGGTTCCTATCTTTGATTGGATCTATGTTTTGATCTTCATTTTTGAATTCTCGCTCCACAATAGTTTATTATGGAGTATTTTTAAACTTGAATTTGTTAAAATACTGAATCCTTAATATTTGCTTTCTTTTGTTTCATTTGAATTCGTTTTCTTTAAAATATTTTTCATCATCCTCATTCCTGAATGATGTTATTCTTGAATATCTTTGGCACAGTAGTGCAAAGATGGTTGATTTTCGATGAATATCTTTGGCGTAGTGAGTGCAAAGATGAACAAGTGTTGAGATAAACATGACCCGATTGATGAATATCTTTGGCCTGTAGTGCAAAGATGAATATTTGATTCAAGATGAATATTGATTGATGTTACAGGGATAAAATATTAATGATGGACTTTTAAATTCATAGATAATAGTAGATTTCATTCTCTACGTAACTCTTCTATGAATTATTATTTTCGTTGCGAATATTGATTTAAAACTTGTTGTCTATTGTATTCTATCAGATTTTTCCCTGTTGAGGACTAATGATAATTTGTTGTACATTATCTTAGTCATAATATTCTTTACTGGCTAGTTGAGCTCACTCTTTTCCTTTTTGTTCCATTTTTCTTCTCAGGAGGCGAGAATATAGCGGGAACTAGTCGGGGTGTGGAGTGATGGTTCAAGATAGTTGTTTTAGTAGTCCTCACTATTCTGTAAAATAGTGTATCAATAATTGTAATGAGGACTTTATTTGGGTGTGGATATTGTCTAGAAGACAATATTTGTATTTAAACACACAATATATGTGTTGTCGTATTTTGCACGACAAATGTATTAATAAAATTGTAGTTATTTCTGTACCATGTATTTGGCAACTCAGAATAGGTTGGATGGACTGAACCTATTTTGGGGGTCACAATTTTCCTTGCAGGAGGGATCCTCGAGGCTTGAGTTTGGAATTGACTTCTGCCTCTGCCCTTGCCTCCCTGATCTCATTTCCCTTTATTCTCCCCCTTTATGTCAGCATCAAGGGTTCGAATGTCTTCAGAGAGGCGAGTGACTCCTTGAACAAGCTCATTGAGTTAACTCTGAGTTTGGGCAATGTCCTCGCGATTCTCTTGGATCAAAGCATCAGAACGAGTTTCACATCGTTGAAGAATGTTTAGGACAGTTTCAGTCTGCTGCATTTAACCCATGGAGAAGTCTTGAAATTCCTTGACTACAGTTTGGAGACTTGTGATACTCTTTATCATTAGCTCGTTCTGAGATTCTTGAGTCTTTTTTAAGATCAAGACAACATCCCTATGTCTTTTAGCTGCGAGAAAGTGAATGTCATCTCTGTCTTTTATGCTTTGAAGCAATTCTTTGATGATCTCCTTAAGCGTTTTAAAGAGCTCAGAGCTTAGGGAGCTTGGAAGATTATTCGCGGATTGATCATTGATGTTAATCTCAAATTTGAATAAGTGCGATTAAGTAATCCTCAAGGCTCTCATCGAGTTCCTTGACCACTTTCGTAGACATTGCTGACAGATCAGCCTTTGTGGACAACTTTGAAAGAATTTCATCCAATTTGGGAAATTTGAGGATGGAGTTGATGTGCCTTTAAATTGATCTTGCAAAGAGTAGAGGGCAAGATCAAGATTGAAGTATTCGTTGCTTTGGATGAGGAGGGAATATCTGATGGATGGGCCTGTGTTTGGGTGTATGTAGTAGGTGGCTCTACGATTTGGACTTGGGACTCTTTACTGGGGTTAGAGTCTGTAATCGTAGAGTTGATGAAATGTGGGAGCATTATGAAGTTGGTAGCATTTGGTTCTTCAGTTACAGAATTTTGGGATTCTGGAACTGGAAATTGATTTAGTGGATGAAGAATTACTTCCAACCATCGTGGGAATTCATAAAATTGATTAAATGAGGATGATGGCAAGTGATTAATTCTAAAAAGGGTTGGGATAGATAGTACCTCAGGTTTGTTCTTTGAGGAAGAGTTGTTGGTGAGTAGTTTCTTGGCAAAATTTAATCTTCCTAGAAATCCACTAGCTAGCACTGAGATGGCCGGATACTCTTTGAAGCTCCAGAACATGTGATTCCAGGAGTTTAGAATTTGAGCTTGGTGGAAAGGCATCATGGGTAGATAGGAGAACAGTTGCTCATAGTTAGCTTTTTTGTACCCATTTATGCCTACTGCTATGATCTCGACCTCGTCGTCTTCATCCGCTTCTCTATTCTCGTTTAAGACTTCCATTATATCAATGGCCTCATGATGTTCTTGTACTAATTCTCCTTCTTTGTCTGCAGGAACCTCTTCTTCTGTCATGGGGATATTATGAGCCTCCCCCTCAGTGTGATCATCCTCTTGGATGATTAGCAGCTCCCCTCAGCTGGAGCATTTTCTTGAGCATCTCCCCTCGGTGACATGTTCTCTGTGATTAGAATTTCAGGTGTCTCCCCCTCAGCTTGAGTTCTACATCCAATTGACTTTCTTTGGATGGGTTCTGCTCAAAGAACCAACTCTTTGTCTTCCTTTTTGAGTACTCCTTCATTAACAAGGATATACTTCTTAACCAGTTTTCTTCTTATTTTTTTAGGTTAAGCCACAGCCTCAGGACTTTCCTTAGTTTTGTTCTTCTGATCAGCCAAAGTGTTTGTTGCAGCTACTTCCTTGTTTGGTCTAGTCTCTACGATCGGCAGAGACTCTACGATAGAAGAGATTGATGGCCTTTTGGTCTTGTGGCTAATTTTATTCTTCTTCAGCAGCTGAGATATGGTTGCTCTATCTTCTTCTGCCCCAGTCTGCTGTTGCTTCCTTCTTAGGATCCTTAGAGTCTCAATGTCTGAGGACTCTACGGGCTTATTGGTAGTGGATCCTTAAGGTTCTTCTCAGAGTTCGGCTTTCGACTTCCTTTTCCCTTATTGCTTCTCGATTAAAGCAATGGGTTCTTCCTTGTTAGCTTCTTCTTCTTCTTCTTCTTCTTCTTCTTCAGTTTCTTTGACAACTGACATGTTTTCTGGCACTCCCGATTCCTTTATTTCACTAGTTCTTCCACTAGATTTAGACATCATCCTCACATTTTTAGTTGGATTCCGTTTCCAGTTCTCAAATAGTTGTTGGGTCATTCGATGATTTCGATTGATGGCTTCACCTTCATCATCCTCAATTAAGTCACCAAGAGCAGCCTGTAGGATAATGCTTATGAATCACCCATAGAGCATCTTCTGAGAACTCTTCGTCTTCTTTGAGCTGATTAACCACTTCCCAATCCATTCAAGTAATAGAGCCCTATAGTTAAGTTGTATTCCATAACATATGGCAGTCATGAGCTTGAGTTGCACCTCATTCACAGAGTCATGACCTGAGCTCTTGCAACATATACATTTTCCAACAATATCAGCTAAAAATTCAACCTTTGTGGAAATTCCTTCTTCTTGTATCCTTTGTCAGAAGGTGATTTCTTGTGATGCATCTTTTGAGCCCCTTATGGAAGTCTATGCCATCTATGGACGGATACCCTTCAGATTTGAGACCTAGGGTTAGATTGATGTCCTCAGCCCTTAGTTTGATTTCAACGTTCTCGACTTTCGCAGTGATGGTGTTGTTTTCAAATACCCCGTTATTGTAGAATTCTTTTACCAGCTTTGGGTAGATCAATGTGTTTATACCCAAGGCTTCTTTGAGACCTGACTTCTTCAATAGCGACAAAGTCTTGTGAAATTGGGGTTCAGCTATTTTGAACTCGTCAAAGCAGAGTCTGTAGCCGGAGATAACATTGGAAGCCGTCATTGGTTTTCTTGCAGGAAGTGTGATTTACTGAGCTTTCTAGACAACTTAGGGTTTCTTCTTGCAGAGATAAGGAGAGGGATAAGCTTTTGAACTTCTGATTTCAAAAGGGCGCCTTCAAATGGTACAAGTAACTTCCCATCCTCTATTTTGCTTAGTGGGACAGGTGTCGAATTCTGCTTGGCTCTACGAATTTGACAGAGAGGGATTGTACTGAATTACCCTTGACTTTTTCTGGGTTAATATGTTCTTCGGGAGGACTACGATCGTTGAAATGGTCCTTGGAATCGTTGAGTCTATTCTACCATCATTGAGTTTGTTCAACAGTCGTCATGTCTGAGCTGCAATCGTAGAGTCTGAACTGTGATAGTAGAGTCTGACTAGCAATCGTAGAGTCTGAACTGTGATCGTCGAGTCTGACTAGCAATCGTAGAGTCTGACCAAGTCCTCATAATGAACTTTTGACTTAGCATTCTTCTTGGTTTAAGGTAGCTCAGGAAGGGCCAACCTCATTGAATGAATCAAGGGTTGGGTTTGTCCCTGAGGCACTTATTAGAGAGATTGCTTTGTTTGATACTTGATCATCATAGGGTGCTCCTTTAGTTTTGATGTAGCTCTGCTATCGTTGAGTCTGCACCGCGATCATTGAGTCTTCACTGCGATCGTTGTCGTTATATGACACTTCGGTTCTACGATCGTGGACTTCCTTTTATCATGTCTATGATTTCGAACATAGCCTTTAAACCTGTATGATTAGAACATACTAGAGCATATTTTTGATGGTTGTAAGTTAAGCATGCCTAGCTCACTTATTAATTTATTAAATCTGGATTCATCTAGAGGCTTTGTAAAGACATCAGCAAGTTGATTTTCAGTAGGGATATATTGTAAAGATATAGTTCCATTTTGAACATGATCCCTAATGAAGTGATACCTTATTTCTATATGCTTAGTCCTAGAATGCATGACATGATTATGAGTTATAGCAATCGCACTTGTGTTATCACAGTGAATAGGAATGGATTTAAATTCAAACCCATAATCTTCTAGTTGATTTTTCATCCATAAGATCCGAAAGCACAGAATCGCTTGCGGAATGTATTCAAACTTTCTGCAAATGAAGTGAGATCTTTGAATTTTGCTTCTTACTAAATCAGGACACAAGTCTGTTTTCTAACAACTGACAGGTGCCACTGGTACTCTTTCTATCAATTTTGCAGCCTGCAAAATAAGCATCTGTGTATCCTGTTAGGTCAAATGAGGACTCCTTGGGATACCAAAGCTCCAAGTGGGGTGTACCTTTGAGATATCTGAAAATTCTCTTTACAACAGATAAATGAGATTCTTTAGGACTAGCCTGAAATCTAGCACAAATGCATGTTGCAAACCTTATATCTGGTCTGCTGGCAGTTAGATATAAAAGAGAGTCAATCATACCTCTGTATTGAGTTATATCAATACTTTTATCTTTTTCATCTTTGTCAAGCTTGGTTGCAGGAGCAATTGGGGTTTTCATGGGAGAGGCTGACTCCATGCCATACTTCTTAAGTAAGTCTTTAATGTACTTGGCTTGGTTGATGAAGATTCCTTCATCAGTCTGCTTTACTTGCAGTCCGAGGAAGAAGTTCAGCTCACCCATCATGCTTCATTTCAAACTTGCTCGCATAAGCTTGGAGAATCTCTTGCATAGCTTTTCATCAAGAGATCCAAAATAATATCATCAACATATATTTGAACTAATAGGACTTTGTCTTTGTGCTTTCTAAGAAATAGTGTGGTATCTACTCTACCTCTAGTGAATCCATTTTCAATAAGGAAGTTAGTTAGTGTTTCATACCATGCTCTAGATGCTTGTTTAAGACCATGTAAGGCTTTGTCTAATCTAAAAACATAATTAGAAAGAGATGGATTGATCAAACCTGGAGGCTGCTCTACATAGACTTCTTCTTGAAGTTCACCATTCAAGAATGCACTCTTGACATCCATCTGAAAGACCTTGAATTTCATGTGAGCAGCAAAGGTAAGAAATATTCTGATGGCTTCTAGTCTGGCAACAGGTGCAAATGTCTCATCGTAGTCAATGCCTTTTTCCTGAGAGTAACCTTTGGCCACTAGTCTAGCCTTATTCCTGGTTATCACCCCATCTTCATCCATCTTGTTTTTGAAGACCCACTTGGTTCCAATTACAGGATGATTCTTTGGTCTTGGAACCAATCTCCATACTTTGCTTCTCTCAAAATGATTAAGTTCTTCCTGCATGGCCTCTATCCAGCTGGAGTCTTCCATAGCATCCTCTATCTTCTTCGGTTCCATTTGAGATAGGAAGCTTAGATAGAAGCATTCATTTTGAGTAGCAGCTCTTGTTTTGACTCTTGCATTCGGATCTCCAATGATTAGATCTTGAGTGTGATCTCTTGCCCATCTGCTTCCTGTTGGGACATCAGTTCTTATGCCTTCTTGTCTTAGATCTTTAAGATCTATTTCTTCTTCTTGATGTGGAGGCTCGTTGTCTGGCATAGGCCTCTCTACGATCTCATTCCCTTGCTCAATGATTTCACTGTCTGGTACTACGATCGTAGTATTGAGCTCGACGACCTCGTTCGTAGTGTCTAAACTATTAGTCGCAGTGTCTTGAGGCATTATT
The DNA here is from genome assembly GCA_020205605.1 of Panax ginseng. NCBI lineage: Eukaryota > Viridiplantae > Streptophyta > Magnoliopsida > Apiales > Araliaceae > Panax > Panax ginseng. The sequence continues at coordinate 98,537,565 of CM035144.1, read as the reverse complement.
TTGTCTAAGTCTGTTTCATCAAAGATGATGTGGATTGAGACTTCAACACTCAGTGTCTTCTTGTTGAACACTCTGTAGGCCTTACTGTCTGTGGCATATCCAAGAAAGATTCCTTCGTCTGATTTCGGTTGAAACTTTGTCAAGTATTGCTTTCCATTGTTGAGAATGTAGCATACTGTAAATCAAGACATGAAAAGTAGCCGACAATCGGGTTTCTTCCTTTCCACAGATTCATAGGAGTCTTCTTAATTGTAGAGTGTATGAGTGATCTGCTTTGAGTATAACATGCAAGGTTGGCCGCTTCGCTTGAAGTACTCAAGCGAGATGAGTTCTTTGCTAGTAGAGTCCTTCCAAATTTCTATTAATGTCCTCGTTTTCTTTCTTTCAAAGAACTCCATTTTGTTGAGGAGTTCGTGGAGTCGAGAAGTTGTGACTAATGCCATTATGCGTGCGAAATTGGTCCATTTCTGAGAAGTCAAATTCTCTACCATGATCACTCTTCATAACCTTGATTTTTTCTCCTTTCTCGTTCATCACAAGCTTGAACATCTTGATCAGCAGGGAACTCGTCTCATCTTTTGAGGTTAGAAAGAACACCCATGTAAATCTGGTGAAGTCATCGACTACGACCAGAGAGTATCTTTTTCCTCCAAGGCTCGTTGTTGGAATTGGCCCAAAAAGATCCATGTGTAGCAACTGCAAAGGCTTTTCAATTGAATTGACAGTTTTGCTCTTGAATGTGCTTCTGGTCTGTTTTCCAAGTTGACAGGCATTGCACGGCCTTTCTTTAATGAAATTGAACTTGGGTAGGCCTGCAACTAGATCTTTTGAAGCTAATTTGGACATGCTTTTGAAGTTAAGATGAGACAGTCTTCGATGCCATTGTCAGCTCATTTCTTCAGATGCTTTAGCCAGAAAGCATATTGTCTCGTCTGAGCTCGCTTTTCAAGATTTACTTGTGTAGACATTTCCTTCTCTTGTTAGGTTAGCTTCACAAAGAGATGTCTTGTGTCTCTGGACATGACATTGATTGTTGAGAAATGTTACTTGATGACCCTTGTCGCAGAGTTGGCTAATGCTTAGAAGATTGTGTTGTAGTCCTTCCACATAGGCCACTTTGTTAAAGAATACTGCACCATTTCCAGCTGAGCCATAGCCTCTTGTCTTGCCAGAGCCATTATCTCCAAAAATGACCGAGGGACCCTCCTTCTCTATGTAGTTAGACAGAAGGGCTTTGTTCCCAGTCATGTGTCTTGAACATCCACTATCCAGATACCAGGTTGTGTTTATGGAGCTCTTTTCCTGAGGTAACATTAAACCTTCATTTTGGTACCCATACTTGCATGGGTCCTACTATGTTAGTACCCTTGGGGACCCAAATTTGCTTGATTTTGGGTCTCACATGCATGGAATTATAATGACACTTTGCAGCCTTGTGGCCAACTTTGTAGCACACAAAACATTTGATATGATGCATGTTTGTGTGTGTGTGAAAGTTCTTCCTCCATTTAGACTTTTGTAGATTATTTGTCATCCTCCTGCTAGGCTGATATTCCCTTTTTTATGTGTTCTCTTGTTTCATTATTTGTGAGGAGTATCTCTTACTACATCAGATCTTCTGGGTTGGTTCGTAGAGTTGATTTTATTGGACTCTACGATCCTTCAAGGTTGATGAGTAGTAGCTAGATTATTCTTCTCTTTTCTGAAACCTAGACTAGCATGAGATCCCTTACCCCTGGGAATATGAATTGAATCAGCTGGGCAAGGTTTGACAGACTCATCGTTCTGTGAGGATTTCACAAATATAATGCCTCTACTTAAACTTGAGGCATCACTCATGCTAATCTCCTTTACTTTTTCCATACATGGCTCTGAGGTAGATTCCACAAAGCCTAACCCTGTTCTATCAGAGACACTTCTCTGGTTAGAGATTAAGGAGTCCATAGACGAAGATGCTTTATTCCATGTAGAGACTGTCTTTTCTAGATCCTCAATCTTGGAGGTTAGACTAGACTCTCTTTGTGCACTAAGCTCATTTGCTTGTCTCAAAAGCTTATTCTCAGCTTCAAACTTTGAAAGAGAATTAGTACTGAGAAGGGTTGTTTCCAGTTCCTCTTGAACTTTCTCTTTCTCCTTTTGAAGAAGTGAATAGTCTTTAGACAGCACTCTAAACCACTTCATGTATTGGTGCAGATCAAATGTTATGCCGTGTAATGCGGTTCTAAGGTCATCGATATCAACATCAGGAGAGTTGAAGTTAAATACCTCATCGATACTTACTTCATGTATGTTGGAGTTCTGTTTGTCCCTTGCATTTTTGGCCATCAGGCAAAGATTCGCCATTTGAGGATCTTCATCATCTCTAGATTCCGGAGTTGAGTCATTGTCTGAGTCACTCCATGATTCTCCAGCTACAAGGCCTTTGTCTTTCTTCTGTGGCCTTTTGTTGCCTTTGTATTCTTTCTTTGAATGTGAGTTCTTCTTAAGTTCTTCTCTGAGAGGTTTGTTGCAGTTGGCAATGAAGTGACCAGGTTTCTTACAATTGTAGCATAGGTCATTCATTTGCTCCTGGCTGCTTTGTGAATTCTTGACTTTATTTGGCTTCTTTGGTTTTGCCCTTGTCGTATGAACCTTCTTAGTCTTTTCACCAGCATTGCAAGGTCCTCATCATCATCTTCATCGTAGTCAGAATCAACTTCAGTGCTGACTTTGGAGGTGTTATCAGTTTCTTTGAGAGAAACATCTTTATGCTTCTTTCTTCCTTTAGACAGGGTTTCTACTCGTTGAGTCAGCTCCAGTTCGTATGTGAGAAGGTTGTCGTACAACTATTGGACAGTCATTTCATGTAAATTCTTCGATTCTCTAATTGCAATGGTTTTGGCATCCCACTTGCTTGGCAAGGCTCTCATGAACTTTATGATTAGATCTTTGTTTGGATAGATCTTTCCGTAGGCTCATAGAGAGTGGAGCAAAACATTAAATCTTTCGTAGGTGGCAATAACGTTCTCTCCTTGAACGTGAGCAAACATCTCATATTGCTGAGTCAAGAGAGATTGTTTGTTTTCTCTGACTTCTTCTGTTCCTTCATGCATAATGAGTAGTGCTTCCCAAACCTCCTTTGCTGTTTTGTTGTTGACCACGTTTTTAAACAGATCATCTTCTAAGGATTGGAACAAGATATTTTTGGCCTTTTTATCGAGCTGGACAGCTCTCTTCTCGTTCTGTGTCCATTCTCCTTTGACCTTGATCTGCACTCTGTCTGGGTCATTTGTAGTTGGTGCAAGCTTTGTAGGAACATAGGGCCCATTCTGAACAGTTTCAAATATATCTTCATCTATTGAATCCATGTAAGCTTGCATCCTAACCTTCCAATTAGCAAATTTATCTTTGTTGCACATAGGTGGCTTGCTGCCTCCTCCAGTTTTTGATTCGCTTGGTAAGTGTGCCATTGGATCTACTCAAGCTTTGTAGGTTGTATTATAGAACCTGCTTTGATACCAATTGTTAGTTCCCGGAGGCACAATAGATATCTAGAAGGGGGGTTGAATAGATAATTAAAAACTTTTCTTATAAACTAGTTAGTATGATTGTGATTAATGCATAGCGAAATGAGTATATGATAAACCTTCTTTTAGATATCTTTAATTAATGAGAGTGGCAAATGATTATGACGCTTATAGCGCTTATAATGGACACGATGAGTTTTAAGTGGTTCAGAGCACTTAAAGATCCTAATCCACTCTTCTACTCCTTGAGTAGGAAATCCACTAAGGATGTCTGTTACACTTCTCGATTCTCACAGATTCCTTCTAGACTAGCAGTCTAGGCACTTGTTAGTTCACTCTTGAACTCTTCAAGTCCAGCAGACTTGGTTCTTCACAATTCACTTAGAACTCTTCAAGTCCTTCAGACTTGGAACAATCACTTTAATTGATTGGTTGTTTGTTGAGATCGTGATTGGTGCTACTCAGTTGCTATTAAGCACTTGTTTGAAATAACTGAGTAGCTGAGCAAGCTTTCTCTTTTTCTCAGATCGTAGAGTTGAGTGTTGAGTGTCCTTGTACGTTTTTGTTCAAATGTTTGCTTACTTTCTCATCTGTCTTTATTCTGTATATATATGCGATCTCTTTAAATCTATCCGTTGAAGTCATCTGATGAGCCATTAAATGCGTTTGACATTTCTGAGCTTTGATGGAGACTTTTCTGAACATCTTCTGAATTGCAATCCGCCCATCGACACGACACTAGACTACTTTCTCACCTAACACCTAAAAAGGTATTTTCCTCTGCCCAATGGTCCTTTTCTTAGCTTTTTGAATACGTTTCTTTTGATCAATACTAAGGATATCTTTTGTATCGTTGGGACTGGTGAGAGCTTCAACGTTCAAAACTCATTCCACATTTGTTGGAATTTGTTTCTAAACAAGAGATAGGGCTCGACGCTTCTGACACAAGACAAATGATACTCTACGATACATATCGTGGTGTCTTGTCATATTTGTGCTTGGTCTGAATAGAACACTACGATTTCTTTCAATAGTTTTGCATACTACGATCTTCACTTGCTCGTTTTGCAGTCTCTATGCTTCCGAGAGCACACTACGATCTCAGAGTTAGCTTCGGCAAACGTCTGGACCACTCTACGATTACTAGAGAGGCCCTTTAAGGCAAATATACAACGATCATCTCAGCACTACGATCCTGCCTTAGCTTCTGTATTTTGTTGATCAGCCGGATAGACTACGATTCACTTCAAGCCCTATCTATTTCTTTCTAGCCATAGATCAACCTAACATATTTGATCTCTTTCTCTATACAAGTGAACATTAAAGGCTAAGATCAACCTAACAATTTTGATCTATCACTAAGTCCTTGTACACATATTCCTGGAAGGACTTTACACATAATCATGAGCATTTATATTAAACATCAAATCGCAATATGCATTCTTCCAACACAAACCTCTCCTTGGCAGAACTTCTAGACATCGTTAATATTGCAAATAATAATTTTAATAACTTCGTCGTCTCAATTATTGATTTAATAATATACAAAATATCGACAATAATTGAATCAAATAACGTGAGATACTATACAGCAATTACTGTAGCAATAATTGAACAAAATTGAGTGACTTCTCACGTAAGCATCAATAATCAATACCGTGTGCTACTATGCAACCATGCGTATTACTGTATTTTTACTACCGAGTAGTTCAACAGTTTTAACGATAAAACTTCCGCCGTTATTTTCATAAAATATTTTTGTCGTTTTCTTAATCCGACAATAATTCCGTTGTGGGATCCACCAATGATTGTACCGTCGTACGGATATTCCCCGACAAAAAGAATATTCCCCGACCAATCGAATATTATATAACAACTTGTATACTTTGCAAAATTTATAAATACTACCCACAACTATAACATTATCTCAAATCCACACCATAATATTCAAAAAAATATTTCGAGAAAAATTAAATCTTTATTCGTAAAATTTTGGGTTTTACATCACAACCACAAATTATCCATGCACTACAGGCCAAGGATATTCGTGTATTCATCAATGGTCATGATCATGCCAACAACTGTCCATCAATGCACTACGGGCCAATGAGGACTTTTACCACATCATTTGTAATATTACGGTCATGATTATACCGATTAATCCCTGGTCATAATCATACCAAGTCCATCTATGGCAATGATATAAGAATTCAATCAAACAAGTTCAAGAATTAATTTATCCAGAAACTAATAACGTCCAAATTGTCAACATGATACTTCTTTGTAGAGTAAAATTCAAGAATGCTCAGAAGAATATTTTCATGAAAAGATACTGGATGAAGCGCAAATATCAAGGATATTCCACTAATTTCATGGAGTATAGAAGTCAAAACTTTAACCAACCGAGTATAATAAAGAATGGAAGAACAAAAGAAATCACCGTACATCGATAGACCGCATGCAGAGCATGTGTTATTCCAATGAATAATAAATAACGGAACCGGTCGGTGCGAAATTACACCCCCGAAGCGGGATATTCCAACGAATAATAAAGAATGGAATAACAACAGAAATCACCATGCATGCGATAGATCGCACAGACAGGTTATTCCAACAGAATAATAATTAATGGAACCAGGTGAGGCGTAATACGCACCGACAAGATATTCCAACAGAATAATAAATAACGCAACCAGGCCATGCGTAAACGCACAGACAAGATGTTCCAACAGAATAATAAAGAATGGAATAACAGAAGAATTTCACCATGTATGCGGTGCTTGCATGTATACGTATTATTCCGACATAATGATAAAAATGGAATAACGTAAGAATTTCACCAAGTATAGGGTAGCTCACAGCGTATCTGAGTTATTCCATGAGAATAATAAAGATTGGAATAACGAAGTTCTCTTCATGAATACTGAAAGAAATAATACCTCTTACCTTAGAAAAGCTGGATATAGGAGTAGTGAAGTATCGAATATTTTTTTTTTTCTTTCATAGTTTCTCTCTCTAGTTTCAAAGAATTAAGTAAGAAATAATGAAGGAATGAGCTTCTATTTATAGGAGAATGGACCTAATAGTAACTAATTCATGAACGGTCCAGATTGATTTACTTTTAAACAGACGGTCCATATTGATTTACTATGCAAAAGATAAATAAAATATTATAATAAAACAAAATTTTTAAATAAAATATAATATATTCTATTTATAATCTAATAAAACGAATAAGCTCAGATAAAAGTATTACATTTTTATATAAAAAGATTTTACTATACAAACACTATCACGAGTACTTATGCATAATAAAATATAATATATTCTAATTATTGTCTAATAAAACAAATAACTTTATAAAAGTATTACATTTTATATAAAAAGATTTTACTATGCAAAATACTATGCATAATAGAATATAATATATTCTATTTATAGTTTAATAAAACAAATAACTTTATAAAAGTATTCTGTTTTATATAAAAATTTTTTCTGTTTTATTACATTAATAATACTAATAAAATAAAATTTATATATACATATATATAATATATATATATATAAATTTCTGTGACTTCATAAAAAGACACCTCAATATATTTAACAACATTTATCATCATTATTAATCGACCAAGTCGTTCCCAGGAAAGAGGGGGCTTTCCAATAAGGATTTCTCCCTATTGACGCGCAATTAGGTGATTAAACCTCTCCTTGGCAGAACTCCTAGACATCGTTAATATTGCAAATAATAATATTAATAACTTCGTCGTCTCAATTATTGATTTAATAATATATAAAAATATTGACAATAATTGAATCAAATAACGTGAGATACTATGCAATAATTACTATAACAATAATTGAACAAAACTGAGTGACTTCTCACGTAAGCATCAATAATCAAAATCCTGTGCTACTATGCAACCACACGTATTACTGTACTTTTAACACCGGGTGTTTCAACAGTTAATGGTAAAACTTCCGCCGTTATTTTCATAAAATATTTTTGTCATTTTCTCAATCGACAATAATTACATTATGGGGTCCACTAATGATTGTCTTGAGTCGTATTTAATATTCCCCGTTAAAATGAATATTCCCAAACCAATCGAATATTATAAAACAACTTTCATACTTTGCAAAATTTATAAATATTACCCACAACTATAACATTATCTCAAATTCACACCATAATTTTGAAAAAAATATTTCGAGAAATTTAAATATTTATTCATAAAATTTGGGGTCTCACAATTCAATTAAGATTTTTAAAGACTTTTAAAAAAATTAAAAGTTTAGTTGTATTCAATCAAGACATTTAAAGAGTTTATAAAAGTTTACTGGTATTCAATTATAACTTTTTTAATGTCTTTAAAAGTTAGGTGGTATTAAATTAAGATTTTTACAAAGTATAAAAGTATTTTGGTATTCAAAAAGTCATAGAGTTTTTAGATTTCTATCAAATGGTAGAGTTTGACAGACTGTAGAAGAAAAATTATAACTATCAACCTATAACAAAAGTTTGACCTCATCTCTAAAGACTTCTAAATATTAAATATAAAGGTGAAAATTTGAATCGCCAATAAAGAGGGAACCCAGAAATTCGCGCTGTAATACCCAGAATTTTTTTTTACAAATAAATAAAATAAATAACATTTAAATTTATATTTTAAATAATTTAATTGGACTTTGTCTTTTGTTGGGTCAAACTAGTTATTTATTTTATATGGGCTAATAAGTATTAATATGTGAATGATAAATTAATTTGGTAAAATTTGAGTCTTAAAACTAATTGGATTTAATTTATACGTGGATAAAAATAAATCATATTATAATTAAGAGAATTAACAAGATATATTAATAAGTAAACAAATAACTAAATACTTAATCTGTCTCGCGGTATGTGTAATCGAGAAAAGAGAGAAAAAACACAATAAATTGGTAAGGGAGAAAGCGTCAATTCGAAATCTTTCAATACAAAGACGAAAGAAATTTGTTTAATAAAGGTGAGATAAAATCATGAAACTCTCAGATCAATTGTAAAGATTACGTATGTATATATATTTAAAACTTTTGTCTTATTATTAATTATATTGCATAATTTGGTAAAGGAGGGATTATTTATATATATATATATATACAGAACCGATCAGGTGAGGGCTCCCTTACTCTTTTAAAATGCGGACTTTTTTTTTTTATAAAAAATAACAACTAATTTTTTTTTTAATATTTTATGGAACTGGAAGTTTTTCATAATACAATATTTTGGGAGTGATTTGGATACCTATACCAAAAAATATATATACAATGCGCACAGCATCGCATGCACTGCTTTTGTTATACGTATCCAAATCACATCCAAAACATCAGATTATGAAAAAATTCGATTCATATAAATAAACTTTTTTATAGTTGTTTTAAAAAAAAATCCAAAAAAAAAATCCGTATTTTAACAAAGTAAGGGAGCCCTTACAGGAATCGGACCCTATATATATATATATATATATATATATATAGTAGTAAAGCAATCAATATGATATTGAATCACACGCTCGCACAAGAGTGTGGATTTCGTTTACTGCGAAGGAAAAAAATGAAATCATGGAGTCAATAATTGAATAATCAGAAGCCATGTAATAAATATATTATAATATATATGTATTCTAATACTTAAATAAAATATATTGTCATGACTTGAAATTCTTGTATAATATGTTTTTTAAAAGTTGTGATCATAAGCAGTGTATTATTATTTATAATATATGCACTAAAAAATATAATAAATAATTTAATTGTGTAGCAAAATTTTAATCTTAAATCTAATAATCTTTCAATTTTATATATTAGAAGTATACAAAAGTCTATCTCAGTCTTGATAAAAAATTTATAAAAATCTGTTACTTATTTTATAGAGTCTATAAAAGTCATTTTAAAGAAGTCTTTAAAATCTTTAAAAATCATTAAAATCCATAAATTATACAAAAATATGTTATTTAAAAAAAATATTTAAAATAACCCTAAGGATTGATTTGGTAAATTTTATAATTAGAAGCTGAGTTTTCCAATTTGAAGGATCGCCATATAAAAATATTGATTAGATAATTTATAATTTTGATAATAATATTATTTAAAAATTTTAAATTTTTAAATTAAAATTAAGTTAATACATATTAAAATTTAAAAATATCTCAAGGTTGTAAGTTAATATTTAGTTAATTTTATAATTAAAAAGAAGACAATTTTTGTGAACATAATTCTATACGTAGAAAATTCAAATAAAATGAACATGAAAATAACCTAAAGTTTTAACAGTCTACAATCCGGATTGTTTGGGTGTCCCGTTCCCCCCGTCTCTATTTCTTTCGGTGTGTTTGCTGTGTTCTTCCGGTACCCTACCAATCAATGCAACGCCACCCTCTGCTCTGTATACCCTTTGGAAGAAGGAGAAGAAGCTCAACAACTTCATCAATGGCTTCTAGTAGCTGCAACGATTCATGAACTCTCTCCTCGCCCGAAATGGTAAAGCCCCTCAAATCCCAATTTATCTTTTACCTCCATAGGCTTTATCCTGTATTGCGTTCTCATTCTTTCCTCAATTTTTCATCTCAACCCGATTTTGTATCTGAAATCTGCTCCGCAACATTAGTGTATAAGGTTTGTCACATCTTAAGCCATTCTCAATGGCACTCAAGCTCAGAACTCAATCGTTTGAGCCCTAATCTCAATCCCCATCACGTTTCCAAGATTATTGACGCCCATAAAAGCATTGATACTGTTTTGAAATTCTTTTATTGGGTCTTTAAGAGGCCTTTCTACAAGCATGACAGGAACTGTTTTGTGGCCATGTTAAATAGGCTCATCCGTGATCGGCACTTTGAGCCTATGGATCATGTTAGGATTTTGATGATCAAATCGTGTAAAAATGAGGAAGAAATGAAATGGGTTGTTGAGTATTTGAATGAAATTAGCAAGAAAGGTCTTGGGTTTAGTTTGTATAGCTGTAATACTTTGTTGATTCAATTAGGTAAGTTTGATATGGTTGTGGCTGCTCAAAGTTTCTATCAGCAAATGTTGAGTACTGGGATCCAACCGAGTTTTTTGACACTAAATACAATGATTAATATATTGTGCAAAAGGGGGATGATTCAAGAGGCTGAGTTTTTTCTAAGTAAGATCTATCAGAATGATTGGAACCCGGATGTGTTTACATATACATCTCTAGTTCTCGGTTATTGTAGGAACAGGAACTTAGATGCAGCATTTCGAGTTTTTGATAAGATGGTGAAGGAAGGGTGTGATCCGAATTCGGCAACCTATTCCACTCTTATAAATGGGCTTTGCAATGAGTTGAGGGTGGATGAGGCACTGAACATGCTTGAAGAAATGTTTGAGAAACAAATTGAACCTACAGTACGAACATACACAGTCCCAATTACTTCGTTATGTGTGATTGGGCGGGTGAAGGAAGCGCTTGATCTTGTATCCTGCATGAGGAGGAGGGGTTGTTTGCCGAATGTGCAAACTTACACAGCTCTAATAAGTGGGTTGTCTCGATCAGGGAAATTTGAGGTGGCAATTGGATTTTACAACAAGATGTTGAGGGTTGGCTTGGTTCCGAATAAAGTTACGTACAATGTCTTGATAAACGAGTTATGTACATCAGGGAGATTCAGTGAAGCTCTAAATATTTTCGATTGGATGGAGAGACATGGTAGCTTGCCAAATACTGAGACCTACAATGAAATTATGAAAGTCCTGTGCATAGTTGGACAAATAGAAAAGGCTATGGTACTTTTCAATAAAATGCTGAAGGTGGGTCTGCCACCAACAGTTGTTACATATAACACGCTCATTAGCAGATACCTAAAATCTGGTAATTTGAATAATGCTTTGAGAATACTGGAATTGATGAAGGAGAATGGATGTGAACCAGATGAGTGGACTTATTCTGAACTTATTTCAGGGTTCAGCAAGGCAGGTAAGCTTGATTCAGCTTTGAATTATTTCCAAGAACTGATAGGACGGAATTTGAGGCCAAATCAGGTCAGTTATACAGCTCTGATAGATGGTCACTGTAAGAAAGGAAAATTCGATGATGCGATATCATTACTTGAGAAGATGGAAGCAGATGGTTGCAGTCCAAACACTGAAACTTACAATGCTTTTATAAATGCTTTTGCCAAAGAAAATAGGTTTGATGAAGCAGACAGACTATGTGCTAAGATGGCAGAGATAGGGTTGCTGCCAAATGTCATCACCTACACAAGTTTGATTAATGGGCTTTGTCGGAATGGTGGAACACATCATGCATTCAAGATTTTCCACGATATGGTAGAAAGAAATTGCTTGCCTAATTTGTACACTTATAGTTCCCTCATCTACGGATTATGTCTAGAAGGCCAGGCTGATCGTGCAGAGCTTTTAATTGAGGAAATACAGAGAAAAGGATTGGCTCCTGATCACGTGGTGTATACCTCATTAATTGATGGATTTATAATGTTGGACAGGCTAGATCATGCATTTTTCCTTCTTCGACGGATGGTTGATGTGGGCTGCAAACCCAATTATCGAACTTATAATGTCTTATTGAAAGGTTTGCAAAAGGAATGTCAGTCTGTTGTGAAAAAGGTTGCAGTCCAACATGAAGCAGTCTACAGTTTCAGTCCAGATAACAAGGATATTAGCTTTAAAGTCGTATGTAATCTGTTAGTTAGAATGTCAGCGAATGGTTGTGAACCCACTGTTGATACCTACAGTACTCTTGTTGCTGGTCTGTGTAGAGAAGGAAAAATTAGCAAGGCACACCTGTTGGTTAAAAATATGGAAGACAAAGGCTTATGTCCTAATAAAGAGATCTATTACTCTCTCTTAGGTGCTCATTGTAGAAATCTGAGAGTGGACGCTGCGTTAGAAATTTTTAACTTAATGGTAAAGAAAGACTTTACACCTCATTTATCAAGTTATCAAGTGCTTATTTGTGCTCTCTGCAAAGCAAGTAGAGTTGAAGAAGCGCTAGTTGTGTTTGAGAATATGTTTGAAACACAATGGAATGCTGATGAGGTTGTTTGGACAATATTAATTGATGGGTTGTTGAAGCAGGGGGAAGTAGATGTATGCATGAAGTTTCTTCACAAAATGGAAAGCAAGAACTGTGCTCCTAGTTCCCAATCGTATGGAATATTCACAAGAGAGTTGTCGCAAGTAGACAAATGTTTTGATACAAATCAGGTTGCTGATAAAAAAAATTGAGTCATCTAAGCAATGATGCATCAATTCGAGGTTTCTTTTGATTAATGAAGACATACATGTGATGTTGCTCCTCCAGAACCCATTGAGCCTACATTAGATGGCATCAGAATTCCACCGAGTGGGAAAATGTTTTGATACACATCAGCTTGCAGATAAATTGAGATGTCTGAGCTATGATACATCAAGTTTAGGTTTCCCTTGATTATTTGAGTTATACAAATGTGGGTGTTGACCATCCAGACTCTGTTGGGCCTCCTTTTGATGGCCTCTTATATCTGCCGAATGGAATGACCTTCACCCTACCTGTAAATCAAATGTTGAGCTGCAGTTAATTCACACCTACATCAACCAATAAAAGTGAGCATATGGTGCCTTTCTCTTGTTCAGCTTATACTTCGCATGTTTGATTTTCCCTTTTCAGATGTTCAGTAGAAGAAATGTCGTATAAATTTTGATGGCCTCTTTTTGTTATAGAACTGCTCCAGTACGTCGAACTTTATGCCTCTGATTATGGATTTTGCTAATAACGAGGGAACTAGCTTTTAGCCTACAAGCGGAAGCCAGTCATTTTCAGGTATAAGATTTTTTTTCCCCAATAAATAACTTCCGTAGTAAGATGTTTAGTTCTCTCTGAACTTTGTTCAGGAGTTTACATTTCCAATTTGTGTCTGCAAACAGAATATAACCTCTGTTTGAAGAGTTATTGGTGTCAAAAGAATTCTTTATCATTTTCTTGGGAACTTAATCTAGTCAATGTGCTAATTCAGATTATTTTGCCAATATGCAATACTGATATTCTGATTCATTGATGCTAGAATCTGTGTGAGGCTTAAGTGGGAACCTTTTCTGTGATTTATTCCAAAACAATCAATACACCTTCTTTACTAGTAAAGGACATGGGACTCTGTACTCTACAATTATGTTGATAGAGTAGTAATTAATAGTATTCAAAACTGTTAGGGAGGCTCTTGAATATATGACATAAAGTTGAGATCACTGCACAACAATTCACTGATAAATTGATGGCCATTGAATTAGTAAATTATGATGAAAATTTTGGGTTAGACAATTAATACATTCAATAGAGGCTAGCATGCTGAGAATCTCATATATAATATCTGGAAAGTTTCTATTCATGTATAATGTCAAGATGAGAGCGCTTAGTTTGATGTGGTACGTGGAACATACAGAAATCGTTACTTTTCGTGGTACATAGTACGGCGGGGGTAAGTTTCTTCGAATCGCTTAGTTGGTACAAAATACGTTTATTCGGAATGTGGTACACTGACAATAGAAAAACAATTAGTTGCTTCCAATGATCATTACCTGACAAGAAAGCTTGAAATGAAATTGTGATCTTGTTAACCGCAATACAAAAACAATTAGTTGCTTCCAATGATTACTACCTGACGAGAATGCTTGAATGAAATTGTGATCTTGTTAACTGCAATACCACATTAGTGGTTTACGATCTTAATACTGATGGATTAGTGATCACGTGTACTGTATGAAATGATTGGTGATTATCATGCAATCAATTATGTTAATGCAGTAGTTTGTCTGGATTTATTGGCTGTTATACCAATATGTATTTTGGTTGTAGTTGATGAAAATTTGCTACGGTATTCAATGACAGATGATTATCATATCATGCAATCAAATTATTTTAATGCATAAGTTGCTGAATTTGTTGGGTACTAATAATATATGTATTCTAAATTGTTTTCATATTGATACTAGTGTTCACCACTTCACCCAGGAGATTATTAAATTCGATATACAAGGGGCTTCTAGATTTCTGCTGACACTGCTAGCACATCAATTTGGAAGAAGCTCAAAAGTATTTTCCTTGCATTGTAGCGAGTATCTGCTACAGAATTACTAGTTACCACTGTTTTCTCGTTGTGAAGCGAGTATCTGCTACAGAATTGCTCAAAAGTATTTGTTTGGCTTTATGTTTTAGTAGGAATCATCTAGTAGTTTTTAATGGCGGTGCTAGTCAATTATGTGAAAACCAAAAGGGTCGTTTCTGCAGTGTCTTGTTCCGACAGCTGGCAGATGATACCTTTGATCCCCAGAAGCCACCAATGGAGAAACCATCCTCTCCTCTTATTTTTTTGATACAAGAAAATTGATGGAAAACTCCATTGTTCAAATTGAAACTTTACAATGTTCACAAAAAAGGGTTTCATATGTTTTTCTGTCTTTTTCTCTTTGGTAAATAGCTAGACATGCTTGGCTGCTGCCAATTTCCTGGTGCTACTTTTGGATAGAAATAGAAATGCAAATGGAAATGGAAATGGGAGAGACCGAATTTGGAGTCCACGAGAAAACATGACTCATTTGAAATCCATCAATTAAAAAATAACTGCAAGTCAATCCGGACAAATTTATACAAAATCCATAGACTAAATACAAAAACACATTGATTTTGTCTTAAGCTGCATTGTGATTCTCTTTTCCTCCCATTTTTCTGTATAAGATATAAGTTATATATACCCTTAAATTTTCTGTTTCATATTGTTAGTTCTATCATTTTTTGTTATTAATTATTACTCGCGTAATAAAATATGCAAATATCTCATTTCGTATTAACGAAGTTTAATATTTACTAATTTAGAAATTATTCGCTTGAAGAAAATTAATTGTCAATACTATTACATATTGTAACAATCTGCATTGCTCACAAATCAGACTTCTCACGTTCAACGTTTTCAAGTGGTTATTAATCTCTCTACACACAAGATGGTAAAAGGGTAAGTTATTAAAAATTGATAAAAGAAAAAGAAGAGGTTGAATTGAATTTAGCTAGGTTTGGTCTATTTCCTCCAAATATTCATTCTAATTCTTGTCATTTTCTTCACACCATTATCTCTCCGATCTAAACTACACTGATAGAGAAACATGGAGAACGAAAAAGATGAATAAAAACATCAACATGATCTCTCTTATACCAACCAAAAGCATTACCCGTCTAAACCAATATATATATATATATATATATATATATATATATATGCAGTACCGTCCATCTTTTAAGTAGCCTAAAGGACAAGTTTACACGGCATTACCTAATCATTTATTCCCACAGACAATCTTCCAAATGCTACTCTCCATTTCTTTTGGACATATACTCTCACCCTTTTCCTCCCTTCAAAATGTCCCTTTGCTTTCATGGACACCAACTCAGCTTACCTTATATTAGAATTCAAACTTTTCTTCTTGGATTTAGTTCCAGAGTGGCCGATTCTCCCGTTCAAGAATCAATTAGGGTGGCTGAAAATCACCAGTTAATTGCCAACAGAAACACATTCTTCTCCTATATAAGCACATTACATTGTGGTACCTCTTCAAACTCCCAAAAAGTTACAATTAGTCTTACCAACCACTCAAGCTCTACTCCTGTTAGTTCTGCAGCATTCTATTGCCTCTACGCTATTACAGCTTTCGACTCCATGGGAGGGCAAAGTGGTGATCCAACTGTTGTCAGCACCTCGATTGCTCTCCTACAAGAAAGATTCAGAAAGTTGCAAAAGATGAAGGAGAAGAGAGAAAAAGATGTTTTAACTCTGTTTTCGGAATCTGAGCAGATTATGCCTGTCACGTATTTTGAGCCTGTCAGGATGTCCTTTCAAAACGATACAATTTTTCCATCTAGACCACCTCATCAAGATTCACTCTCTCTTGGACTCGACTTCTACAGTAAACATGTAAAATCTCAATCCATGAAGACCTCACCCTCTACAAAATTATGGTCCAGTGGTGCAGCAGCAACTGTGAGCCCATCGTATACTTCGGAGAGACCTGACGTTGATACTTCACTCCATCTGTAGACAGACAATCTAATATTTCTATGTTTCAGTTTCCTACTGAGCCTTTTATTTTCTTCTTTACTTACTGTAAGAAAAGGAAGAGGAATAAGGAGAAACTATTGTTTATAGATATTCTCATCAACTTCGTCTTTGCCGATTACAGGGTCTTGCGAGAAGCTACCGTTTGGACCCCCCTGATAAAATTTCTCATCATCACTCTGTTCTGAATTTTCATCATCTCTCCATTTCCTTTTCCAAATTCTGGGGATCATGCGAGTGATCTCTTTGGTCTCTGTCGTTGAATCATGATCTATCCGTGTAAATCTGACGGCTCTAACCTTTCTACAATTTCCTGCCACTATCTGCAACACAGAATAGAAGACCACAAACAAAATTAGTTCTATAACAGCTACCAAATCATGCCTTAACCCCAAAAAAATAAATAAATAAAGGAAGGAAGAAGAAGAAAAACAGGTTCTATCAAACATTGAAAGGGGAAATATTAATGGAAGACCAAGCATCGAGCAATGACGACAGACAAAGGCTTTGTCATATACAATAGCCGAGGAATGACATGTATGAATTTGTCACGAATATTTTTTGCCATGAACTACATTTTGTATGTGGAAATTTGAAAAGTTAGATACCAAAGACAAACAAAACTTCCTACAGAAACCTTGAATAGAAGAAGGCTTGGATAATTTTGCAGCACAAATTGTTTTTCATTTAAAAATTCCACATATATTTCTATTTATAAGTAAAAATTCTACACACAATTAATGGATTAAGAGCATGTGCTTTGGAGTTACAGTTAACAGCGCTGAATTGGTATAATAGACACTGTCAGGAAGGCTTCAGTGCCTTAAACTATATTCACAACCAGAGAAATAGATAAATCAAATCTCAGAATGCAATAATGTACTCAACCTATCTAAGTACTTCTAGTAAAGAATTTAGTGTATCATGCGGAAACTTCAATTATGGGTTCATTCCCTCTTCCAAGAGTTGCTCATGAAAACCGCAGCTATCTATCAGTCGATAGACTATAAGGGCCAGTCAATCCTGCTTGAGCTTGGCCTTTGGCTTTGTTTTGTGGGCGTATGATAAATATGATAAATCCGACGCAAGAGACAGAAAGTCCGGGACCTCAAACTATGGGCATATCAGTTATTTATCCAACGTAAGGTGTAAGGAAGGCGTATGAGCAAAAATAGCCCAAAAGAGGAGTGAAACAAGAAGAAAATTTTGGGACGAGAATTTATCTATATGGGGATAATATGCTAGCACTATATACCGATGATTTCAAAAAGTGTCACAACCTTGCAAAAGTATAACTATGAGTACCTCAAGTCTGAATATTTGATGTGTATTCTTCTGATCATGACGTTCAGTTTCTGCTTCACTGTAATCATTAGTCTCATCTCGTTTTGCCTTCTCAAGCACTACTCTGATACTCTCACCTGTTCTTGGAATATATCCGAACGTTTCACATATGAAACCAGATACCGTCTCATATTGATGGGCCTGTAAATCATTACAAAAACAAAAGAAATTGAGTCAAATGAATATTTATAAAATGAAGTCGGAGCTTAAATAATTGTGGCCTTCTTTGTGCGGGGAGCGGGCTAAGCAGCAAGGGAAGATATTCTGATGACAGATAATTTGTGGAGGAGAAAACTCATAAATTAATTCAACGTTTCACATATGAAACCAGATACCGTCTCATATTGATGGGCCTGTAATTCATTACAAAAACAAAAGAAATTGAGTCAAATGAATATTTAAGAAATGAAGTCGGAGCTTAAATAATTGTGGTCTTCTTTGTGCGAGGAGCGGGCTAAGCAGCAAGGGAAGATATTCTGATGACAGATAATTTGTGGAGGAGAAAACTCATAAATTAATTCTTATGTTTTGTTCAAGGTGGATAGGGAGTGGTGCTAGATAGAATTCCATGAAAAGAATGCTTTCCCCCTCTTTATCAGGCACGGAAGTAGCTGCCTTTTTTATGGGAAGTGGCAAGGAAAGATATTTTGACGAGATAATTTATGAAGGAACCTTACATAGGTTATCTGGTAGGTAATGTAAAGTGAATGGGTTAGAGCATTTATTACTACATTATACAGTAGGAAAAAACTTGTGAATTGTACTTTCTCCTATAGTTTCAATTACGCCAGAACACTTGAGGAGTTCACTCAAGTTGATCCTCTTGTTGAAGAGGAGATGCCTATTATTAAAATTAAAGCAAAAAAAATGTAACCCATCATTTGGGTTCAAAGTGTCAACTTAACCAACATATTATTCTTTAAATTAATTTTTGGAAGAACGAATTACAAAAATAGCTAGCTAGTATATAAAGAAACCCTAAATGCCATTTTTCTATGTAGAAGCAAAGAAGTTATCGACAAAAATACCTTTCATAAATATAATAAGCTATAACAACCTACAAAAGGAACACACCTCTGGCAAAATGATATCCAGATCTTCCGAGAGTTGATCAATTGATGTATTTGCATCAACATCAAAGATTCCTTCTGCTCGCATTACAACATAGCCAGTTTTTTTCTGAATTTCCTCCTACAAGGCAGCAAATCTACATGATTTATACAAGCTAAAAATAATATCGTTTTTAATGATTCAAGTAAATGCAGATTGCAAACTTTCAAACTTTAAAAAACATTGCAAAACATCATTAACCACGGCTTTTACACAGGACTCCCTAGCCTGAACAGCAGGAATGGATTGCATTATGTAAACACCTCAAGTCAATTGCTTACACATGAATTCTGAGCATTTCATTTGGTTAAATTCTAGGGAACATTTACTAAAAGTTGGAAATTCAAAATACATGACCGATTACCTTCGAGTCATTCTCATCAAAGATTTCACCAACAATTTCCTCAACAACATCTTCCAGGGTAACTATCTGCTCCACCCAGAAATACAGAGATTTGGCATTAGATTCCAGTAGGAATTTGGAAAATATTATCTATTAAAATTGTTAATGTACTAAATACTATTCCCTCCGTTCCACAAAAAAAGAGCCTTTTTTTTGCTAGTTTAAACACACACACACATGATGTCCTCAAGTTTTACCATCTCAATTTCATATCATGCCATCACTACTAAACTAAATACTCAAAATTTAAGGAGAACTATGAAACAAAATACATCCTTAAAGTTTGTAAGTTTTGCAAATGAGAATCTTCTTGTGATGTGTGAACATAGGGAGTAATAGTTGTCAGGGTGAATACAACAGTTAAATCACAGCACAAAAGCTAATAAAGCCTTGCTAGACAGCATCACACCCGCAAGCAATTAGGGAAAACTGAGGAGTTGTGTGTTAGTTATGAAACTATAGATGGAAACAATGCAATAGAACTAAAAATTTAACACAATCCACATAATGAGGGCCCCTACACATCACTGGATTGACCAGGTATTGGTAGAATTACTTGTAAAATACAACTGGCAAAATTTATGGAGATATAAGCTGAAACAATTGTACATCCAAATGCAATTAATGAGTATGTATACTGGCAAATTCCATGGATGATATTGGAATCCTTTCAAATCAAAGACATAATAAATAATTCTAAATAGAATTTCAAACATCAAGGGCATGAGCATACTCCCACAGTTCCTCCATATTCATTAAGAACTACAGCCATGTGAACCTTCCGGATGCGGAACTCCCTGAGAAGATTCCAGACGGACATTGAATCTGCAATATCATTGAGTCAAAAATATTTATTCTGAACACTTTTGTTGAGAACAAATCAGAGTTCATTTCATAAACAGCAGAGCAGCATCAATATAACAGACAGTCAAGCTTGAACTCCTAGACAAATTAATGATCAATATTTATGTAAAAACTATGTAGAAACCAGAATCACAGTATCTTTGGAGTCTGGAAGAATAACACATCCACGATTGTTAAAGAAAAGTACCAGGAACAAAATATGCAGGCTTGTGTGCAATATCTCCCACAGTTGAGCTTTCTAGTATTTCTCCCTTCAAAATTGAAATATATGTAAAAATTATCATTGTTATGCAAACTGCACAGCATATCGTATGAGTGATAGAAAATATAAAAAACTAGCTTGCCTTTTGAACATAATCTAGTAGATCCATTGCATAAGCAATACCCACAATATTGTCAATCCGCTGCTCAAATACTGGTACCCTACAGACTCATCTTGACACTATAGTTACCAAAAAACTAAGAAAACAGTTACCAACCACTAATGAGCTTTACATACCTGGAGTATTGATGAGTCACCCAGAAATGGTGGAAATCTAATAATGTTGCAGCCACATCAATGGCAACCACATCTATAAGAGGGGTCATCACCTCCTTAACATGTGTATCTTTTATCTCCAACACATTTTCAATCATATCCTGCAAAAATGGCACTTCAGTTGGATTTGCAGTGATAAGATCGTTGCATATATTCAGTAAGTAGATCAGGTAAAGTACTAATAATCACAAGCAGGACTAGCAACAAATACTAAATCTGAGTAGCGCATAAAACCTTTAAAGTTGTAAGTCACCTGTTCTTCTTCCTCAATTGCTCCACTCGACTCAGCAACTCTCAGCATCAACTTCAGTTCATCTTCAGTGACATATGGTACGCTAATTGATTAAAAAAATTTGGCAATTATGTAAAGTAACAAACATAAAGTTCGCAAAGGGTTGAAAAAGAGGATGTAATATAAATTAGTGTCCTTTTCTTGAGAGCACTAAATTTAATCATTTGCAAAAACAATTGAAGTAAGCCGACAACCAATTTATTCCTCATAAGAAACATCATTATATTCCATTGGCACTCATATTTCAAAAAATAATTAGTGAAAAGAGAACAAAACTGGCACAGTAAGATACATCAATCATCATTGTGAATTTGTGGTATGTGGGATACTGGGATGTGGTTCAATCTCGCCTGAGAGGATTCTTAATTGTTGACCATGCTACTGTAAGGAATAGGCAGAGATATAGAAGTAAATATAGGATTAGTGGGGGCATAGTTGTAATACTATTTGGAATTAATAAATGATATTGTGAATTTTCCTTTTTCTCTCTACGGTTCTATCTTATGATTTCTCCTCTCTGTCTTCTTTTTCCCCAAAATTTTTCTTAATTCTTCTCAAAATCCTTGTTCTACTTCTCTATTCCTTACAATTGGTATCAGGGTCGTTACAATCCCAAGGATAATGGCCACTGAAAATCAAAATTCTGCAACCCTAGAAAATAATTTTGAGAAATTTCGAGAATCTATAAAATAACTGCAGACTTCTATTGATGAAAAGTTCAAGCAAGTCATGAAGAAATTTTATGACTTGTGAGCTTCCAATGGAAGAGGTCCGGAGGTGTCTGAAATGAAGATCTTAGGCTCAAATAGTGAACAAATCAAAACTACAACATATGTTAATCAAGGAAATGGTGGCGCTCACAAGGTGTTTGATAAAAAGGTCTACAAGAGGTACATCAAATAGGAATGTCCTAATTTCTGGCTTTAATCAAGATGAAGATTGTTGGTGTGTTGAGACCTATGAAAATGTGACGGAAACTACCCAATGCATGAGTTGAAAGGTAGAGGCTTGGCCCTTTAAAGTGAGGACATCAAACAGGAGAGGAATGCTTAGCTTGGGCATGGATGGGAATCAAGGAGATCAAATTTGGACTGATCCAATTCAAGTTCCTGTTGGACTAGTTACGATGGCACGAGCTAAAAGATTCAAAGAGGGACTTAATGGACTAATCCAAGAGATTTGGGCTAAAATGAGTTCAAATACATTCATTAAAAAGAATGATTTTAAGTTAGTTAAAAGTGCCGGCCCATGCTATGTCAGAGCTCAGCAGCCCCAACACCAACACGCCAGGGCCCTAGCTCCCCATCGCACCCGGCCGCCAAATACCTCTGATTCGCTGTACGTAACGCTTGGGTCTGGAAGAATTTGTGAAGGAAATTGCACGGAATTTAGGAAGTTTTTCAATTCTAATGTAATTAGGAAGCATATTAGCTAGGTTTTCAATTCAAAAACAATTGTTTGATTATGTAATTTGTTCCTATTAGAATTAGGGTTACTTTGAGGAGTATAAATAACGAACATGGCTGATGTACTTCATATTATCAGATTATTCATTACTAAAAATACTTGTGATATTGTTTTCTCTTTTGGTTCTTTGAGAACTCCTGAACTATTCATAGCTTACTGTGAGGTTAAACTTGACTTATCATACAACAATTCATAGTTTTGTGCGACACCAACGCAAAATTCATTGCACAGTCGATTGTTTCAAGGTTTCGCTTTAATATAAGCGAAGGGTTGCGGTGTCGTTGGTGTTCCACCAATACAACTTTGCTAGAAACAATCCGAGCGACGACCACCTCACGCAAACGTGACGTGAAGTCTATCAACATAGGAAAGATGAAGATACGTGCAATTCCCTCAACGCTAGAGGAAATTTTTCATATTTTTTTTCAGCAAACCAGCCCCGCATTATATCGATAGAGATTTTGATCACCTCCCCAAGCCTGTTGCCTAACCTACTTGTGTGTGAAAATGTGACGAAGTTAAATTTTCTTAAGCTTCCAAAAGAGGATAAGAAAAATATGGTTGATAAGGGCTCTTGTGAAGAATAAAGTAACCAAGGGAATGATTTCTTTGAAGTTGCATGAGTTGCATATAAAGTGTTTGATGAGGGAGACCATGTGACCCATACATTTGTGTTTATTAAGTGTGCAAAAACTTATATTCAACATGTTTATTGGAGTTTCAAAATTTCTAGTGGCATGTCGAAAGAAAAACAAAACATATCTAAGCGAAAGAAAGAAGAATAAGTCGCGATGTGTTCTGATAAAAGAAGTCGCGATATTTTTTATTATTTATCTTTGTCGACTGCTTCCCCATTAATGTACGAAGGGAAATAAAACTCTTGTTGGTATCATCTTGAAAAAATTTCATTAACGTCCCCCATAGTTTGGTAATCAAGTCCAACCCTTGTTTTGTACTTTACAAATTTCACCCTTTCAGGTAAGGTCCCTGTAATTTTTTTATTTAAAAAAAGTGTTACAGTTTTTTTTTTTTATAGGTGTTGATATAATGACGTTTTTAATGTTATTCAGTAAATATGTTTGGGTTTTAATGTATATAAAATTTCATTGTTCAATAAACTTTTAAAGTAAAATAAATAATATATAAATTGTACACTGTAAACAACTTGTCGCTATACGGACGCCATGGAAGGTGCCTTATCATCTAGGCGTTCTGGCGGTCGGCAACCGTCGTGTCTCACCGAGGTGTCGTAACAACTATGGTGGGGACAATATCGTAACATGACTATAGTGTTGAAAATATAGAGTATTTCAATGTTCGGCCAAATGGGTCGTTGGAATATGCTCCAAAAGAATAGCACAATTGGGTGCAGAAAAGTACTACAACCCATATCTTTGTGAGTATGACCTTAATTTGATTTTGCCAGCAAAGCCACCTTTTCGGCCTTTGACAGTTTAAAACATGCCCACTGTTGGAAACTCGGGAGATCTCTTGAAGACGGTGTTTGGAAAAGAAATTGATAGTTATGATGCTGTTATATGAGACAATGAGGCCCCTGTTAATGAAAATATAAGTATGTTGGTATAAAGAGGGATTTTTGTCTTGTAATAAGGGGTGCTGCTCATAACGTGGTCAAGATCCTTAATGGCTCAACTGATGAGGTACTTATAATTAAAAGTGTGACCCACAGACTTCAATGCAATGGTGAATATACCTCCGAGTGCAATGGGGTACACTTCCATAGTTTAGAACATGTGTTTAGTATGATTATAAGGTCTTCCAAATTGCTGGTTATAGGCAGAATGAAGAACTTATAAATGAGCAGAACAGGTATACAGATTCTCGATGCACATTTGTAGCCATGATATGGGTATGTCAAGAAGGTTGGCCATGCAAACAAGAAGCATTTGCTCACTTTTGACCCTGGTGGAGTAATTTTTCCCTCTTATCTTCTGTCAATTAATCAATGCCCAAATGTTGAAAGTCCTTTAGTTTCTATTTTGGCTGAAATGGGTGCAGTTAGTTGTTGTAGTATGGCTTACATTTTAGCTGAATGGGATTTAATGGATTGTTTAAGAAAATATTTTGTGGTGACTTCTGGATTAGTTTTGGTAACTGAAGTTCTGCGCCAGTATGACATATTGGGCGGTGAATTTGTTATGTCGAAGTTGTTTGATGGAATACTTCAGTGGAATCATACTGCCTGGAAGGTGGTAAAAATAGGCTATTGTGGGAAGTCAATCGTCATTATTTTTGACCCGGGCGGTTGCGCTTAATGTGGGTAAGCAAGGGAAGCCCTGGTGGAGTTTTTAATTGGTTGTCATGATACTTTTATAGCAAGTACTAGTTCCATAAGGCTGTGGCAAGATGACTAGCACCATTGATAATCTACAAGCATTGCTAAAATTCAAATTTGATAGTAGGGTGTTTATTTTTGACCCAGGAGGATTTGCTGACAGCTGCACTTGAAGATGTGGATATTGTTGTGGAAGCTGCACAAAAAGCCCTGGCTTGGAAAGGAGTGAGTGACTGTGTAATATCAACCTTACCTTTGGAGCATGTTGTCCAATGTACTTGCTTGTTTTTCCTGCAAATCAGGCATATAGCCTAAAACCTTGTCTTGGAGTTGGGCTAAATAAAAATATTTGACTGGCAAAAGTGAAGAGGCTAGTGTGAAGGAAGCTTTAGAATTATCTCATTTAATTTCAAGGGAAGGGTTCTCATCACTCTTGTTGTTGCGGAAATTCTTATATGGGTCATTGCACAAGCATTACAAGGTCAGGAGTATAGATCTCTCATGAAGTTTTCAGAGTCATGGGTATTATTTGAAAGCAGCAAGAGGTGCTTTTTTTATTTTCTTTCTTTGGTTGAATATGTTACTGCTATTTGCTGTGTCCAATTTTTCAATTTCTTGTTTGTCAGAAACCCCACCCTTGAGGGCAAGGGTGTTTTTGAGGAGCAAGGAGTGTAAGTAATAGGAAAGGATATAGAAGTTAATACTATAGGATTAGTGGGGGCATAGTTGTAATAGTGGTATTCTAAGGTAGATATATAGTTGAGTTGTAATTCTATTTGGAATTAATGAATGGTATTGTGAACTTTCCTTTCTCCTATCTTCTGACTTCTTCTTCCCCAAATTCTTTCTTGATTCTTCTCAAAATCCTTATTCAACTTCTCCGTTCCTTACAGCTGCGTACAAACTGCTCCAGGATATTTGATTCAACTACTAGGGAGGCACGTTGAGGTGGATGAATTTGAAAATCATATGGCCAATGCCATCAATAAAAATAAATAAATCCCTAGAGCCCTGTCCGGCAGCATTGACTGCTTTTAGAGTCTTCATAAGCTCAAATCTTACAATATACTCTAATCTCAAGAGTAGACAATAAAGAGACTAATTTCATCAAGCATCTAAACCCCCCCCCCCCCCGCTTCCCGCTTCCCCCTTCTCCCTTCCCCAAAAAAAAGTGATAATAATAAAATAAAATATATAAAAAAAGCAAAAAAAATACCACAATAAAAGAAAAACATAAAAAAGGAGGAAAGAAAAGACCCAAAATCAAGATGAACCACCAGAGAACTATTTACTTAAAATTAAGTTCAGCCTTAATTTAGCTTGTCATTCGCTGTCCAAAAACATTTTGTAAACCATACAATATTTGCTCATTAAAGCTAAAAGACCTTTTTTTTTAAAAACACGAACTGCGAGGAAGAAACAGAATAGATTACTGAGAAATCACCTGCTTCCCTTTAAACCGAGCAACTTGAGCATCCCCATTGACAAAAATGTTACAATTCTTCCAACGGGATACAGTATCAAGGAAAGCCATGCAACTGGTCGAACCTAGAGGTTTTACATAAATTACTTATCACATTAATTTGGATTAGCATTAATGACGCCACAGTTATTAAGTGGGAATTGAAATGCATATAAAACAAAATTGACGAATTATACACACCAAGTTAATTAAGTTTTATTAATCTGAAAGAAAATCAAGCATACCACAAATCTAGCAACTTCTGTAGCATGGTGAACGGCTATACTTTTGGGGGTAATCTCAGTAAGGAGCAAAATAGCTACCTGCAACCGAACACAAAAAAATTAACATAATTGACTTATTTTAAAAGTACCGACTGATAAAACATAAAGCGTAGATTCAAACATACATTAAAAATATATAAGTAATGTACAAGTCACATATATTTGACCAAGGCTAACATATATTTGATTATATTCTGACAAAAAATAATAATTTCCTTCAGAATCTTGGGTAATAATCCCTCCATCCCAAAATAAACGAGCTAATTGTATTTTACACGCTGATTAAGAAATAAATTTCTTCCCCAAGTGTATTCTGTCAAAAAAAAATTGTTTTCTTTTCTTTTTTGGGGAGTGGGAGATGTGGAGGGGGTTCTGCCTTCAATTTGTACTTATGCAACTCTTTGACTTTGTTTTTTCCCCTCCATATATCTAACCTTTGCAGCTTTCATAATATACTGTTCACTCCTCGTACATTCTTTAAAATTTCACTTATATCATAATTTAGGATATACTAACATTTTGCCTTCATATATGGAAGTAATTCTGGGTATAATAAATAATAAATTTCCATTAAGTACTAAAAATAGACGTAGCAATCTATTTAAAGTACATGTTGCTAAGCTAGGTTTAAAGTATTAAGTGCCCCAGGAAACACAAGGCAATTTAGGCTCTTCTTGTATGCTGATTGTAATCCCCACAAATCTGTCATATACTCGTATCTCCCTTATGTCAAAAAAAACCAGATACATCAAATACTTCTTCCTATTAACTCAGTTCAGCACCTTTAGGTCCATATATTAACCCCTCAGAAGTACAGCAGTAACCATATTCTAGAACAGTACATTAGGCTAAATCAAGAGCAATGGTGGGGGGAAGGGAAGGCAGGATGAAGGGAAATGCCATCTGCTGAGGAATTGACCTTAAGGGATCCAAAGTTTTTTGTTGATAAGTTTAGGGAGATCCAATGTTCAACTCAGTTTCTACTTTCTAGCCACCTTTAGAGTTATATCCGAGTAGTTAATTGGTTATGGCATCTTTTCAATTTGCATATTTCAATAGTATAAGATTTCATATTGTATTATAGTTTACCAACAAAAAAAAAAAACGTTTCATACTATATTCTACCAAAAATCAACTTGAGAAGTATGTACTTAGGTATGAAACACAAATATCTTGGCTTGATGGATTAATAATATATATGGTATTAAGTTAGGAAAGGCAACAGACACACACAGAGGATTGAAAAAAAAAATGTGGGTCTAACTAGCAAGATGCATTATTATAAGATTATAATCTATAAGCATTTCTTTGACAACAAATTTTAAAGGACTTCTACAGCTAATCATCACCATATACCCTTTGTTCATATAGTTGATTGAATGAATGCATTGGCACTTACCGTCATTACACCAGTTGCTGCAGTAACACCAGCTTCACCAAAAAGTGTTGTTGCTGCCTCTGTGACTAGTGCTGTAGCTCCAATATTGACAACACTGAGAACACAATATGAAACTTTTAAGAAAAGCATTTTATACTGTGATTTGAAACATTAAGAAGTATGCAATCGAATTCTATGGTACGTTGTGCCAATAAGAATCGTTGTAAGGAAACGTGTGACATCACTATGAAGCATTCTGAAGACACCATCCTCTGGCTCTTTTTCAGCCAGCTCACGCACCTGTAATAGAAGAAACATGGTAACTGTTCATTACAAAAGCACTGAAATCAATAAGAAAACCTTTCGGCCAAACTTCTGGTTTTTCATCAATGAGAAACTCCACTAGGTCAAAACATAAGATAGGGCAAGGACAACAATAAGTGAAAAGCTGCTATAAAGCTGCCATTTCTTGATCATTCAAAAACAATTCAATAACTTATCGAGTCCTTACAAAATCCCGTGTGGTTTAGGACAAGGTGAAAAGGAGTAAGAGTACCTATCCCCCGCAGAGAATCGGTAGAGAAACACACCATGAAAGCAAAAAACTTTTCTCAAATCATTAATTAATTCAACTCTGAAAAATAATGAAGAGTACATCAACTTATATAGGAGATTAGAAACCCTAACTCTTGGATACCAAGTAAAATCTTAATTAAAAAAGAAACAATCCTAATAATTAAAAACTCTAGAACATTCTACTTTCTTATAATATTATAATATTAAATACTAGTATAATTATATAAATAACAACATTAATTTATCTCTAGCAATAATATAAAACAATTAATTAATAATCCTAAAACTCCCACATATTGTTCCACATCACTGTGGGCATGGATGATCAGAAGATTGAAAACATACCTTTTAATCCTCAGGGCTAGCGATAAACATGGATGTGAGATAAGGTGAGGAAAAACAGTCGGATCATATATGAAAAGGGGGTTCTTTGAGCCATAGGATGCAGAAATCATATGGATAATTCCAGTCTAGTGTTGCATCTGTTTTTCGGGGTGGGGGAGGAGGGGATAACCGAAGGAAATTTATTAGAAAACTTTAAGCATAAGAAAGTCTTGGGTGACTCTAATGTTCATGTATTGATCGCTTGTAATGTAGGAATTTTTTTAAGAAACTAGACCTACCTTCTTCATTTGTAACATTTTCTGTTGTCCTCATACCTAAAAGTCAAGGCTGCAACTGGTAATACTATAGGTGCAGAGCCCTCTTTAAGCTTTATACTATAATTTTTTATAGACCTTAATCATGTGAAAATCTTTTTGATTTTAGTAAGAGGGGGATGACAAGGAGAGGAAATTGATGGTGCAGGAGTAAATATTCATACTTAGAAGTGAAATAGCACCATATATATATACTGGATTTGTAAATTTCAAAAGCGAACCAAGGAAATTTAAACAACAAACGTCCTCTACTATTTTCCTTTCAAGTTGAAGCAAGCCAATAAGAAACCCCTTCAATTGGCTTTCCTAGGCCTTCTATGAAACAGTCAAGAGATCCACCAAAGTTGTTACGTCAGTAACATCACTTGTGTATTTACCGTGTATTAAGCATTGTATTCAGAAACTTACATCCAAGACACCTTAGCAAAACTTTTGCACTGTGTACAGCCTGTTGTAAGACATCCCTTACTGTAACTTTTCCATAACTTTAATTATTTTTTTATCAGTTATTTTGACTCTAAATATAGGGATTGGAGCAAGTAACCTTCCCACACTTTGAGGTCTACAAGTCCATAAATATATGAACTAATTTTATAGATATATTTTAATACCCTTCCCTCCCCCCCCCCCCAAAAAAAAAAAAAAACAGGCAACTTCACCGATCAATCTTTCCCAGCATGATCATGGTATCATATACTCAACCATCATAAGTAGCAAATATGATGAGATCAAGTTTATATACTTACACTATATAAGACACCCAAAATGCTTGGATTTTGGTACCAAATAGCATTACCTATATTCCTTATTCTTTGACTTCACAACACGCCTAGAATTTACTTCAAAACCAGCACAAATATATCTATACACAGACAATAAAACTTCACAAAAACATTATAAGATAAATTCCATTCAAAATTTTGGCTGTATTGCATCTAAAATCCATATAACAAGTAACAACAACATACCTTCCAAGGCCACAGGGTAGTAATTGAAGTCTCGGCCATAGAAAAGAAAGCGGATAAGCCCAAAAGTGCAGCCAATATCAAACCTTGCTCTTTAAAAACACACAAAACCTGTAAAACTTTAGGCCAAATACTCTTCAAATACACCCCATCCGCCAATCCTTCCATTGCCAAAGCTCTTTGGCATTTAATTACGCTGTAACCCAACACAGCCAACACAACCACCCGCTTTCCTAAAACCCCAAAATTCTCCAATTTTGAATTACTTAACGATTCACGTGCTATTTTGCGTTCCTTGTGGTGGCTAACTATGGAGTTTGAGCGAACTCTGGAGCTGCAAATGACTGGGCTTCGGAGGATTTGCGGGACAGGGTAAAACGTAGTCGTTTTGGTGGAGTAAGGCCGCGATTTTGGTGGGAGTTTTAGAGGGAAGTTTAATCGGCGACTGCAGGTGAAGAAAAGTGGATATGTGGGTGTAGTTGTGATAGGGGGAAATGTATAGCGGCTGAGAGACGAAGCTTTTGCTGTTAACTCCATGGATTTCTTTAGTACAAGCTTAACTATTCATATATTTATATATACACACAAATATGTAGTGTATTTGAAGACGAATAGAGGAGGATAGTGGGCGTGGTGGGCTGGGATGTCATTCTATACGAGCCAGCCAAATCCCAGAAACGTTTCTTTCCTTTTTAATTCTCCGGTCAAAAGTTAGATTTCGTTTGGGAATAAGCTATCGAGATAGGCATCCAACCATATGGAAAATATTTTATATAATATATAACAAAATTCAAAAAATATCAATCTCCATTTCATAAAAATAAATTTATTTAAAAGCTTTATAAATATTAAAAGTATACTTTATATTTACTCATAAAAATATTATTGTAACAATTGATTTGATATTAATATTAATATTAATGAAAAATAATCCTTTTAAAATAAAAACATTACAAATGAGATACTTATTTCATACGTAATATTAGCATTAATTAAGAAATATATAAAGACGGCCTTTTTCTCCCTATTTTCCTATTTTGAAGTTGATATATATATAAATAAATTGGAGTACATTCTTATTTTCTTATTCTCACTTTTTAAATATATGAAAATAATTTATGCAGTTGATTAATTTTATATTAGAATGATAAAATAACACGATTATGTGCCTGAATTTCATAAATCTTTTTTGAGACTAATAGTTTTTCTCACGTGTAAATGGGGTTTGCAAATGATTTAGCTAAATTAGTAGTATAATCTTTGAGTTGTTGTTTCCTACATTATGATTTGAAGAATATTCATGTTTATATTTGTCTTGCAGATTGTAAGAAATATTGGTGTTTGATTACATCTTAACAATCCACCTCTTACACTTTGTTTCTGAGTTTTAAACTGAAAAGAAAATAATAGAAAACTTAAATTAGAACAGAAAAGAAAATAATAGAAAACTTGAAGTTTTCCTTTGTGTTGTTTCTGAGTTTTTAATAGAAAAGAATAAAAAATTTAAAATTAAGGACGTGGGTTGTAAATTAAAATTTATTATATTAAAAGTTGAGGATAATACGGGAATTATAAAAATATTACTTATTCCAATCTCTTTTCCGTCCAAATCAGACCAATTTTGGACGGAAAACTTTGGCAGGAAAAGTGGTCAAGTTTTCTATCCATTTCTTTTCTTTTCTGTTTATTAAAAAACTCAGAAACATAAGAATTGGAAAGAAAACTTAAATTTTCCGTCTATTTCTTTTCTTTTCTGTCCATTTTAACAGAGCGTTAATGTTTCTTAAGAACCCACATATTTATATTAAGAGATTCTCTGAATAGTTAAGATATAAATATGAGTCAGAGGACTTTTTAATATAAAAATATGGGTTGTTAAGATGTATTAAGAATTAGACTGTTAAGATGCATTAACATGTAATCAAACAACACAACTTAATTAATAACTATATCAAATAAATAAATAACCTAAAAAACAAAATCGTTACTGTCCAATTATGTTTTTTTCTCTTAGACAAAA
Organism: Panax ginseng; assembly: GCA_020205605.1. Taxonomy (NCBI): domain Eukaryota; kingdom Viridiplantae; phylum Streptophyta; class Magnoliopsida; order Apiales; family Araliaceae; genus Panax; species Panax ginseng. The sequence goes on along the minus strand of CM035144.1, from coordinate 98,505,298 downwards.
TTTTAAGCCTTCGTTTTATATTTTAAGAGTATTATCTTTTAGTTTTAAAGAGATTGTGTCCTAAATTTATTATTTTGTGTTTCTTTTTTTTTATTCTCCCTTTTATGGGGAGTGTTATAAAATTATACATAGTGTGTGTAGATGTCTAGATACATTCTTACTCATGTCTAGATACATTCTCCTTATCTTTGATTGCAACTCCCATGTCCATTTAGTTTTGAAACTCATGTACTTTGAGTTTTGTAACTCCCTAATATTTATGTTCTTATATCTATAAATAAGAGTATTGTAAAGTGATTGATTGATAAAAAAAAAAGATTATAAGAATACTTTCTTTCTTCTAATCATATTTGTTCTTGATTTTAATAATATTTTATAACACGTTATTAGCACGATTCTCTACCCAATTTTGGGAAGAAAAAAAATTCTCTCGACTCACTGAGGATTTTCCTCATAGTGCTCACCACAGGGAGGTAGCTATCTCAATAAGTAATTATTATACACTAAAACATGGAGATGCAGGTTTGGTTCTTATTGGTGGGCGGATGAAAATGCATAACCATGTATGTTTTTTTGATTTCGCAACTTTCACAAGTTTTACTTACTCTTTTTGTTAAGCATATCTCCACTAAGTTCTAATCCATCTGATCTCCCACAATACTTAATTTTTGTCTTGGAGAACTACAATTCAGGAGATTTAGTATTCAGATATGCAAATTATACCATTGCAGTGACAATTTTTTTTGTTTCATTTTTAGTGAAAGTGCATGGTTTTTGTTCAAGGTTGGGCTTTTAGTGTTTTTCCTAGGTTTTGAACTGGGTGGAGTGTGGTCAGTTTACCATTGTAATATTGAAAAAAAATTATAAAGGTGATCTTTGGATCCTGTAGACCAGGCAAGGGCTTTACTACAAGGACCACTTAGTCTTCTTATGAAAATATTGAAAGCTATAGTGACTAACCTACATCAGTAACTATTCAGAATTCCTTAAACAAGATTTAGTTATGTTATGTGTGTTGGGCAGTTACAATTGTGTTAAATAGGCATCCTGACTAATTGACAGTTTTAGAATTCTAGTTCAAGAATAACACTTTACTTTTATTATAGCATTCAGACCTTTTTTCATAAAAATTTATTTTTATCATTCAGTAAATTTAATTGAAAAATAAAAAAAAGGAAAAAAAATAGTTATACATCATGTTTGATAGTCATGCACATGTGGATAGTTATAATAAACTAAATTTCTAATGATTTTTGATATATTTTTGTATGAAGTTACAATGACAAATATACTTAGTAGTGTTGGTTTGTTATTAATTTTAGTGGAAAATTTTAGTTTCATATTTTACTGCATTTCTATAAATTGTTTCATTATAATTAAATCTAAACATATATAATTATTTAATTTGATGGGGAATATGTTTAGTTATTTAATATTCAAATTTTATAAATTTGAATTTGTTGCCCTTGATTTATATTGAGCAAGAATTATTTGTAATGAAATCTTGATGCTGAGATTCATATAAAGGCAAAGAACTTTGGAGATACAATTATAGTTGACAATCATGCATCCCTGCAGGATCATGCAAAATTAATGATTTTTATTCGTTATCATCTCCATGAAAAATTAAAAGTTGAGTACATTACAGTAAAAGACTCACTTGTCTTATGAAATGATTTAAAAGGAAAAAAATTTAAAAGTGTTGAGTGAAAAACACTGATGAAGACATGTTAGAGAAAATATTTATTATATTTTCATCCCTCGAATATGCTCTTGTAGTAGCAATATTGTGAGTGTAAGTTCATAATATATTCCCTGAAGCGATAAAGAAAATTATATTCCTAGAAGTGATATCATTTCTTACAGTGGCGATTACAAAATAATGAGTTTTTATTTGAAAAACAATCTCTCGCTTGAATGGATTCTATTATATTCCTTGAAGTGAATGAAACCTCATTTGATAATCATAGAGGAAATTATGGTTGTAGTTGTGGTAGTAGACTTGAAAAGAACAATCAATATATAAAAGGGAATGTACCTGTCGTGCTCCTAAACATTTGTTAGATTTGTACCAAGACTCCATAAAAGAAAAGGAAATGGAATGATCCTGAAGATCCCATGAATTATTTTGACTTTTCAAATGGAGTGAATATAACTAATTTTTATATCTATGGTTTCCTTGATGATATGTTGATAGAAATGTTCATACTAATTAATTATTTTTATTTCATTATATTATGACATTATAATAAGTATTTTTATTATATGTTTTATTTATGTTTCAAGTAATAAAGTTAAATTTAGATTTTGTATATATGAAGTTGTATGGGCCAGAAGCTCATTAAACTTAATTAAAGGCTCTAGAAGAACGATTATTCATAAAACATAATTGAAGACTCTTGAAGAGTGATTACTCATCAAATTTAATTATGGTCTCTGAAATAGCGATTATAATATTTTCAAAGGGCACAAAACTTTGTATTGATGATTTTTTTTATATTCTTCTGAGACAAGCAGAAATTTGCTCAGCTTTAAGGATATACGTTATAATAGTTATTATATTGAAATCAATAACAAAGGCAGTGAAGAATTTTTTTATATTACTTCAATAGTATCGGGCCAGAAGCTCATATTAATAGTACTTTAATAGTATCGGGCCAGAAGCACATATTAGAAAAATTGTATATTTCTCTTCTGGGTTATATTATATTAAAATGAGAATAGTTGAAACAAATGTTGTAATACACCAGAAGTGTTTGGATCCAAATATTTTTATGATTTGGCATGATCATCTAGGATCAATAATGATGCATTGAATTATTGAAAACTCCCATGAACATCCTTTAAAGAACCAGAAGATTCCTTTACCTGTTGATTATATCAAAGTGAGTTAATTACCAAATTATCACATTTAATTATTGTTATTTGGTGTTCATCTTCTAAGAAAGAATTCAGAGTGATATTTTTAAGGTATATTTTGAGGATTGTTATTTTAATAGTCTTCCCACCATTAGGGGGAGAAAAGTCGTTGCCTGAAACACGACGTGAGATCATTGCCTGAAGCACGACGGGAGATTAATTAGAATATTTTAACGTTATTTAATCATGATCCTTATACAAATCAATATGAACTAGAAGTTCAAAGGATAATTCATTTGCAATGAATTGCAAATCAATTACCAAAATTATTCACCGATAATAAGAAAATAGTGATATCTCACATTCTAGCTGCTACTACTCTAGCAGAGATTGATGTTCCTGTAGGACAATCAATTAATGCAGTAGTAAATTGAATCTAAGTCACACCTAAAACATGAAATAATGATCGGTGTTAAAGATAGAATTTCCCAGAAGAAGAAAGTACAAGAAAAATAAGTTACAGCCTATAAAGAAGCTATACCCATGAAACAGGCTATAAAATTTATCAATCTATCCAAAACTTATGAACAAAAATCTCCTGTAAATAAAACTCTTGAAGAGTTATTCCCTGAAGAGGATGAGTTATCCCCTGAAGAGGATCAGGTACCTGAAAATAACGAGATCTCGATACATTATGTATATACAGGAGACGTATATATTGGATAGAAATAAAATCGTTGTCGACAACATATTTTCATATAAATTTGCTATGGATATTACCAGAAGTAATGATCATATATATGAACAACAAATAGTTGATGAATGTAAAAATATTTGGCCAATGTAGAAAGAGGCGATTAAAGCAAAATTAAATTCACTAAGTAAATGTGAAAATTTTGGACCTGTAGTCAGAACACCTAAAGGTGTAATGCCTGTTGAATACAAATGGGTATTTATACGAAATAAGAAAAATAAAATTATATGGTACAAAGCGCAACTTGTAGAACAAGGTTTCTTCGCAGAGACATGGTATTAATTATGAAGAAACATATGCTCCTGTAATGGACACAATTACATTCAGATTTTTAATTAGCTTAGTAGAAAGAGAAATTAATAGATGTTGTTACATCATATCTGTATGGATCATTATATAATTATATCTACATGAAAATCCCTGAAGGATATAAAATGCCTGAAGCATATAATTCTACATCTCGAAATATGTATTCTATTAAGCTACAAAACTCTTTATATAGGTTAAAGCAATCCAGATGCATATTGTGGTATAATCGCCTAAATGAATATCTTTTGAAAGAAGGATTTGAGAATAATCTAATTTGTGCATGCATTTTTATCAAAAGATCATAATCTGGATTTGTTATTATTACTGTATTTATTGATGAAAGATTTTGCTCCAGAAGAGTCGACAAAAATAACAAATTTGAGATGAAAGATATTGGTAAGACAAATTTTTATCTTGGCCTACAAATTGAACTATGGAATTTTTGTACATAGAAAAAGTCCTGAAGTAACTTTACATTGATAATGTTAATCCTTTGAGTACTCCAATGATGGGTTGGTCACTTGATATCAAGAAATATGCGTTTTGACCACAAGAAAATAATTAATAAACTTTTGGTCCTGAAGTACCATATCTTTGTAAAATTGGTATTTTGGTCCTGAAGTACTATATCTTTATGTAATTGGTACTTTGATGTATCTTACAAATTTGACAAGACTTGATATAACATTTGTAGTTAACTTACTAGCAATGTATAGTTAGTTATGCACCAACTCGAAGATATTGTAATGAAATTAAACATATTTTACGTTATCTTAGTGAGACTATTGATTTGGGATTATTTAATCCAAATGGTGATAGAACCAAGCATATTGAACCAAAATTATTTTATACACATGAGCCCCAGAAGAATGACAATATTGATCATGTGATAATTTGGTTGATATATTCATTAAGTCATTACCAACTATGATTTTGAAGAAGATGGTGCACAATATTGGCATACTTCGACTTAATAAAAGTTTTACCATGAACAATGGAAATTCTATGTACTTATGAAGGGGAGTAAAAAAGGATATGTGCTGATTGTACTCTTTTTCCTTCGCTAAGGTTTTTTCCCACTGGGTTTTCCTTTGCAAGGTTTTAATGAGGCAATCTTAAGGCACTAGAAGTTATATAAGAATATTATACTCTTTTCCTTTGCCAATTTTTTTCCCACTGGGTTTTTATTTGGTAAGGTTTTTAACGAGGCATATTCTTAGAAAATTGCTATAAAAGAACTCCATTCCTTCTATATGAAGACAATGCTGCATGTATAGCTCAATTAAAAGGAGGATACATCAAAGGAGATAGAACAAAGCACATCTCACCAAAATTTTTTTCACATGACATTGAAAAGTGTGGTAACATTGATGTTCAACAAATTCGCTCAAAAGATAATCTAGCAGATTTATTCAGCATAGCATTACAAACTACAACGTTTGAAGGATTGCGTCACAATATTGGTATCCGACAGCTGAAGCACTTAAGGATATATTCATGAGGGGGAGCTAATACGCGCTGCACTCTTTTTCCCTTAACCAAGGTTTTTTTCCATTGGGTTTTTCCTGGTAAGGTTTTTAATGAGGCAGTTTTCAATGCGTATGGCTATACAATAGACATTCAAGGGGGAGTGTTATAAAATTATACATAGTGTGTGGATGTCTAGATATATTCTTACCCATGTCTAGATACATTCTCCTTATCTTTGATTGTAACTCACATGTCCATTTAGTTTTGAAACTCATGTACTTTGAGTTTTGTAACCCCCTAATATTTATGTTCTTATATCTATAAATAAGATAATTGTAAAGTGATTGATTGATAAAAAAAAAGATTATCAGAATACTTTCTTTCTTCTAATCATATTTGTTCTTGATTTTAATAATATTTTATAACAGGGAGATTATTTTTCTTTTGTGTGATATTTTTTTTTTCATGGTATCATAGACTCTTGTCTTTGTATAGAAAAGTTTCATTATCATCTCTTGTATTATTATATTCTTTTCAATTTGAGATTTTTTTTTGATAATTATTTCTTATTATATTGATTGACGATGATAAATCTCTTAAATCTAGTTAAAACAATCATTCTAGTAGTTAATTCAGCTCCAAATTGAAATGGTCATTAAGCAATAATTTGTCCTACTATATATTTTTATATTATTTATTTATTTGAGTTCATATATTTAAACTCTTAGGCCTATATAAAATTTATACTATAGTACTCATTATAGACATTTGTCTTGTTTATTTTTAAATTTAAACTTGGGATTATTAATCCAAAGATTATAAAATGACTTAAGATGGAGGACTACTTATGGACAAAACTAGCCTTTATATCTTTTAGTGTAACTAGTATATGCTACAAATTATAATTTAAAGTATAATTTGACTGTAACGCTTTTAATTATGAATCCCAGTTGATTTTAATTATGAATTTTATTTTATTTATTAATTAATTAATTTTTATGCAATCAATTTTTATTAATTTTATATTTTTTATATTACTTTCAGGATTTTTGAGGTAATTGATTCGATTTGTACCGAGCTCTATAAAATTTATAAGTTTCAAAATAATATTTAAAGTTTATGGTTAATAATAGTATATATTTTGAGTAAAAAAGTTTTTTTATGAGAATAAAAACTTATTTTGAAAATACATGTACATTTATTATTAAAAAGTTTATCATTTATTTTTCTTAAAAGAATTTTTTTTCATAATGAGTTTCATCATAACTGTCTCTAGTACGTGTAGTTGATATGTTTAAATAATTTAGCTTTTATCCCTAGGATCGAGGAAGGACTAATATAAAATTATAAGTTATATCATCATGATTAATTTTATCGGTTTAAATAAAAAAGAAGAACATATAGTTTGGTAGTTGTCGACGCTGGGAAAAATTCGTCAATGTTTTATTTTTCCTTTTTTTTCTCTTTTTGATTTGTTTCTACCATTTATATTTTGATATGTCGATTGATTTAATTAAAGAGTGAGGTTTTAGGAAAAGACCAACATTAGTCGACTTATTTTACAAAGTTTGATTTTATTGATTAATTTTGATGATTTGACCGAATAAGACAAAGCCACCAGTTGGTACCATTTAAATGGATATACCAACTCATCCGAATTTTTGAAAGTTTTTGCAATATGGTCCAATATGTAACTTCGTATGATTGGTCTGGAAATCCAAGATTTAGAGAGTTCGGGGGCTAGTTTAAGCGAGGGAAAGGTGTTAAGCACCCCCCGACTTCCGTGAAAACACGGTTATCACATCTTATTGATTTCCTAAGCATAAAGTGTGTGCATGTGTGTGTGTGTTTTATTGTGCTCAGTACTTTGATTTTAAAGTCTTTTCTAGACTTTATTTGTGTTGTTTGAAAGTAGTGTTGTTCGTCTTTTGCACCTATGTATGAATAATTTGATTTAGCGAAAAGTTCATTTTAGACAAAATATACATATTAAAATAATATTTTGGGAAAACATAGTTTTCAAATCCTTCGCCCAAATAGTAATCAAGGACCTTTGATACTTTCTTTTATTTATATTAATCTACCCCGGATCGATTTATTATTTGGGAAAGCTCTTTTCGGTTTTGATTTGAAAATTGCTTTAGGGTGATAATGCATGCAAAGAAAGTGCCAAAAGGGTCGAATTATCATCGGGCATGGAAGTCATCTTAATAAATCTGAACTCCTGCAATTATAAGTTTTTACTATTATGGGATCTTAAATCCAAATTCTTGGGACGAATCCCTCGAACTTGTTTTAAGATCCAATATTACATGTACAACGATTTTGTAGTATCTAAACAAAAAGTCCATTATGAGAATCTAGTTAAGATTCATTCAGTATATCTCAACCCCAGGATTCTTGGGCTCACATTGATATGTTTAAATATGTATATACAACATCCTATACTTGATATTAGGTGATTATATTTGGTTGAAATCTCCATAACAAGCCATTAGGACCTCCTCACCTCTAGATATAGATCTATGGCTCTACGGAGTGACTGCGACTAACCAAAAGCAGTAAAACATCTAGATATACCATGGATATAGATCGATCTAGCATATAGGTTAGAGATTCATGCTCCATAACCGTTCAAAGGGTTAGATCTGGCTAAATCTAGGTAAATCTAGTCAAATAACTTGATTTACAACTACATATGCACAAAATAACCAATAGAAACTCAAGATACATAATATGTATGTAAAACGACAAGTTTAACCGGTAGAAATTGCAATATCTACATAAATCTAGATATAAAATAAATTTACAAAGTAAATGGACAAAAGTGAGTGTTTTTCACCATGAGGAGAGAGGAAACAAGCTTCTTTCTCAAACCTTACAATTAGAGCTGCAAACGAATCGAACCATTCGCGAACCAATTCGGTTCGAGTTTGGTCTGAGTTCGATTTGAGCGTCTAATTGAGTCGGTTATTTTGTTATTATTCATTTATTTTAAACTAATTATGTAATAAATTATAATATTGACCACTAGTCCACTAATAGACACATAATTCATGTAAGACCCCAACTTTTATGAATAAAGATTAATTTTCTCGAAATATCTTTTTGAATATTAAGGTGTGGATTTGATATAATGTTATAGTTGTGGGTAATATTTATAAATTTTTCAAAGTAAGCAAGTTATTATAAAATATTCTATTGGTTGGGAAATATTCATACGACGACACAATCATTGGTGGACCCCACAACGGAATTATTGTCGGAGTTAGAAACGACAGAAATATCTTTTTTATAAAAATAATGGTGAAAGTTTTACCGTTAACTGTTGAAATATCCGGTGATAAAATTACAGTAATACACGTGATTGCATAGTAGAACACGGTATTGTACCGTATCTTTGATTATTGATGCTTACGTGAGAAGTCACTCAGTTTTGTTCTAATATTCGAGAATTTTTTTATGTAATTTAAGAATTTTTAATAAACGAATTTATATGAAACTTTTGGGTGATTTCATTTATTAGATGTACATGTGTCGTACACATATGTGTTATTTCAAGATATGTGATGAGATGTATTTAAATGGTTGGTTTGGTTTTATTTAACTATTTAAATTGATTAAGTAGGGAATATTCTATTTATTACGTGGGATGGTATTAAATCATGAGATGAAGTTCGGAGCGGAATTTAGAGACGCGGACTGCGTATTCGAGTGCAGAACGTCGTAATTAGTCAGGATAAACTGTAATCACGAAAAATTTAGAGGTGAATTTGACTAAACAGATAGTCCCATGGCATCCGGAATGTCGACTTTAGTAAGAATCGATATAAGGTGCGCAACGTTCAGCTACGAAGTGCAAAATGGTCAAAATAATTTATTAATTGATTAATTGATTATTATAATATTTTATTTAAACAAGTCAGCAGCTGGTGAAACCCTTGTGACTCACGATTTGGGACAAGGGAGGGAGTATACGTATATTACATAATAACTAAGGTGGGAGTACTTTATTTTATTTCTTAAAACCAAAATCCTTTTATTTTTCTAACTCCCACATTCATTTTCCCTAACTCCCACTTTCTTCCTATTAATTAACTAAATTATTATATTATTAAGTATTATGTGTAACTAATAATTAGAGTTGGGGGTTATGGGAATCAAAAGACTCAAGCATATATCCATCAAGTTATACATATATACATATCACTCAAACATTTTTTTTCTTTTAAGAAAATTCCACCAAGTGAGTAAGCATGGAGAGAAGTTGAGAGTGATAGATAGTGTGGTAGTATTCTAGAGATTACATAGCAACTAACAAGCAAGGAAGATGGATAATCAAATTAACACAAGGGAAATTCATCCAAAAAGGTAAGCCATGAAACTCTCTTTTTCATGTTCTTGAAGAAAAATAGTGAAAAAACATGTATAGCCATGGTAAATGGTTTATGTTGATTTAAGTAAGGCTATGCTAATGTTGGTTTACATTATGAGAATGATAAGGAATGAAAATTATGGTTTAAACATGTTGCAATTACATAGAGAATCAAAGATTTCATGTATGTATGCGATATGTTTGATAACATGCCTTTTAGTAGTCAATTTGTTCAAAGCATGATGATTTAGTGAGTTGGTTTGTTGTAGCATGTTCATATATGTTGGTAGAAGTGATCTCAGACAAGTGGGAGTCAAGCCCATGCATGCTAGAATCAAAATCACAAAATTTTTTCAAAGTTGGTTGAATGTGAAATCTGTGATTTTTGGGTTTTTAGTCTCGGAATCATGGTTTATATGACTCGTTTAGCGTATGTAATAATTTTATAAAATAGTATGTAGTATGAAGTCTAATATGGCCTAAATTTTGTTTGAATCAGAGTTGTAATCATCAAGTTATGAAAATCGTAAGCAAGCATGTTCATAATATAAATTGCAGAAAATTTGGAATTTCTAGATTTTTTCAAGTATAAAACTAGTCTTGTACGCTTTTTCTATCTGCATTGGTTCGTGGTCTTAGCATGCTAATTTTATGAATGTTATATTTTGTAAAATACCTTGCTTTGTATGAAGTTTATTGTGTCCAAGTATCATGGTCATATCATCTTTAGATTAGCGGGAATAAAATCGCAAAAGTGGCTGCAAGAAACGAAAATTTGATGTCTTTCATGGAACTGTTTTGGATCATTCTGTTTCGGGGGCATTTTCGTCCACTGTGTTGTACTTTAAAAATTCTGGAAAAATTTGGAGTATTAATATAAGAAGATATGAAGGTCCTGTAAAAAGTTGAGAATTTTTGGCCATACGGTTTGAGAGTTATGAATTTTACGGTTAGGGACACTTTTTGAGAAGATACCCGAATAACTCTTTGTGTGTAAGTCCAAAAATTACAAAATTTTTACTGGAAGTACATGTGTATAACAGGAGTTAACATTGAAAATTTCAGAATTGTTGGAGCTAATCTCGATTTATGAAAAATCTGAGAATATTTGGCTATTATGAACTATTTAAAAATAGTAGATGAATTTTTAAAATTCCGGGAAAATTATATGTTCAATGTGGGACTATATTCTATAAAATCCCAGAAAAGAAATATTTTTGGGACTGATTTGGCATTTTTTATATAAATGATGCTGTATGGATAAATGAATTTAATTATATATGTGAAGTCATAATTATTAAAAATGAGATTTTTCGACTTGAGACCATTAAGCATATTTTATGCAGATTTTTGGTAGAGTTTTGGTCCGAAAAATGTCACAAATTTATGTTTCCCAGTTTTTTTTATTTAACCATGTGGCCTACTCATAACAACATGTTAGGTGATCGAATTGTATTTGAATACGTGTGAGTTTCATTTTTTTATTAAAATAAAAGGGAACCATTACACTTCAAAGTGGTGTTTGAGAACCAAATTACTTAACGTGACACATGTGAATAGGTTACGTGAAGGGCTAGTAGATAGCAGTAATTGTAGAAGACGTAACATGCAAGTTTCTTACCCTATTTTTCATTATGAATTTATTCAACTCTTATTCAGTTGATTGCAGCGAGGGTAAGTTTGGGCTTGTGATTAATTAATCATTCGTGCAAGCTCCTCTATTGTAAAGTTCTATAACTTCGATTTTGATGCGAAACATTACAGTTCCTATTGCAACTGCTATACTTTAAAGTTCGTATTCCCTTAATGAACTATATTCAAGAATGCTTTCTAGCGTTCATTCCAGCTAGATGTTTTTGATGCAAACATAGTATATTGTTTAAACAATTCAAATCCTTTGAAGCTATTTGATGTTTTGATGAGTGAAATTTATACCCGCGAATTGGATACTTTATGACTTAAATACTTGTCTGAATTCGTAGTTTTTATATAGTTTTTATATATTTATAGTGTTATTGCACTTAACATATATATTGCAGAGCTTTACAGGTGTTTTCTAGCATACAGGGGGAAAAACAGTCAAATCCTATATACCCGTGCCACGGCGCCAAAGCAAAGCTTTGGTCTCGTATGTACAATGCCGATCCTTTGTTCCTATTGGCGTCATCATCATCATGCTGTACTTCAACATTCCTTTATGGGCTCATGTTGTAAGCCTTGAGCTCCGTGTCCGTGGTACTAAAGTGGCGCTGCAGAGCCATCTAAAGCTTTTGACCTAACAAAGGAGGGAAAAACATATAAAGAAAGGGAGGCTGCAATATATAACACATCAGATAGAGAGAGAAGAGCACATATCATATTCCTTAGTATTTAGCTTAGGATCTGTTTTAGTTTTCTTTTGTAATTTCTCTTCTTTTCTTCAGATAAATGTTTGTAAATATAGATTAGCTAGATTAGGGAGAAGTTTGAATTTCTTTGGAGCATCAAGAGCAGTGAGCTACACGGACTGGAGAGCTTGATTCAAGTAGAATAGTTAGAGATTGAAGGGCCTTGATAGAGTTTCTTCTTATCTATTTATTTTCTCAAATTTTGTAATCTATAAATGTTGTCTTTATTGCTACTTGTATTTTATTCAATAGCTATGAACTGAATATTTGCTTTAAGGTTATAATGGAACCATTTGTTATTTAAATTGACTGTCTTATCTCTTTGGTTGGCACCATATGATTTGATTTGATATATTTATGCTTAATGATTCTCGCTTAAGACATTAGCGATGATTTTAGTAATTTACATGATATCGACGGAAGAATTATAGATTTACACACGAATATATTGGCATGTGATTGTGGGTTTATTTGCATAAGTTGTGCGTAGAATAGACATATATCCGATGCACCACGTGCGACCTTTGAGAGCTTAAGCTTAAATCCTTGTTACGATCAATTCGCATGACATATGTAGGATTGTATCTAGCTTGGGCGTTCTTTTACATTCTATATTCCTAATGGGTGGATCTGGAAAGGATATGTTCATACATACCTCGGCGGAGGTGTATGAAACACTTGTGTGTTCTCGATCGACAAATTATCGTGACCATTTAGACCCGAGAGAGAGAAGGGTAGCTAGTTTGATGAAACATAGCTTACGCGGTGTTGACGAGAATGCACGAGTGGGGTGAAGTTGTAACCTTAGTTTGTTATTCCTTAGATTTACCATTTGTTATCCATTTACTTGCTTTGATAATTAGTTATGCTTAGATTAATCACTCTTTCATTTATTGTTTGTTCGAATAAGACTTTAGCGATATAAAAGTCGGTTATTTGGTAAATATTAGTGATAGTTCCTCGTGGATGCGACACTCTTACTTATCATTTATTACTTGTTAGAATAGCGCGTATACTTGCGCGTGTTTAGTGATCGGTTATCGACCAACAAGTTTTTGGTAGCGAATTCTTGAGGAACTGTTATTCTAATATTGTCGATATTGATTTCAATCAATTTAGTCTTACTTTATAATATATATATATTTATTTTTCTTTTATTTGTTTGATCTTCCTTTCTTTTGTTTTTTAAGTTTACTGATTATGGACGATCAATGTTATCAATGGCCTTATGAGTGGGCGATGCCACCAAGCTTCGGAAGAAGGACTCGAGAAATTGCAAGTTCAAATTGCCAATGCCTTGAGGTTTTCGACAATCTTGAGTGTCGATCCACTCGAAATACTCTTGTCGAGAACGAGTGACTTTGAACCAATCTCCTATCATCAAACTGCCGGGGTTATCCAAACTCTTGGGACTATATCAAGAGCAATATCATGATCCGAATCATGCCTCTCGGTTTGAATATCGGTCTCCGCACTATGAGTGGACATCTCGGTAGAATGAGAACTTTTACGAGTCCTCAACACGTGAAGAAGAAGAACCGACTTGAAGAGCTTCTCACCATCTTTATCGAAAGAAATGAGATTCGGATGGCAAGCCAAGAAAGCCGCATTACGACCTTGAGAATCAATTGGGGCAACTTCGTCGATGCCATCACAAATCCATCGCGAAAATCTTCCGGTCTTAATTGATCTCGATGATGAAGCAATAGAGTATTGCACGGTGGATACACAAGGAAAATGCGATGAGTCTCGCACAGATGTTAAGGGAGATGTCATAGTGCAAACTAACCAATCGGTGGAGTCTGAAGTTGAAGACAAACGGAGCAACAGTGGTGGTATAGTCATTACTGATCCACAATTAGAAACCACGCTCCCGACTGTGAAAATCCTAGAGGCCCAATTGAGCATGAAGAACGCTTTCAATTTAATAAAGCAGGCGAATTAGTGGATAATTCCAGTGGCGAGCGATTCTTTGTGCCGAAAGATGACTAGATGGATGAAGGACAGAAGAATGGCCAAGCATCCATGTCAGCCAATACTTTAAAGGAATTGACAAATAGGCGGCATGCAAAGGTCATTTTTGCTTATGAGCCGGATTGAACGGCATCAATATAGTCAAGCTGATGACTTTAAAATAAGCGCTTGATGGGGAGGCACCCCATCTTGGTATAAGTTTTATCTGTTTTCTTTACTTATGTCTAGTTTACTTTGTGTTTGTTTGCCTTAGTTGCTAACATGGTTGTCTGATTGTGCATTAATGCTTTTGTGTCTATCATCTGCAGGCGACATGTTTAGTTTGATGTATGGCGTATTATAATAGTGTTTCAGAGGTTTTTAGTAATGTATGATAACCTTTGTAGTGTAGTTTTTATTTTTGCCTTGACATGTGCAGATAACAGACTAGAAATGTCGATGGTTGCACCTCGTCTTCTTGGCGTCGACCAACAAGTGTGATGCATTTCAGTGCTGCTTGGCCCATGATCTTAAGCTACCTTCGCTAACTTTCGCGCCAATACCATCATCAACAAAGGCCATCTCACGCTTATGGCCTTTCCACAATGAGACCCCTCTTCGTTAACTTCATCGTGCATGCATGATTAACAAAAAAGAATTCTCATGCACGGCATGCAACGAAAATTGAATTTTGATTTTTTAAATGCTACTTTTGGCCTGCAAATTGTGCCTATCCAAATCTATTCTCTCAACAGTCTCGGCAGCATTCCTCTCGACATCTCTCAGTATAACTCGGCAGCCCACAAGCGAATCCCAAAGCCAAATATTTGCCCTACATTCTCAAACTCCTAACCCTTAATTAAACCACACACCTTGTTCCCTCAAGACTCTAGGCTAAGTTCTCACATCCAGAAGAGATCAGTCAACCTAGGGTTTTCCCACTCAAGGTACTTTTAAGATTTTTGTGCAAGATGATATAAACTGTGTCGATTTGCTATACTCTTCTTCTTGCTTGATTGGGTGATTTCCACTAACGAAAATCGGGTTAGAGCACTTTCAAACAAAGTTCTGTCCAAGTTGGTTTTGAATAGCGCACGCAAGGTGTTTGACAAATTGCCTGAGGGAAGAAATTGAGTGTTTTGGGGCTGTTTGATATTGGATATTGCCGGGGTCTTCTTGACCTAAGTTTGGGGGAAGTTTGGGCATTGCTTAGGACTATTTTTGCATAAACCTACTGAGACTTCTATCATAGCACCAAAAAGGCAATGCTTGAGCGTAGGAGGGTCTTCATCGTCCGCCGCACCCCTACCCATGGGTTGGGACAGAGCCAAATTTATCAATGAGGAGGCCTGGAAAAGGTACAAAAGTTCTTTGGCTCACGAAATCGATTCTGGCGGGGGTTCGGTAGGATAGGAAAGATGGTGAGCTAAACACCATGATATTGGAGCGGATTTGGATCACTTCAAAAAACCACCCCATCTCAGCAGTTGTATCTGTGGTTCGGGAGTTCTATGCAAATGCCAATCCAAAGGCCTATTTGTTTTGTTCAAGTTCGAGGGAAGCAAGTGGCGTCTGATGGTCGAGGCCATCAATGCTTTGTTGGAACATGCCCAACTATCTGAGGCAATGATTACATGCAGTCGGGACTTCGCACTTATGATCTTGATGATATCATTAGGCGGCTTTGCAAACCCGGGACTAAGTGGAAGAAAAATGATTACGGGGGGAAAAGACCGGTTTCTTCTTGACACTCGATCGCTACTGGGAAGGCGTGGTTTGGCTTCATTTGTGCCAACATGATCCCCACCCATCATTTGAAGCGGCGTGACTAAGGATAGGGCGATCTGCTTTTCGCCCATTGTCACGGGCTACATGTGGATATTGGTGTGCTCATTCATGACTCCATTCGGAAGGCAATCAAAAAATACTGAATTCTTTCTTGGACTTCCTCATCCATCATTGATCACTACATTGTGCAAGCGAAAGGTATCCGATGGGGGCAGGAGATAGCCTTCTCCACCGATGACGATCATTGACCACGACTATCAAACGCTACTATATGAGTGGGATGGCAGAGAGAGTCTCATGCCGGAGGCGAGGATACGGGCCACCTAGAGTGCCACCTCCTTGACGTAGAACCAGAGCCTTCTCAAGCACACAGGGCGAGGCCCAGACTAGTCGAGGTCTTTTGGCGGACATCATGGCATCCCTCACCTGCTGCATCGAAGAAAAGCAGGATCTTTGAGGCACAAAGGCGGTGGAGGCACATAACGGCTTTGTGGCTCGGAGGCGGGAGATAGCGATGCGATGCCAGTGAAATGGTGAACAACTATCTGAAACATCTACACAGACTATTGTGGCGAGAAACCTTGAGTTCACGCCATACCGGTTTCGAGCCTCTGTCTTCCCACCTTACCCTCCACCATCACTTGCATGCGAAAGATGATCGGGGCCTTGTTGATGAGGATGAAGCCGATCTGCATTCTTGAGTGAAGCGATCTTGAGGAAGCCCTCTTGTATTAAATTGCTTTATGTTTAGCAATGAGGGCATTGCTCACCTTAAGTTTGGGGGTATTTTTGGCTTCTATATGTTTATTTTCTTATTGTCATGTTAGGATTGCCAGACTTTAGTACTTTATTATGTTTTTATTTATCAATATTGTGGTGCAGTCTTTTGAACTACGGGATTATGCTTGAAATTTTATCATTATGGATGCCATGAACTGTTTTTGGTTTTATTTATTTATGCTTTGATTATTTTTAGCATGATTGTGGTTTATAGCCATTTTTTGGGGCTTTTACAGATTAGATGCTTGTGCCATTTGAATGGCCTTTTTCACCCTATTTTGAGTTGCTATTTAGCAAGGGTGTTATAGTTATCATTATTTTTTTTTATTATGGCTGATGACAAGCACCAAGTTTTATGGTCTATCTCTTAGAGTCGTGACATGCATGTATGAGTTAGGGTTTTTCAATTGATAAGTTTAGACTGTTATTGATCCGTCCTTCTAGCAAGCATCGACCAACTGTGTCAACTAGTAATTTTTTTTTTCAAATTTAGTTCGGCGTGTTTATTGCTTTGAGCATTTGTTCACTCTTATAAATTTTCATTTTACAAGGTAATAAAAGGCTTAGACGTTTTTACGATTGTGGATCTTGGATTAAGTGCATGATTAGATATAAAAAAAAATAATAAAAAATAATAATAATTTGTTATTGAAGATTGAATATCGAAAGTCTTGCGGTGGAGTCGAGATGGGCGTAAAAATGCACTTTCGCCCAAAGCGGAGGGCCAGATATTGAGATGGAGCATAAAATGCACTCGCTTTATAATCTTGATTATCGTAAAGTCTAATTTGGCTTATGTTGATTACGTGGCCTTTTTCTTACTCGAGTTACTAGATTCTTAGGGGTGTTCTACACCTAGTGCCCTAAAGCCATCGGTTTGGGAGTCACCGATCAAAAGCTCATTAATGGGTAGTTACGATTAGCCTAAGGTAATTAAGGATTTGTCCAAGTCGGAGTTTACAGTCTTCATGCTAGAGTCTTTTGATCCGTTACTGCACTTGTGTCTTATTCTTAATGCTTGTTGAATGTTTAAGTTGCGGAGTGTGCATATTTATATTAACAATCGAATGTGCGAACTTATTTGGAAGCTATGATTAGTCAGGACGGTTGGTCTCCACACACACACATAGAATGGATCGAATACAACCTTATGCTTGAAATTGATTGAACCCTTATTCATGTTTGTGATTGCCATGTTCTCTTGGAGTAGTGTTATGCTTTGAGGCCATGATAACTTATATTACGAGTTTATTTATTCTTTTGTGTGTGTTTTACTTTTGTTAATGTGTATTAGATAGTTTGCTCGAGGACAAGCAAAGACTTAAGTTTGGGGGTATTTGATGAGTGGAATTTATACTTGCCATGAATCGGATACTTTATGACTTAAATACTTTTTACAATTAATTAGTTTTATATATATTTATATGTGTTATTTATTGCTTAACATATATATTCAGAGCTTTACAAGTGTTTTCGAGCTCTAAAAGGGCAAAAAAGGTCAAATTTGTATACTCGCGTCATGCGCATGAAAAGCTTTTGGTCTCATGTAGCGCGCTGCCACCTCCTTTGTTCCTAGACGACATCATCATCATGCCATGGCACCACTCCCTTTATGGGCTCGCTTTTATGGCGTTGAGCTCCGTGTCCAAATTCTACCAAAGTGGCTGCTTTGCGGCTATCTAAAGCTTGGTGGCGTTGCCATGCACCACCTCCGGTTCCCCAGACAATCAAGGTCATTTTTGACCTAACAAAGGAGGGAAAAACATATAAGGAAAAGGAGGCTGCAATATATCACACATCAGATAGAGAGAGAAGAGCACATATCATATTCCTTAGTATTTAGCTTAGGATCTGTTTTAGTTTTCTTTTGTAATTTCTCTTCTTTTCTTTAGATAAATGTTTGTAAATATAGATTAGCTAGATTAGGGAGAAGTTTGGGTTTCTTTGGAGCATCAAGAGTAATGAGCTACACGGACTGGAGAGCTTGATTCGAGCAGAATAGTTAGAGATTGAAGGGCCTTGACAGAGTTTCTTCTTATCTATTTATTTTCTCTGATTTTGTAATCCATAAATATTGTCTTTATTGCTACTTGTATTTTATTCAATATCCATGAACTAAATATTTGTTCTAAGGTTATAATGGAACCATTTGTTATTTAAATTGACTGTCTTATCTCTTTAGTTGGCACCATATGATTTGATTTGATATATTTATGCTTAATGATTCTCGCTAAGACATTAGCGATGATTTTGGTAATTTACATGATATCGACAGAAAAATTGTAGATTTACACCTGAATATATTGCTATGTGATTGTGGGTTTCGACTGCATAAGTTGTGCGTAGAATTGACATATATTTGAGCACCACGTGCGACCTTTGAGAGCTTAAGCTTAAATCCTTGTTCTGATCAATTCACATAGACATATGTAGGATTGTATCTAGCTTGGGCGTTCTTTTCTGTTCTATTCCCTAACGGGTGGATCTGGAAAGGATATGTTCGTACATACCTCGACAGAGGTGTATGAGCACTTGTGTGTTCTCGGTCGACAAATTGTCGTGACCATTTAGACCGAGAGAGAGAGGTAGGGTAGCTAGTTTGATGAAATATAGCCGCATGCCGGTGTTGACGAGAATGCTGAGTGGGGTGAAGTTGTAACCTTAGCTTGTTATTCCTTAGATTACCATTAGTTATCCATTTACTTGCTTTGATAATTAGTTATGCTTAGATTAATCACTCTTTCATTTATTGTTGTTGAATAAGACTTTAGCGATATAAAGTCGGTATTTGGTAAATATTAGTGATAGTTCCTCGTTAGATGCGACACTCTACTTATCAACTTTGTATTACTTTTTAGACTTGTACTTGCGTGTTTAGTATACTTTTCGACGTTTACCAATCCAAATTGCTTTGTGATCGGTATGAATACTAAGATGAACAACACTTGTAAAGACACAGGACTTTATTTTGAATAAGTATGTAATAGTTAATATTATTATTATTATTAATATTAGAGTTACTGAGATAGATGATGATGTATGTTGTATCGTGAGCACCATGTCCTGTAATCGATGTTACACGGATTTGGGGGCGTCACAGGTTTGTATCAAAGCCATAGGTTATAAACTTTGGGTGGGAAAACCTTAGACTATAACCTTAGGGAAGTTAGTGGAGGAAATAAGGAGATGAACTCATGTAGAGTTCTAGGGGTTGTGTCAAATCTATTTTTCTAAAACAAAAACATCTATTTTAAAATACTAATCGAGTTATTTTTCTTGTTTAAAGGATGTTAGGAGAAGAGGAGGTTAGAGATATCCACGTTGTGAGTGAAGCGATTAGTGACAAATTGCACTGAGTCTATAAATGAGGCGATGGTGACTCGGACCGACCAGTATCCTGAAGAGGAAGAGGAGCCCGAGGAGGACTCGGAAGAAGCACCTGAGGATACTTTATTGGATGAGTTGATGGATAGGATTACGGAGTTGGATGACAAGGTCCATGAGTTGGAGGAGCTGTATCAGGGGGAGCAGCAAGCTGCAACATTGCTTGGGGCATTGGTGCACCACCTGATAATTAGGAACGGGGATCTGGCTGACAAGTCATGCACATCGGACCGTATAAGGTGGATAAGGAAGGATGAGAAAGAAGCTATTAGGACCCACTTGGGACATACCATTAATGGGTTAGAGTTGAGGATACAAAGTCTTCAAACTGACAAGCAGATTATCACCACATTCTGGGGAGAAGAGAGGAGAGTTCGTGTTCGGGCCGAGAAGCTAACTGGAGAGTTAGAAGGAGAGGTGATATTTATTTCAACTATTGCGAAATATTCATACTAATGCTTTTACTTTTGATGTATGTTCTCAAACTACTTTATATACTTGCTGGGCAATTTGTGCTCATTCTTGCTTAAACCTTTCGCTTAAAAATTATATAATTGAGAGGGCTCGGGCAAGGACAAAGGAAAGTCTAAGATGAAATGATGAGAGTTATTTATGTAATAATTATATTTCCGCATATGATGTGATGTAGCGATAAACGCTAAGTTTAAGTTTCAGTTTATTAAAGGTTGTAAAGACTTGGGACTTTATTTTGAATAAGTATGTAATAGTTAATATTATTATTATTAATATTAGAGTTACTTAGATAGATGATGATGTATGTTGTATCGTGAGCACCATGTCCTGTAATCGATGTTACACAGATTTGGGGGGCGTCACATTTATTCAATTATTGCCACAGTAATTGCTGCATAGTTGTGACGCCCCCAAAAATAGGTATACATCACCTATTCTGAGTCGCCAAATATATGTTACAAAAATACAAATACAACTTAATAATACAACTATCGTGTAAAATACGACAAAACATAAATTGAGAGTTTTAATAAGAATATTGTCATCTAGACAATATCCACACTCAATGGAGTCCTCATTACATTTATTGTCACACTATTTAACAGAATAGTGAGGACTACTAATGCTATCATCTGGACCGTTAATCCATTCCCCGACTAGTCCCGGCTACGTTCTCATTTCCTGAAGAGAACAGTGAAAGAAAGGGTGAGCTCAACTAGCCCAGTAAGAAATATTATGACTAAGATAATGTAGAATAAATTATCATTAGTCTTCAACAATGTTAAACTGATAAAATATAACAAACATCAAGTTTAACTGCAGCGGAACAAACAATCCATTAAAAGAGTCAAGTAGAGAATAAAATCTACTATCTTTTATGATTTAAAAAGAATTTTCATTTCTTTTATCGCTGAGACTCAACTTAATAATTAATCCACATCATCCCTGCACTACGGCCAAGGATATTCATTAGTATCATAACCACAAATTATCCATGCACTATGGGCCAAGGATATTCGTGTATTCATCAATGGTCATGATCATGCCAACAACTGTCCATCAATGCACACGGGCCAATGAGGACTTTTACCACATCATTTGTAACATTACGGTCATGATTATACCGATTAATCCCTAGTCATAATTATACCAAGTCCATCTATGCACTACAGGCCACAGATGACTTTCAACATAATATAAATATGAGGATGATGACAATGATATGAGAATTCAATAAAACAAGTTCAAGAATTAATTTATCCAGGAACTAATAACGTCCAAATTGTCAACAAGATACTTTTTTGAAGAGTAAAATTCAAGAATGCTCAGAAGAATATTTCCATGAAAAGATACTGGATGAAGCGCAAATATCAAGGATATTCCACTAATTTCATGGAGTATAGAAGTCAAAGCTTTAACCAACTGAGTATAACAGAATATATGAAACTGCAAATTGATTTTCGTCCGCCATGCGGTAATCCACGTAGACAGATTATTTCCACCATTTAATAAGAAATGAATACGAAGGGTCATTCACCATGCATGTGGTAATCCACATAGACAGGTTATTCCAATAGAATAATAAAGAATGAAATAACAGAAGAATTCACCATGCATGCGATAGACCGCATAGACAGGTTTTTTCAACGAATAATAAATAATGGAACCAGGTCATGCGTAAACGCACAGATAAGATATTCCAACAGAATAATAAAGAATGAAATAACAAAAGACTTCACCAGACATGCGATAGACCGCACAAACAGATTATTCCAACAGAATAATAAATAATGGAACCAGGTCATGCGTAATACGCACAGACAGGATATTCTAACAGAATAATAAAGAATGGAATAACAGAAGAATTTCACCATGTATGCGGCACTTCATATATATAGGTTATTCCAACATAATAATAAAGAATGGAATAATAGAAGAATTTCACCATGTATGCGGTACTTCGCATATACAGGTTATTCCAACATAATAATAAAGAATTGAATAATAGAAGAATTTCACCATGTATGCGGCACTTCACATATATAGGTTATTCCAACATAATAATAAAGAATGGAATAATAGAAGAATTTCACCATGTATGCGGTACTTCGCATATACAGGTTATTCCAACATAATAATAAAGAATTGAATAATAGAAGAATTTCACCAAGTATAGGGTAGCCCGCGTATACAGGTTATTCCAACAGAATAATAAAGAATAGAATAACAGAAGTTCTCTTTTCATGAATACGAAAGAATAAAACCCCTTACGGGTACAACAAATAATATCCCTTACCTTAGAAGAAACTGGATATAGGAGTAGTGAAGTAGCAGAATACTTTTCTTCTTTCTCTCTATAGTTTCTCTCTCTAGAGTTTCAAAGAATTAAGTAAGAAATAATGAAGGAATGAGCTTATTTATAGGAGAATGGACCTAATAAACTAATTAATTCATGAACAGTCAAAGATTGATTTACTTTTAAACGGACGATCCATATTGATTTACTATGCAAAAGATTAATAAAATATTCTAATAAAACAAAATCTTTTAAATAAAATATAATATATTCTATTTATAATCTAATAAAACGAATAACTTTATAAAAGTATTACATTTTATATAAAAAGATTTTACTATCGCAAACACTACGCAGCACTATGCAAACACTATGCATAATAGAATATTATATATTCTATTTATAGTCTAATAAAACAAATAACTTTATAAAAGTATTCTGTTTTATATAAAAAGTTTTCTGTTTTATTACATTTATAATAATAATAAAACAAAACTTATCATCTTTATTATAATTCACAATATTAATCGACCAAGTCGTTCCCAGGAAAGAGGGGGCTTTCCAATAAGGATTTCTCCCTATTGGCACGCAATTAGGTGACCAAACCTCTCCTTGACAGAACTTCTAGACATAGTTAATATTGCAAATAATAATATTAATAACTTTGTCGTCTCAATTATTGATTTAATAATATATAAAATATCGACAATAATTGAATCAAATAACGTGAGATACTATGCAACAATTACTGTAGCAATAATTGAATAAAACTGAGTGACTTCTCACGTAAGCATCAATAATCAATACCGTGTGCTACTATGAAACCACGCGTATTACTGTACTTTTAACACTGGGTGTTTCAACAGTTAACGGTACAACTTCCGCCGTTATTTTCATAAAATATTTTTGTCGTTTTCTCAATCCGATAATAATTCCATTGCGGGGTCCACCAATAATTGTGCCATTGTACGAATATTCCCCGACCAATCGAAAATAATACAACAACTTGCATACTTTGCAAAATTTATAAATACCACCCACAACTATAACATTATCTCAAATCCACACCATAATATTCAAAAAAATATTTCGAGAAAATTAATTCTTTATTCATAAAATTTGGGGTCTCACAATCTCCCCTCCTTATGGAATTTCGCCCTCAAAATTTACGTACGTACCTGGTATCCGAAGAGGTGAGGATACCTTGACTTCATTTCAGATTCTAACTCTTGAGGTATAACCTTTGAGTGTCGAATATGATCCTTCTTATCCAAGATTTTAACACGTATCTCCTCATACGTTAAATCTTCTGCTATCTCGTCTAGTTTCAATTCAATAATGTGGTTCGGGTCGTCCACATATTTATGTAACATCGATACGTGAAAAACGTTATGAACACGCGACATACTTGGCGGTAAAACGAGTCTATAGGCCACAGTTCCTACTCGATCAAGGATTTCAAATCGGCCAATTAAATCGAGGGTTGAAATTTCCTCTCTTCATCGATTCTTGGTTCTAGAATAACGCCCTCTTGAACCTTCTTTTTCGTGTTCATCAGCTCCGTGTCTGTAGCTTGAGCGTCTTTAACTTTATCGATTAAAGTCGATTCTACTCGTATATTCGTTATCTTCACGTGGGTCCCTAGAGTCTTTAACTCTATCTTCATCATTTATAAGTTATACGAAATAGGTTTTTGTGTTAACAACATCGCACTCGTAAATGCATACGATCTTCTACTCAACACGCCGCCTACCACGCTCGCTTCTTCCACGATGATATTGAATGGTATGATCGTAATCTTCAATGACTCGAGCCAACGTCTTTGGCGCATTATAATGTTCATTTTGGTTGAAGAAATATTTAAGGGTTTTAGAAATGGGTTTTGTCTTTGGGTAAATACAAAATTCGATTTCACGCTCCGGGAGTAGGCTAGAAGTCTTGAAATACGTCCAAGAAATTTATTAACAATAGAAATATCATTCAAAATCGCGGACTCACATCCAAGACTTGGATAAGACGTCACATCGATACTATCAACTTGCCATCGCATTCACGACGTGCCGCTACGTAAAGTCCGCTTTCTGCATTCCACACAAGGAAGTCACCAAATGAAAGGCTCGGGGCTCTTTACTTATGGCTTGATATGACAATGATTGACTTTAGTGGTTTGGTTGCTTGAATTCGCATAACAGGTTGGTTAGGAATATTAAAGTTAACAACCTTACAAAAAGCTTGATGAGTAGTTAACCAATCGATTCCTAAAATCACATCAAAGGGAAGTTTTTTCAAAAAGATAAGATCGACAGGTAACGTGAAAGTGTCAATTTGAATCAACAAGATTTATAAACAGTGGAGGTAACGAAGGTTTCTACTATCGAAGTTTCAACCAATAAGTTAAAGTCTAATTTCTCCGAAGTCAAATTAAATGTTGAGCGCAAGCAAGAGAGATAAAAGAATGGGTAGAACCGGTATTTAATAAGGTATAGACTTCGCAGAAATTTATAATTAACTAACCCGTGCTAACTTCGTTCGGGTCACTTGCTTTTTGAGAAGTCACGAAAAACGCTCTTCCTGAACCCACCGACTTTGTTTTGTCCGTATCCGCCTTTGGTGCCACCGTCCCAGCTGAACTTAACTTTAGTGCACGACAAAACTAGGCTAAGTGACCTTCTCTTCCACAATTATAACATGCTTTAGATGGCATCGCACAGTTTGGACTGATATGTCCCTCCCCTCCGCATTTGAAGCATATGATAGGTGGTCGTTCTCCTTCCTTAACAACGGGTGCTGATGCTTACGTCTTTCGATTATTGTTGAATCTCCTCTTCTTGAAATGTCCATTCTTATTGTTTTGGCCATGATTCCCACCGAAGTGGTTACCATTTCTGGCATGTTGATTCCCTCCATGCTTATTGTCACCACTTCGATGACTGCTATCACTGGTATTATCATTTTGCCGACTGCTCTCTTTTGGTTGGGTTGACTCATTATCGCGCTCCAATAATTGAGCCCTATTAACAACATCTGAATACAAACACAGTTTATGAGAGATAAGATATTGACGTATCTCGGGTTTCAAACCTCTTGGAAACATTCGCGTCATTCTCTCCTCATTATCAACCAAATAGGACGCAAATCGAGACAACTCGGCAAACTTGGCTTCGTATTGCGACACGGTCATGTTGTTTTGCTCCATTGCTTATCTCAACATTTTCAGATGCCATTTTCAAACACTGTCACAAAAAAGGGTTAATTATCATATCATATATTATCCCTATACTCTGACCGACCAATTAAATACCAAATAAACTTAGGTAGGTCATACTAGCGAAGGAATTCCCCGTCTCTCCCCTCCTAGTTCTTGTCTCACATCTCAGCCAGGGATCATATCCCTAAGCTTTGATACCAACTGTGACGCCCCCAAAAATAGGTATACATCACCTATTCTGAGTAGCCAAATACATGGTACAAAAATACAAATACAACTTAATAATACAACTGTCGTGTAAAATACGACAAAACATAAATTGAGAGTTTTAATAAGAATATTGTCATCTAGACAATATCCACACTCAATGGAGTCCTCATTACATTTATTGTCATAATATTTAACAGAATAGTGAGGACTACTAATGCTATCATCTGGACCGTTACTCCGTTCCCCGACTAGTCCCGGCTATGTTCTCATTTCCTGAAGAGAACAGTGAAAGAAAGGGGTGACCTCAACTAGCCTAGTAAGAAATATTATGACTAAGATAATGTAGAATAAATTATCATTAGTCTTCAACAATGTTAAACTAATAAAATATAACAAACATCAAGTTTAACTATTGCGGAACAAACAATCCATTAAAAGAGTCAAGTAGAGAATAAAATCTACTATCTTTTATGATTTAAAAAGGTTTTTCATCACTTTTATCATTGAGACTCAGCTTAATAATTAATCCACATCATCCCTGCACTACGACCAAGGATATTCATTAGTATCACAACCACAAATTATCCATGCACTACGGGCCAAGGATATTTGTGTATTCATCAATGGTCATGATCATGCCAACAACTGTCCATCAATGCACTACGGGCCCAATGAGGACTTTTACCACATCATTTGTAACATTACTATTATGATTATACTCGATTAATCCTCGGTTATAATTATACCAAGTCCATCTATGCACTACGAATACGAGATGACTTTCAACATAATATAAACATGAGGATGATGACAATGATATAAGAATTTAATAAAACAAGTTCAAGAATTAATTTACCCAGGAACTAATAACGTCCAAATTGTCAACATGATACTTCTTTGTAGAGTAAAATTCAAGAATGCTCAGAAGAATATTTCCATGAAAAGATCTTTGGATGAAGCG
Source organism: Panax ginseng (assembly GCA_020205605.1). Lineage (NCBI taxonomy): Eukaryota > Viridiplantae > Streptophyta > Magnoliopsida > Apiales > Araliaceae > Panax > Panax ginseng. The sequence goes on along the minus strand of CM035144.1, from coordinate 98,478,090 downwards.
AAATATCAATGATATTCCACTAATTTCATGGAGTATAGAAGTCAAAGCTTTAACCAACCGAGTATAACGAATATATGAAACTGCAAATGGATTTTCGTCCGCCATGTGGTAATCCACGTAGATAGATTATTTTCACCATTTAATAAGAAATGAATACGAAGGGTCATTCACCATGCATGTAGTAATCCACATGTATGCTTTATTCCAATGTAATAATAAAGAATGAAATAACGAAGAATTCACCATGCATGCGATATAATCGTATGTATGTGTTTTTTCACAAAATAATAAATAATGGAACCAGTCATGCAAGAACGCGATGATAAGATATTCCAATAGAATAATAAAGAATGAAATAACAAAAGACTTCACCAGACATGCGATGATAGATCATGACAAATGTTATTCCAATGTAATAATAAATAATGGAACTGTGTCATGCGTAATACGCGATGCATGTGATATTCTAATGAATAATAAAGAATGGAATAACGAGAAGAATTTCACCATGTATGCGGCATTTACGATATACAAAGTTATTCCAACATAATAATAAAGAATGGAATAATGAAGAATTTCACCATGTATGCGGTGAAATCATTGACATACAAAAGTTATTCCAACATAATAATAAAGAATTGAATAATAGAAGAATTTCACCAAGTATAGGATAGCTTCATAGATACAAAAGTATTCTAATAGAATAATAAAGAATGGAATAACCAAGTTCTCTTCATGAATACGAAAGAATAATACCCTTTACGAATTTACAAACAAATAATATCCCTTACATTAGAAGAAATGGATATAGGAGTAGTGAACTAGCGATAATACTTTTTTTCTTTCTCTCTATAGTTTCTCTCTGTAGTTTCAAAGAATTAAAGAAATAATGAAGAAATGAACTTCTATTTATAGGAGAATGGACCTAATAATAACTAATTCATGAACGGTCCAGTTTGATTTACTTTTAAACGGACGGTCCATATTGATTTACTATGCAAAGATTAATAAAATATTCTAATAAAAAAAAATCTTTTAAATAAAATATAATATATTCTATTTATAATCTAATAAAACGAATAACTTTATAAAAGTATTCTGTTTTATATAAAAAGATTTTACTATGCAAATATTATGCAGACACTATACAAACACTATGCATAAAAGAATATTTTATATTTTATTTATAGTCTAATAAAACAAATAACTTTATAAAAATATTCTGTTTTATATAAAAAGTTTTCTGTTTTATTACATTTATAATAATAATAAAACAAAACTTATCATCTTTATTATAATTCACAATATTAATCGACCAGGTCGTTTCTAGGAAAGAAGAGGTTTTCCAATAAGGATTTCTCCTTATTGGCGCGCAATTAGGTGACCAAACCTCTCCTTGACAAAACTTCTAGACATCGTTAATATTGCAAATAATAATATCAATAACTTTGTCGTCTCAATTATTGATTTAATAATATATAAAATATCGACAATAATTGAATCAAATAACGTGAGATGATATGTAGTAATTACTGTAGTAATAATTGAACAAAACTGAGTGACTTCTCACGTAAGCATCAATAATCAATCAATAGGTGTAACTCTACTATGCAACCACGCAGCGTATCGCATTTCTTTTAACACCGGGTGTTTCAACAGTTAACGGTACAACTTCCGCCGTTATTTTCGTAAAATATTTTTGTCATTTTCTCAATCTGATAATAATTCTATTGCGGGGTCCACCAATGATTGTGCTGTTGTACGAATATTCCCTGTTAAAACGAATATTCCCCGACCAATCGAATATAATACAACAACTTGCATACTTTGCAAAATTTATAAATACTACCCACAACTATAACATTATCTCAAATCCACACCATAATATTCTAAAAAATATTTCGAGAAAATTAAATCTTTATTCATAAAATTTGGGGTCTCACAATAGTATCTCACGTTATTGATTCAATTATTGTCGTAATATTTTATATTATTAAATCAGTAATTGAGACTAAAAAGTTGTTCATATTATTAGTTGTATTATTGACAATGTCTAGAAAGTTCTGTCGAGAAAAATGGTTTGGTCACCTAATTGCGCGCCAATAGGGAGAAATCATTATCGGAAAGCCCCCTCTTTCCTGGGAATGATCTGATTGTTAATATTGCAAGTTATGTTATTGATAAATAAATGTTGTTAAAAATATTGAGGGGATTTTTATGAAGTATTTGTTGTAAATTTTGCTTATTAAATAGACCCCCACTTGCCCATTTTTTAAAATTATCGGTAGAAAATTATCTCAGTTTTATTATATATATATATATATATATATATTGTCTGGGAAATGGGGGGGGGGGGGGGGGGAAACGTGAAATGGAGTGAGTTATTTATATATATTATAATAAGTTTTATTTTTTATGAAAAATAGAATATATTATATTTTATTATGTATAGTGTTTGCATAGTAAATCATTTGAATTCAGACGCCGAACATCCGTGAAATTTTAGTTTCCACTATGCAGTCCGTGATTTTTCTTAAATAGTATCCTTCCATTCTCCTATAAATAGGATGCTTAGTTTATAATTGAAAATCACACCAGAATCAGAGAATTCTTCTTCTATAATATTTAGCGTATTTCTTTTGAGTTTAAGGAAGCTTTGAACATAAAAAATAGTATAAGTTTTCTTCAAAAATATCCCCGCCCTACCAGTCAGAAGTACTTTCCTTTTAAGGTAAGGGATATTATTCTTGTTCAGTATTCGTAAGAAATAATATTTTCTTCCATACTCTATAGTATGTAAATAATATTATTTCGTTTCAGATTCTGAATTCTACACTCATTTGTTAAAGTATTGCTTCTATACTCCTTGAAATTAGTAGAATATCCTTGAAATTTGTGCTTCATCTAGTATCTTTTCATAGAAATATTATTCTGAGTATTCTTGATAATTTTTAATCTTTTCATGCCGGGGTACTATTCATGGGGTATTATTCCCGAAGTACTATTCACGGGGTACTATTCCCTCGGGTACTATTCACCCGGGGAACTATTCATGACAAAAATTGATTTTTTTCCGGTCTAAATTATTTTTGATACAGTATTATTCTTGAATTTTACTCCACAAAGCAGTATCATGTTGACAATTTGGACATTATTGAATTCTGGATAAATTGAATTATAAATCTTTAAAATTTATCCTTGCTCTCATTTAATTGAATTCTTATATCATTGTCATCATCCTCATACTTATATTGTGATGAAAGTCATCTTTGGCCCGTAGTGCATAGATGGACTGTTGATTGGTATGATTATGACCAGGGATTATTCGGTATAATCATGACCTGTAATATTACAAATGATGTGATAAAAGTCATCATTGGCCCGTAGTGCATTGATGGACAGTTGTTGGCATGATCATGACCATTGATGATAACACGAATATCCTTGGCCCGTAGTGCATTTGTAAGACCCCAACTTTTATGAATAAAGAATAATTTTCTTGAAATATATTTTTGAATAGTATGGTGTGGATTTGATATAATGTTATAGTTGTAGGTAATATTTACAAATTTTTCAAAGTAAGCAAGTGGTTATATAATATTCGATTAGTCGGGGAATATTCGTTTTAACAGGAATATTATTACGATTTATTACACAATCATTGGTGGACCCCACAACGGAAGTATTATCGTAGTTAAAAATTGACATAATTATCTTTTTATAAAAATAACGGCTGAAGTTTTACCGTTAAACTGTTGAACTACCCGGTAGTAAAAGTACAATAATATGCGTGGTTGTATAGTAGCACACGGTATTGATTATTGAGGCTTAAGTGAGAAGTCACTCAGTTATACTCAATTATTGCTACAGTAATTGCTGCATCATATCTCTCATATTATTGATTCGATTATTATCACGATGTCACCGCATAATATGATATATTATTAAATCAATAATTGAGACGATAAAGTTATTCATATTATTAAATTACAATATTTACAATGTCTAGAAGTTCTGTCAAGGAGAGGTTTGGTCATCTAATTGCGCGCCAATAAAGAGAAATCCTTATCTGAAAGCCCCTCTTCCTCGGAGGAGCGACTTCGTTGTTAAATATTGTGAGTTATAATATTAATGATGAATAAGTTTGTGTTGATTAAAGAAAAAATTGATAGTTCTATTGTGTTGTAATTATTAGTGTTAGTGGAAATCGACATTTATTTCGATATTAAATGATGTCTGGATGTTATATTGACCAGTCGGGTAATTAACCGGATAAAGGAGCAATTAATTGCTATTAATTCACATGATTATAACTATTTGTTCACATGTGTGTACTATTGATTCACATTCTTGTACTATTAGGGGAGTTGGTGCAAGATTGATAATACTTGCATGACTAAGTTAAAAATGGAGGTATAGATGGAGGTAATATACTGTAATTCATATTTTCACATGATTATAACTATTGATTCACATGATTGAACTATTTATTCATATTATTTACTATTAGGGGAGGTGGTGCAAGTTTGATAATACTTGCAGGACTAAATTAAAAATGAAAGAAAAGTTGAAAGTATTGTATTGTAATATTTCGAGCCCCAAAACGTGCGATTATCGAAACTATATTTTCCTATAAATAGAAGCTCATTCTTCTTTCATTTCTCACCAATTCACAAAAGCTTTAGAGCAATTATTATAGAGAGAAATTATAGAGAGAAAGAAGAAGAGAAGTCTGCTACCTCTCTACTCCAGTATCCAGTTTCTTTCTAAGGTAAGGGGTATTATTTCTTTCGTATTCATGAAGAGAGCTTCTGTTATTCCATTCTTTATTATTATATTAGAATAACCTATCTATGCGAAGTACCGCATATATAGTGAAATTCTTCTGTTATTCCATTCTTTATTATTATATTGGAATATCCTACGTCTGCGCTTTACGCTAGACACGGGTCCATTCTTTATTATTACATTGGAATAACTCATCTGCAATGCGATCTACACCGCATGCATGGTGAATTCTTCCATTATTCCATTCTTTATTATTCTATTGGAATATCCCGTGCATGCGGATTATGCATGACCGGTTCTATTCTTTATTATTATTCTCGTTGGAATAACTCACAATGTGGATTATCACATGCATGGTGAATGATCCTTCGTATTCATTCCTTATTAAATTGTGGAAATGATCTGCCTCACGTGGATTACTGCGTGGCGGTGAAAATCCATTTGCGCTTTCATATATTCTATGATACTCATTTGGTTAAAGTTTTGGCTTCTATACTCCATGAAATTAGTAGAATATCCTGGATATTTGCGCTTCATCCGGTATCTTTTCATGAAAGTCATCTTTGGCTTACGTGCATAGATGGACTTGGTATGATTATGACCAAGGATTATTCGGTTTAATCATGACCTGTAATGTTATAAATGATGTGGTAAAAGTCCTTAGTATCCTATAGGGCATTGATGGACAGTTTTTGGTATTATTATGACCAGAGATTATTCGGTATAGTCATGACCATTGATGATTTAATGAATATCCTTGGCCCGTAGTGCAGGGATGACTCGATGATGTGGTTTATTTATCAAGCTGAGTCTCAGCGATAAAAATTGATGAAAATATTTTAAATCATAGAAGATAGTAGTTATCATGCTCTACTTGACTCTTCTAATGGATTGCTTTTTCCGCTGCAGTTAAACTTGATGTCTATTGTATTTTATCAATTTAACATTGTTGAAGACTAATGATAATTTATTCTGCATTATCTTAGTCATAATATTTCTTACCGGGCTAGTTGAGCTCACCCTTTCTTTCAATATTCTTTTCAGGAAATGAGAACGTAGCCGAGACTAGTCGGGGAACGGAGTGACGGTCCAGATGATAGCATTAGTAGTCCTCACTATTCTATTAAATAGTATGACAATAAATGTAATGAGGACTCCATTGAGTGTGGATATTGTCTAGATGACAATATTTGTATTAAAACTCTTAGATTATGTTTTGTCGTATTTTACACGACTGTTGTCTAATTAAGTTGTATTTGAATTTTGTACCATGTATTTGGTGACTCAAGATGGGTGATGTATACTTGTTTTGGGGGCGTCACAGTTGGTATCAAAGCTTAGGGATATGATCCCTAGCTGAGATGTGTGACAAGAACTAGGAGGGGAGAGACGGGGAATTCCTTTGCTAGTATGATCTACCTAAGTTTATTTGGTATTTAATTGGTCGGTCAGAGTATAGGGATAATATGTGATATGTTAATTAACCCTTGTTTTGTGGCAGTATTTGAAAATGACATCCGAAAATATTGAGATAAACAATGAAGCACATGAGACCGTTAAGTTACCATAGATTAATGCCTAGGATAATGTGCAACAGGAAGACAATAATCCTCATGTAAATAATAACACCGATGAAATGGTGAACGATGGGATGTTCAGAGGCTTTATGCAATTCATCCAATATCAGGCGAAAGCGGCTCCTATCCAAAATGCAGGTGGAAACACTGACAACTCTCGGACGGTCACCACTAAGCGATTCAAGGAGCTGGGACCATCGGAGTTTTTGGAGAGCCAAAACCACTTAAAATGAGACGTGGATAAAGTAGATCAACAAGATATTTGATGTCTTGGGATGCTCCGGAGCAAAAGGGTCCCTTTGCCACCTTCATGTTATGCTAGCAGAGGCGATTTACGGTGGGAATCCGTAAAGCGTTCCTCAACATGCCGCACTCAAAATGTCTTGGGAGAAGTTCCAAGAGCTGCTCAATGACAAGTACTTACGAAAGTATTTGTCACATGAAGGAGGTAGAGTTCATCAAGCTTGAGCAAAATAATATACGTAGTGCGATCTGGCTAAGTTTGCTTGAGTTATCTCAGTTTGCGTCCCACTTGGTTGATAATGTGGAGAGAATGGCGCGGATGTTTCTAAAAGGTTTGAAACCCAAGATACGTCAATGCCTAATTTCTCACAAACTATGTTTGTATTCAGATGTTATGAATAGGGCTCAGTTATTGGAGCGCGATAATGAGTCAACCCAATCAAGAGAGTGCAACTGACAAGTCAATAATACTAGTGGTAGCAGTCATCGAAGCGGTGAAAACAAACGTGGAGGGAATCAACATGCCAAAAATGATAATCACTTCGGTGGTAATCATGGCCATGACAATAAGAGTGGACATTTCAAGAAGAGGAGATTCAACAAGGATGGAAAGACGTCAAAGACCAACACCGTTGTTAAGGAAGGAGAAACAACCACCGGTGGGTCAGACATGTTACAAATGTGGAGGGGAAGGACACATAAGTCCAAACTGCACGATGCAGTCCAAAGAGTGTTATAATTGTGGAAAAGAAGGTCACCTAGCCCAATTTTGTCGTGCACCAAAGTCAAGTCCAGCTGGGATGGAGGCATCAAAGGGTGTCCCAGATAAGACAAAACCGGTAGTTCAAGCGAGAGCGTTTGTCGTAACCTCCCAAAAAGTGAGGAATCCGAACGAGGTTATCAGGGGTAAGCTAATTATAAACTCTAGCGAAGTTTATACTTTATTTGATACCGGTTCTACCCATTCCTTTATTTCTCCTACTTGCGCTCAACTTTTAAATTTGACTCTGGAGAAATTAGACTTTGACTTATCTGTTGAAACTCCGTTGGGAGAAACCTTCATTACATCCACGGTTTATAAGTCTTGTTTGATTCAAATCAATAACCGCACGTTACCTGTCGATCTTATTTCTTTGAAAATACTTGCATTTGATGTGATTTTAGGGGTTGATTGGTTAACTACTCATCATGCTAAAATCGATTATTTTCGTAAGGTTGTTAGCTTTCATATTCCTAACCAGCCTATTATGCGAATTCAAGCAATCAAACCACTAAAGTCAATCACTGTCATATCAAGTCATAAAGTTATTCGTTTATTGAAAAACGGATGTCAAGCTTTCTTAGCCCATGTCACGGATTTAAATAAAGATACGTCAGATTTGAATGATATTTCTATTGTTAATAAATTTCCTGACGTATTCCCTGAAGAACTTCCTGGCCTACCCCCAGAGAGTGAAATTGAATTTTGTATCAACCTTGAATCCAGTACAAAACCCATTTCTAAAGCCCCATATTGAATGGCTCCTATTGAACTTCAGGAGTTAAAAACCCAACTACAGGAATTGTTAGACATCGGTTTCATTCGTCCTAGTACGTCTCCTTGGGGTGCTCCTGTTGTATTCGTAAAGAAGAAAGATGGAAGTATGTGACTTTATATTGATTATCGGGAGTTGAATCATGTCACCATCAAAAATAGGTACCCGTTGCCTCACATTGATGACCTGTTTGATTAGTTGCAAGGAGCCAAATTCTTTTCAAAGATTGATCTTCGTTCCGGATATCATCAGTTGAAGATTAAAACTGATGACATTCCAAAGATTGCTTTCACAACTCGGTACGGGCATTATGAATTCCTAGTCATGTCTTTTGGATTGACTAATGCTCCTGCTGCCTTCATGGATATGATGAACCGAGTATTCAAGGAATATTTGAATCACTTTGTGGTCTTCTTTATTGATGACATCCTCATATACTCCAAAACCCGTGAAGACCATGAGCAACACTTGAGGCTGATACTCCAAAAGCTTCGTGAAAACAAGCTTTATGCCAAGTTGAAGAAATGCGAGTTCTGGCTTGCGGAAGTTGCATTCCTTGGGCACGTGATATCAAATCATGGAATATCTATTGACCTGGCAAAGATTGAAGCAATTTAAAGCTGGGAGCAACCTAAGTTAGTGACCGAAGTACGTAGCTTTCTCGGCTTAGCTGGTTATTATCGGAGATTCGTAGAAGGGTTTTCTCGAATCGCTACTCCATTAACTTAGCTGACTTGAAAAGATATAAAATCCCGTTGAAGCGAGGAATGTGAAAAGAGTTTTCAAGAACTCAAGAGGAGACTTATTTCAAAGACTGCTTTTTGACAATACCATCCGCTCGAGGATTTGTCATCTCTGATGATGCTTCGCAAAGGGTTAGGATGTGTTCTCATGCAACATGGGAAAGTCATAGCCTATGCCTCTCGACAACTCAAAGAATATGAGAGGAATTATCCTACTTATGATCTAGAGTTGGCAGCAGTCATTTTTGTGCTTAAGATTTGGAGGCATTACCTGTATGGAGAGAAGGTTGAGATCTATACGGATCATAAAAGCCTAAAATATTTCTACACTCAAAAGGAACTCAACATGCAGGAACGACGATGGCTTGAAATGTTGAAAGATTATGATCATACCATCCAATACCATCCTGGAAAAGCGAACGTAGTAGCTGACGCATTGAGTAGAAGATCATATGCGGGTCCGAGTGTAATATTGTCAACGCAAAGACCCATTTTGTATGACTTGGAAAGGATGAAAATAGAGTTAAAGACTTCAGGGACCCATGTGATGATGGCGAATATACGAGTGGAACCGACTTTAATCGATAAAGTTAAAGCTGCTCAAACTACGGACTGGAGTACGTCGTATGAAGAAGAAAGTGCAAGAAGGTGCTATTCCGGAAGCAAGAATCGATGAAGAAGGAATACTTCGAGTCAACTCCAGACTTTGTGTTCCTAACGATTCTGACTTGAAGTATAAAATCATGATGGAGGCGCACAACATACCGTTTGCAATCCATCCTGGGAGTAACAAATTTTATCGTGATCTTCAACATATATTTTGGTGGAGCAATATGAAGAGAGAGATAGCGGGGTTTATCTCAAGGTGTCTAACTTGTCAACGAGTCAAGGCGGAGCATCAAGTGATAAAAGGTCCATTGTAACCACTTGAAATTCCAGAATGGAAGTGGGAGCACATTACCATGGATTTCGTTACTGGTCTTCCCAAGGTTTCTCAAGGCATAAATGCGATTTGGGTCATTGTTGATAGATTGACCAAGTCTGCTCATTTCTTCTGTCGAGAAACTTTTACACTTGAATGTCTTGCTAGTATGTACATAAACGAGATTGTAAGATTGTATGGTATGCCAGTATCCATAGTTTTTGATCGAGACCCAAGATTCACTTCAAGATTTTGGGTTAGTTTGCAAAAAGCTATGGGCGCGGTTCTGATTTAGTTCGCATATCATCCTTAAACGGATGGGCAGTCGGAAAGGACTATTCAAACTCTTGAAGATTTATTAAGACTCTGTGTCCTTGACTTCAAGGGAAGTTGAGACAAGTTCTTACCATTGGTGGAGTTTTCCTACAACAATAGTTATCAAGCAAGTATTGGCATGGCTCCATTTGAGGCGTTGTATGGAAGAAAGTGTCGTTCTCCAGTATACTGGGATGAGGTGGGTGAAGCAATGTTGTTGGGACTGAATTTGGTATGTATGACTATGGAAAAGATTCAAACGATCCGACAACATATAAAAATCTCACAAGATCGACAAAAGAGTTATGCTGATCTTCATCGAAAAGACGTGGAATTCAATATTGGAGATCATGTGTTGTTACGTGTTGCTCCACGGAAAGGAGTTACAAGATTTGGAAAGAGAGGAAAGCTCAATCCTCGATTCATTGGCCCATTTTTAATTCTCGATCAAGTAGGAACTGTGGCTTATAGACTCGCCTTACCGCCAAGTATGTCTCGTGTTCATAACATTTTTCACATATCTATGTTCGTAAATATGTGAAAGACCCGAACCATATTATTGAATTAGAACCAGACGAGATAAGGGAAGATTTAACGTATGAAGAGTTACTTGTTAAAATCTTGGATAAGAAGGACCATATTCTACACTCCAAGGTTATACCTCAAGTCAAAGGTATTCTCACCTCTTCGACATACCAGGTACGCACCCTAATTTCGACGACAAAATTTCATAAGAAGGGGAGGTTGTAAGACCCCAAATTTTATGAATAAAGAATAATTTTTTCGAAATATATTTTTGAATATTATGGTGTGGATTTGATATAATGTTATAGTTGTGGGTAATATTTACAAATTTTGCAAAGTAAGCAAGTGGTTATATAATATTCGATTGGTCGGGGAATATTCGTTTTAACAGGGAATATTCGTACGATGACACAATCATTGGTGGACCCCACAACGGAAGTATTGTCGTAGTTAGAAAATGACATAATTATCTTTTTATAAAAATAATGGCGGAAGTTTTACCGTTAAACTATTGAACTACCCGGTAGTAAAAGTAAAGTAATACACGTGGTTGCATAGTAGCACACGGTATTGATTATTGATGCTTACGTGAGAAGTCACTCAGTTATACTCAATTATTGATATAGTAATTGTTGCATCATATCTTTCATATTATTGATTCGATTATTGTCACAGTATCATCTGCATAATATGATATATTATTAAATCAATAATTGAGATGATAAAGTTATTCATATTATTAAATTGCAATATTTACAATGTCTAGAAGTTTTGTCAAGGAGAGGTTTGGTCATCTAATTGCACGCCAATAAGGAGAAATCCTTATCGGAAAGCCCCCTCTTTCTTGGGAACGGCCTAGTTGTTAAATATTGTGAGTTATAATATTAATGATGAATAAGTTCGTGTTGATTAAAGAAAAAATTGATAGTTCCATTGTGTTAGAATTATTAGTGTTAGTGGAAATCGACATTTAATTCGATATTAATTGATGTCTGGATGTTATACTGACTAGTCGGGTAATTAACCAGATAAATGAGCAATTAATTGCTATTAATTCACATGATTATAACTATTTGTTCACATGTGTGTACTATTGATTCACATTCTTGTACTATTAGGGGAGTTGGTGCAAGATTGATAATACTTGCATGACTAAGTTAAAAATGGAGGTATAGATGGAGGTACTATACTGTAATTCATATTTTTACATGATTATAACTATTGATTCACATGATTGAACTATTGATTCACATTATTTACTATTAGGGGAGGTGGTGCAAGTTTGATAATACTTGCAGGACTAAATTAAAAATGAAAGAAAAGTTGAAGGTATTGTCTTTGTAATATTTTGAGCCCCAAAAGCGTGCGATTATCGAAACTATATTTTCCTATAAATAAAGCTCATTCTTCCTTCATTTCTCACCAATTCACAAAAGCTTTAGAGCAATTATTATAGAGAGAAATTATAGAGAAAAGAAGAAGAAGTCTGCTACCTCTCTATTCCAAAGATCCAATTTCTTTCTAAGGTAAGGGTATTATTTCTTTCAGTATTCATGAAGAGAGCTTACATTATTGCATTCTTTATTATTATGTTGGAATAACATGTCTATCTAAGTACCGCATACATGGTGAAATTCTTCACATTATTCCATTCTTTATTATTCTTTGGAATATCACATGCAATGCGGATTACGCTAGACTGGTTCCATTCTTTATTATTACATTAGAATAACTTTTTGTATGTGCGGTCTACTACCGCATGCATGGTGAATTCTTCTATTATTCCATTCTTTATTATTACATTGGAATATCCTCGTCATGCATGCGGATTACGTATGACCTGGTTCCATTCTTTATTTTTTACATTGGAATAACTTTTATACATGTGGATTATCACTTGCATGGTGAATGATCCTTCGTATTCATTCCTTATTAAATTGTGGAAATTATCTGTCTACGTGGATTACCGCATTGCGGGTTAAAATCCATTTGTAATTTCATATATTCTATGATACTCATTTGGTTAAAGTTTTGGCTTCTATACTCCATGAAATTAGTAGAATATCCTGGATATTTGCGCTTCATCCGGTATCTTTTCATGAAAATATTCTTCTGAGCATTCTTGAATTTTACTCCACAAAGCAGTATCATGTTGACAATTTGGACGTAATTGATTTCAAGATAAATTAACTTAAAAATCTTTAAAATTTATTCTTGAACTTGTTTTATTAAATTATTATGTCATTGTCATCATCCTCATGTTTATATTGTGATGAAAGTCATCTTTGCTTACGTGCATAGATAGACTTGGTATGATTATGACCAGAAATTATTCAGTATAATCATGACCTGTAATATTATAAATGATGTGGTAAAAGTCCTTAGTAGCATGTAGGGCATTGATGGACAGTTTTTGGTATTATTATGACCAGGGATTATTCGGTATAGTCATGACCATTGATGATTTAATGAATATCCTTGGCCCGTAGTGCACGGATGACTCGATGATGTGGTTTATTTATTAAGCTGAGTCTCAACGATAAAAATTGATGAAAACATTTTAAATCATAGAAGATAGTAGATATCATGCTCTACTTGACTCTTAAATGGATTGGTTATTCACACTGCGATTAAACGTGATGTCTATTGTATTTTATCGGTTTAACATTGTTGAAGACTAATGATAATTTATTACGCATTATCTTAGTCATAATATTTCTTCTTTGGGCTAGTTGAGCTCACCTTTTCTTTCACTTTTTCTCTTGAGGAAATGAGAACGTGGCAAGGACTAGTCGGGGAGCGAGAGTAACTGGGTCCGGATGATAGCATTAGTAGTCCTCACTATTCTGTTAAATAGTGTGACAATAAATGTAATGAGGACTCCATTGAGTGTGGATATTGTCTAGATGACAATATTTGTATTAAAACTCTTAGATTATGTTTTGTCGTATTTTACACGACTGTTGTATAATTAAGTTATATTTGAATTTTGTACCATGTATTTGGCGACTCAAGATGGGTGATATATACCTATTTTGGGGGCGTCACAGCATGGATAATTAGTGGTTGTGATACTAATGAATATCATTGGCCCGTAGTGCATGGATAATTCGGTGTGGTGGATTATTTATTAAGCTGAGTCTCAGCGAAAAAATTGATGATAAACTTTTAAATTATAGAAGATAGTAGATATCTGATAAGTGGATTTTATATCCACGAATCGGTTCCTAATTCAAGCTTAATCGGTGTTAATTCTTTATGTTTATGTTTATTTTTATTTGTTTATTATTGATTTATGTGTAGGATGGTTGGTGTGGCAAGTGACCAAAAAAAGGCAATTAACAGAGATTAAGGACATATTTTCATATCAAGCATTGGAGTGAAGATTTTGAAGGAACTTTCATATCGATTGCGGATTAAGACTTAAGTGAAGGGTGTTCTGAATTATTCTTTTTCTTTAGTTTTATATTTGTAATTTAAAGGATGATATCTTTAATTTATTCAGTTATTATTTCATTGATGATGAACTAATTTACTTTTTAGGCTTATGATGGATCTTTAAGTGAAACGATGATTATGTAACTTTGATTTTCAATTTAATAAGCTATTATCCAGTTTATCTATATTAATTTGAGCTTGAATTTATGAATTGCCTGATCAACAGTTCTTTGTGGACTTGTATGAATTCGAGAGAGGAAGTACGAGTTTAGACTTAGTTAATATGACATGTGTTCTTGAATTTTGTGAATGAACAGAATCTTGATGAATGTTAGGGTAGAGATATGCTTGACATCGCATGTAATCAGATAAAGGACTTAAACTTAAACCTTCTTTAATTATAATTCACATAGAGATATAGTGAGTTAGTTGATTAAGGTGTTTAACTTGTTTCTATCTAAATTATGAATTTGAGTTAATACGGTATTAGTACATCGAGAGGTGGCTAGTGCTACATACGTGTTCTTGATTAATAAACTGGGATAGTTAATTGAACTAGAATAAAGGTGTAAAAATCAAAGTGAAGCTTAGGGTGAAGTCTTAAGCCTATTTCTCTAATAATTGTTTGAAATTTGAGTTTTTAATATTTGTGATTGTTTTGTGATCATAGTATTTTAATAATTTAGTTTTTACAATTTTAATCATTTATTTGGATAGTTTAATAAAATTAGGATTAATAGGAAACTGATAATTGTGAGGTTAAAATTCTTACTGATTTCTCTGTGGGAACGATACTCGACTTACTATTATATTACTTGTTGACCACATTTACTTGTGTGTTGTGCGTAATTAGATTTTACCTAACAAATTTTTGGCGCCGTTGCCGGGAAAATAATAGCATAGATTTTAATATTTTTCTATATCAGTTTAATTAGTCCAGTTTTACTTAAACTTTTTTATTTTTTATTATTTTTTTGTTTTGTTAGTCTTATTTCAGGTTTTTTGAAGTTGGTTTATGCAAACGCGGTCCAAAAATCTAGACTTGCTTCCTTTTGAGGACGATATTGAGAAACGTTTTCAAAGGCTAAGTAAGTGGATTAAGGAAACAAGAGAAGACTTCTCAAACTCTAAAAAAGAAGAAGCAATGGCTGCCGAAGATCAGAAAGCAATGAGGGACTTTGCTACACCCAAGGTGAATAAGCTATAGTCGAGTATCATCAGGCCTATTATAGCTGCGAACACATTTGAAATCAAGCCTGGGACTATTCAGATGATTCAAAATTTAGTTCAGTTTGGGGGTTTGGCAAATGATGATCCGATCGAACATTTAGTCAGCTTTCTGGAGATTTGTGACACTTTCAGGTATAATGGGGTGTCGGATGACGCAGTTAGGCTTCGCTTGTTCCCATTCACTTTACGAGACAAGGCGAAGAGTTGGTTACATTCTCTACCACCGAGATCAATAACTACATAGGAAGACCTCGCTCAAAAATTTCTTGCAAAATTTTTCCCACCAAATGTAAAATTGCAAAATGAGGAATGAGATAACTATGTTTGAGCAATGACATGGGGAATCAACGTAGATGAGGCATAGGAAAGATACAAGGAATTGCTCGAAAGTGCACGCATCATGGATTGCCTAAGTGGTTGCGAGATGAATACATGCTACAACCAAGTTGAACGGAAATCTCAGGAGTAGTATTGATGCAACTTGGGGGGCATTTATGGCAAAAAGTTATGAAGAGGCATATCAGTTGATAGAGAAAATGGCAGCTAACAACTACCAGAGGCCCACAACAAAAATGACACATGCAAAGGTAGCTGACGTGTTAGAAGTAGATGGAGTGATGGCAATACAAGCGCAGATTTCAGCACTATCTAAAAAGTTGGATGCTATGTCAGGGGTACAGACACAACAAGTGGTAGTTATTTGTGAATTATCTGCGGGTGAACATCCTACAGATCAATGTGCAATCAACCCAGCGTCAGTGCAATTTGTGGGTAGCTACAATAGGATTCCACAGAACATGTACCAAAATACATACAATCCGGGGAATAGAAATCACCCAAATTTTTCATGGAGTAATAATCAGCAACAGAAAGCTCCACGATCGTCATATCCCCTAGGATTCCAGAATCATCAACAATCAACTCAACATCAAGAGAGGAAATCAGATTTAGAGGAGTTGTTGTCAAAGTATATAACAAGCAACGAGGCAGCTATGAAAAACCAAGCAATGGCCATGAAATCGCAAGAGATAGCCATCAATAATCTAGAGAATCAGATGGGACAAATTAGCATTGAACAATAGACCACCAGGGACTCTACCGAGTGACACCGAAAGAAATCTGTAGGAAAATCACGAATAGTGTCAGGCAATCACTTTGAGAAGTGGAAAATATTTAGATGGGAAAAATGTAGAAAATTCAGTTAGAACGGATGGCAAAGTTGATGAGAACCAAGTGGTTGAAGAAAAAACAGGGTGAGGAAAAGCAAGTTGAGCAAACAAAGTTAGATGACAAACCAGTTGTGTATCCTCCATCGCTGTTTCAGCAGAGAGTCCAAAAGCAGAAATTAGACAAGCAGTTCGCGAAATTTTTGGGAGTTTTAAGAAACTTCATATTAACATACCGTTCGTAGAAGCCCTAGAGCAGATGCCAAGTTATGCAAAATTCATGAAAGGGATTTTGTCCAGGAAAAAGAAGTTGGAAGATTTCGAAACAGTGGCATTAACAGAGGAGTGTAGTGCGGTTTTACAGCGAAATTTGTCACCAAAGTTGAAAGATCCCGAGAGTTTCACCATTCCATGCACAATTGGGAACACGGTGTTCAACAAGTGTTTATGTGATTTGGGAGCAAGTGTAAACCTTATGCCACTATCAGTATATATAGAATTAGGTCTACCTTCTCCAAAGCATACGAACATCTCATTTCAGTTAGCGGATAGGTTAGTCACGTACCCGAGAGGCATTGTAGAGGACATTTTGGTCAATGTTAACAAATTTATATTCCCTGCAGATTTCATAATCCTGGATTTTGAAGAAGATAAGAACATCCCGATTATCCTTGGGAGACCTTTCTTGGCTACGGGTAGGACGCTCATTAACGTACAAAAAGGTGAACTAACTATGAGGGTCCAAGATCAAAAAGTAAAGTTTAATGTTTTCAAGGCCATGAAATTCCCTATGGATGAAGAAGAGTGTTTTAGGATGGATATCATTGATCAAATAATCAGCGAAGACATGGGTAAAAGTTTGGCTAATGATCCATTTGAAATAACATTATTGGGAGATGAAGGTTTAGATGCTCCGAAATTTGTGGATTACTTGCAGATGTTAGACTCCCTACCACGAGTTAGCAGATTTAAAGCACCATTTGAACCATTACACATGGAGGAAAGATCTACAACCAGAATGAAACGATCATTGGAGGAGCCACATTCTCTTGAGCTAAAGCCACTACCTAAACACCTCAGGTATGCGTATTTAGGCAATTCTAATTCTTTACCTGTTATTATTTCTACTGCACTTAATGAATTGCAGGAAAGCAAGTTGCTGAGAGTGCTTAAAGAACATAAATCTACTATAGGATGGACAATCACGGATATCAAGGGAATCAGTCCATCCTTTTGCATGCACAAAATTCTAATAGAAGAGGATGCAAAGCTAACGGTGGAGCAACAGAGACGGCTAAATCCAATCATGAAAGAAAAAGTAAAGAAATAAATCCTGAAATGGTTGGATGCAGGTATCATCTACCCAATTTCTGACAGTAAGTGGGTCAGTCCGGTTCAATGTGTACCGAAAAAGGGAGGAATGACTGTGGTATAAAATGATGACAATGAGCTAATTCCGACAAGGACAGTTGTGAGATCCCAAATTTTATAAAATAAAAGTATTCAATTTTTTTATTTTGGTAAATAGTTAAATTGATAAAAGTTTAAAGTTAAGGGTGATATGTGAAAATTTTTCAAAGTAAGCAAGTTGTCATAAAATAACCAGTAGTAAAAGTACAGTAATACGCGTGGTTGCATAGTAGCACACGGTATTGGTTATTGATGCTTACGTGAGAAGTCACTCAGTTATACTCAATTCTTCGCTATGATAATTGATCATCATATCTCTCATATTATTGATTCGATTATTGTTACAGTATCATCTGCATAATATGTTATATTATTAAATCAATAATTGAGACGACAAAGTTATTTATATTATTAAATTGCAATATTTATAATGTCTAGAAGTTCTGTCAAGGAGAGGTTTAGTCATCTAATTGCGCGCCAATAAGGAGAAATCCTTATCCGAAAGCCCCCCTCTTTCCTGGATACAACTTGGTTGTTAAATATTGTGAGTTATAATATTAATGATGAATGTTATTAAAAATAGAATTTGAGTTCGGAGTTGAATTTGGAGACGCGAACGTGATATTTGAGTCCGGAATGATGAAATTAGTAGAAATAGACTATAAACACAAAATTTATCGGGGTTGACTATTTAGTGAAAAAAGTCAACAGTTGACTTTTTTGAAAAAAGTCAAACTTTGAATATTCGGTTCATCATATCCATGAAAGTCGCAGGATCATTAGTCAATCCAAAAGACATGACTAAGAATTCATAATGCCCGCATCGAGTTCTCAGGCGCTTTGGAATATCCTCGCCTCTAATCTTCAAATGATGATATCCAGAACGAAGATCGATCTTTGAAAAGAATTGTGCTCCTTGCAACTGGTCAAACAGGTCATCAATACGAGGTAACGGATACCTATTCTTGATGGTGACGTGGTTTAATTCTCGATAGTCAATACAAAGTTGCATACTCCTGTCTTTCTTCTTTACAAATAAAACAAGAGCACCCCAAGGAGATGTACTAGGATGAATGAAACCAATGTCCAACAACTCCTGTAGTTGGACCTTTAACTCTTGAAGTTCAATAGAAGCCATTCAATATGGGGTTTTAGAAAAGGGCTTTGTACCAGGCTCAGGATCAATAAAGAATTCAACTTCACGTTCTGGGGGTAGACCGGGAAGTTCTTCAGGAAATACGTCAGGAAATTTACTAACAACAGGAATATTATTCAAATCTGACGTGTTTTTATCAAATCCATAACATGGGCTAAGAAAGCTTGACATCCGTTTTTCAATAAACGAATAGCTTTATGACTTGATATGACAGTGATTGATTTTAGTGGTTTAGTTGCTTGAATTCGTACAACAGGTTGGTTAGGAATATGAAAACTAACAATCTTACGAAAGCAATCAATTTTGGCATGATGAGTAGTTAACCAATCAATCCCTAAAATCACATCAAAAGCAAGTATCTTCAAAGAGATATGGTCAACAGGTAATGTGATGATGCCAACTTGGATCAAACAAGATTTATAGCATCCCTTACCTTGAAAAAAACTGTACTTCTAGCTGGAATACCGAATATAGTGCTGAAGGAACTTGCACCGTACAGCAACACTCAAAGTATCAAAATGCTCACAAGAATACGCTCGATAATATAGAGAGAGATAGAGAGAGAAAACTTCAGTTTCTGGTGTGATTTTCAATTCTAACTTAAGCACCTATTTATAGAAAATGCTTAAACACCAAAGCAAAAAATTTAATAAAATAATAATATAATTAAACAAATTCAAGCCCACCTTAGACCAACCTGAATTCAAAGACATTTATATCACATATGGGATTGCAAAAACGTTTTTCTTAAATAAAACAATTAAAACTTCTAAAATCAATTATTCCGAACTTGAGCTTCAATAATTCATAATAAATAGCCCTTTTATCAGAAAAATTCGAATCTTATGTCCTTTCCATAGGAAATTCCATTCTCTACAACTTTATAAGTTTAATTTTTTCCAAATTCCTAGCAGAAGTTGATCGAAATCCACAAACGGACGATTTTACGGCTATAATCCAATTTCAGTCACAAAGTGGGGCCCACAAACATGTTTAACATATTTTAAATATTTTTTGTAACAAAAATACTCTTCCTCCTCATTTATTCATATATCACACATTCATTGTAAAATATCACCATTATTATATTATTAAAATATAATAATATATTTAAATGAATTATTTTATCGAAAAAGATAAAATATCAATTTTCAACAATTTTCACATTAAAAATTTTCTCCATCTATATCCACATAAAATGAATATTTTCTTTATCATATAAATCAATAATTAATTATTCACAAATAATATTATAGAATCACAATACTGGTAACCAAGCCATTCCCAGGAAAGAGGGGGCTTTCCAATAAGGATTCTCCTTACTGGCGCGCAATTAGGTGACCAAACCTCTCCTTAGACAGAACTTTCTAGACATTGCCAATAATGTTATCTAATAATATTATTCCAATAATATGAATTATTGATCTGATAATGAAAATACTGTGTAGTGACAATTATTGAAACAACAATAATATAAAATATCAACGTAGAAACTATTGAATCAATAAAATAAAATATTGAACAGTAACTACTATAACAATTATTGAGTAGTGCTTTCTTACGTAAGAATCAATAATTAGTGCAATACCGTAAAAGCCACGTGTTTTAACCAATAGGTATTCCAACAAAGATAATTCAGTAACAACTTCACGCCTTATTTATAAACAACTTATACTTATCTTTTTCTTCATCCAATCGTTTTCCGTTATGGGGCCCACACAAGGCTGCGCCGTCGTACGAATATTTCCCGACAGTAAGAATATTCCACAACCAAACGAATATTCCCTGACAACAATGAATATTTTATAACCACTTGCTTATTTAAGATATTTGCGCATTTGTACCCATAACTAACCACATTAATCAAATCAACCCTTACTATTTCAAAATAATAAATAGAAGAAATTAAATTTTATTTATAATAAGTTGGTGTCTTACAATCTCCCTTCCTTATGAAATTTTGTCCTCGAAATTGACGTACATACCTGGTGTTTCGAAAAGGTGAGGATACCTCGCTTTCATTTCCGTTTCCAACTCCCAGGTCATTTCCTCAATAGCATGGTTCCTCCACAAAACTTTGACTTGTGGTATGACATTTGTACGTAGGACATGCTCCTTCCTATCCAAGATCTTGACAGGTACCTCTTCGTACATTAAGTCTTTGGCTATCTCGTCTGGTTCTAACTCAATAACGTTGTTCGGGTCTTTCAAATATTTGTAAAGCACAGATATGTGAAACACATTATGAACACGAGACATACTCGGAGGTAACGCGAGTCTATAGGCTACATTTCCTACTCGGTCAAGAATCTGAAATGGACTAATAAATCGTGGATTGAGCTTTCCTCATTTCCCAAATCTTGTAACTCCCTTCCATGGAGCAACATGCAACAATACATGATCCCCAATACTAAATTCCACGTCCTTTCGATGAAGATCCACATAACTCTTTTGTTGATCTTGTGCCGTTTGTATACGTTGTCGAATTATTTGGATCTTTTCCGTAGTTATACGTACCAACTCGGGTCCCAACAATGTTTCTTTACCCATCTCATCCCAACATATTGGAGAGCGACACTTTTGTCCATACAATGCTTCGAATGGAGCTACCTCTATACTTACCTGATAACTGTTGTTGTAGGAGAATTCCACCAATGGTAAATACTTATCCCAACTCCCTTTGAAGTCTAGGACACAGAGTCTTAATAGATCTTCAAGAGTTTGAATAGTCCTCTCTGATTGTCCGTCCGTTTGAGGATGGTATGCCGAACTGAATAGTAAATCCGTGCCCATAGCTTTTTGCAAGCTAACCCAAAATTGTGAAGTGAATCTTGGGTCACGATCTGAAACTATGGATACTGGCATGCCATGCAATCTCACAATCTTATTCACGTACATACTAGCAAGACGTTCAAGGGAATAAGTCTCCAGTATTGGTAAGAAATGAGCAGACTTGGTTAATCTATCAACAATAACCCAAATAGCATTTATGCCTTGAGAAACCGTGGGAAGACCCGTAACGAAATCCATGGTAATGTGTTTCCACTTCCATTTTGGAATCTCAAGTAGTTGCAATGGACCCTTAGGAACTTGATGCTCCGCCTTTACACGTTGACAAGTTAAACACCTCGAGATAAACTTTGCAATCTCTCTTTTCATATTATTCCACCAAAATGTATGCCGAAGATCACGATACATTTTGGTACTTCCAAGATGGATTGCAAATGGTGTATTGTGTGCCTCCATCATGATCTTGTTCTTTAAATCAGAATCGTTAGGAACACAAAGTCTGGAGTGGACTCGAAGTATTCCTTCTTCATCGATTCTTGCTTCTGGAATAGCACCCTCTTGTACTTTCTTCTTCATACGCATCGCCTCGGTTTCAGGGCTTGAGCAACTTTAACTTCATCGATTAAAGTTGGTTCTATGCGTATACTTGACATCATCGCACTCGTTCCTACATATGATCTTCTACTTAACGCGCTAGCTACCACGTTTGCTTTTCCAGGATGGTATTGAATGGTGTGGTCATAATCTTTTAACAGCTCGAGCCAACGTCGTTGCCGCATGTTGAGTTCCTTTTGGGTGAAGAAATATTTGAGGCTTTTATGGTCTGAATATATCTCCACTTTCTTTCCATATAGATAGTGCTTCCAGATCTTTAACGCAAAAACGACTGCTGCCAACTCTAGATCATGAGTAGGATAATTCCTCTCATATTCTTTAAGTTGTCGCGAGGCATAAGCTATGACTTTCCCATATTGCATGAGAACACATCCTAACCCTTTGCCTGAAGCATCGTTGTAGATAACAAATCCATCCGAACCAGATGGTATTGTCAGAACAGGTGCCGAAATGAGTCTCCTCTTAAGCTCTTGGAAACTCTTTTCGCATTCCTCGTTCCATTCAAATTTTGTATCCTTTCGAGGCAGCTGAGTTAACGGAGTAGCGATTCGAGAAAATCCTTCCACGAATCTCCGATAATAACCAGCTAAACCTAGAAAGCTACGTACTTCGGTCACCGACTTCGGTTGCTCCCAACTTTGTATTGCTTCAATCTTCGCCGGGTCAACAGATACTCCATGTTTTGACACCACGTGCCCAAGGAATGCTACTTCCTCAAGCCAGAACTCGCATTTCTTCAACTTGGCATATAGCTTGTTTTCACGAAGCCTTTGGAGTACCAGCTTCAAATGGTGCTCATGATCTTCACGGCTTTTGGAATATATGAGGATGTCATCAATAAAGACAACAACAAACTGATCCAAATATTTCTAAAATATTCTGTTCATCATATCCATGAAAGCCGCAGGAGCATTAGTCAATCCAAAAGACATGACTAAGAATTCATAATGCCCGTCATCGAAGTTCCGAAGGCGCCTTTTGGAATATCCTCAGTTCTAATCTTCAGCTGATGATATCCAGAACGAAGATCGATCTTTGAAAAGAATTGTGCTCCTTGCAACTGGTCAAATAGGTCATCAATACGAGGTAACGGATACCTATTCTTGATGGTGACATGGTTCAATTCTCGATGGTCAATACAAAGTTGCATACTCCTGTCTTTCTTCTTTACAAATAAAACAAGAGCACCCCAAGGAGATGTACTAGGATGAATGAAACCAATGTCCAAAAACTCCTGTAGTTGGACCTTTAACTCTTGAAGTTCAATAGGAACCATTCGATATGGGGTTTTAGAAATGGGCTTTGTACCAGGCTCAGGATCAATAAAGAATTCAACTTCACGTTCTGGGGGTAGACCGGGAAGTTCTTCAGGAAATACGTCAGGAAATTTACTAACAACAGGAATATTATTCAAATCTGACGTGTTTTTATCAAATCCATAACATGGGCTAAGAAAGCTTGACATCCGTTTTTCAATAAACGAATAGCTTTATGACTTGATATGACAGTGATTGATTTTAGTGGTTTAGTTGCTTGAATTCGTACAACAGGTTGGTTAGGAATATGAAAACTAACAATCTTACGAAAGCAATCAATTTTGGCATGATGAGTAGTTAATCAATCAATCCCTAAAATCACATCAAAAGCAAGTATCTTTATAGAGATATGGTCAACAGGTAATGTGATGATGCCAACTTGGATCAAACAAGATTTATAAACAGTGGATGTAATGAAAGTTTCTCATAACGGAGTCTCCACAGATAGGTCAAAATCTAATTTCTCTGGAGTTAAGTTTAAACGTTGAGCACAAGCAGGAGAGATAAATGAATGGGTAGCACTGGTATCAAGTATGGTATAAAATTCGCAAGAATTTATGATTAGCTTACCCGTGATCACCTCGTTTGGGTTCCTCGCATTTTGACCAATCACAACAAACGCTCTTCCAGGAACCGTTGACTTTGACTTTTCTGGGACAGCCTTTTGAGTCACCATCCTCACTGGACTTGGTTTTGCTCTTTGTACAATCTCTAGCGATATGTCCTTCCTTTCCACAATTATAACATACCTTGAACTGCTGTGGGCGCTTTGACCGATATGTCCTCTTTCCGCATTTATAGATACAACCTAGGTGGTCGCTTCTCCTCCCTTAGAACCGATTCTTCTTTGGTCTTTGACGTCTTCGCATTGTCATGGTTGAATCTCCTCTTTTATAATCTCCCCACTCTAAACTTCTTCTATTTTCATGGCCATGATTACCACTAGAGTGGTTACCATTTTTTCACGATATATTTTTCTTTCTCCGCCGGTTATCGTTGTTTTGATGACTACCATATCCTAGATGATCATCTGGTTGTGGTCCCTCGGTTAAACGTATTCGTTATCTCGCTCTAATAATTGAGCCCTCATTGACAACATCCTGAATAGAGAGAAAATTTATGAGAAATGAGATATTGACGTATGTCGGGTTTCAAACCTCTCAGAAACATCCGCGTCATACGTTCCTCATTCTCCACCAAATGAGGTGCAAACCTGGATAACTCTGCAAACTTCGCCTCGTACTAGGACACCGTCATGTTGTTTTGTTCCAATCTAATAAACTCCACTTCCTTCATATGACGAATACTTTCAGGAAAGTACTTGTCATTGAACAGTTTCTGAAACGTCTCCCAAGACATGCTTTGAAAAGTACGGATGGAGTACGCTTTATAGATTCCCACCAGTAATCTGCCTCATTACGGAACATAAAGGTGGCGAATGGAACCTTCTGTTCCTCCGTGCATCCCAGGACATCGAATATCTTCGTAATTTGCTTAACCCACGTTTCTGCCTTAATCGAATCCGGCTTTCCCCAAAATTCTGGTGGTCCCAACTCTTTGAACTGCTTGGCTATGACAAATCGTGCGTTGTTATCATTTCCACCTGTATTTTGTACACGAGTCTCCCTCGTCTGATTTTTCATGAACTGCAAAAAGCTTCTAAACATACTGTCGTTCATCATCTGCTCAGTGGTGTTATTCACAGGAGGAATATTGCCAGCCTGTTGCACGTTCTCCTCGTTGGTGAGTAAAGGTGTCTCCACGGTCTCATTTACTCCACTGTTAACATTCTCAGTCGACATTCTCAAATATTGCCATAAAACAAGGGTTAATTAAAGAAATCAACATATCACATAATATCCCTATATACTAACCAACCACCAAATAAGCTTAGGTAAGACACACTAGCTAAGGTTTTACTCGTCTCTCCCCTCCTAGTTCTATTCCCCGATCTCCGCCAGAGATCATATCCCTAAGCTCGATACCAATTGTGACGCCCCCAAAATAGGTATACATCACCCATTTTGAGTCGTCAATAACATGGTATCTGTAAACAACTACAACTTTATTAATACAACATAGAAACTGTGAGTTTAAATACAAATATTGCCATCTAGACAATATTCACACCCAAATAAGTCCTCATTACAATTATTGGTACATTATTTTACAAAAATGGTGAGGACTACTAAAGCGACTTCTAGAACCATCATTCCACATCCCAACTAGTACTCGCTACATTCTCGCCTCCTAAGAAGAAAAATGGAATAAAAAGGAAAAGGGTGAGCTCAACTAGCCCAGTAAAGAATATTATGACTAAGATAATATAGAACAAATTATCGTTAGTCTTCAACAGGGAAAAAAAATCTGATAAAATACAATAGACAACAAGTTTCAGATCAATATTCGTAGCGGAAATAATAATTCATAGAAGAGTTATGTAGAGAATGAAATCTACTATTATCTATGAATTTAAAAATCCATTATCAATATTTTATCCTTGTAACATCAATCAATAAACATCTTGAATCAAATATTCATCTTTGCACTACAGACCAAAGATATTCATCAGTCGGTCATGTTCATCTCAACACTTGTACATCTTTGCACTACAAGCCAAAGATATTCATAAGAAAATCAACCATCTTTGCACTACAGGCCAAAGATATTCAGTAATACCATCATTTAGGGGCCGAGGATGATGAAAAATATTTTAAAAGAAAACGAATCCGGTGAAACAAAAGAACAAATATTAAGGATTCGTACTTTAAACAGTCCAAGTTCAAAAATACTTCATAAATAACCATAGTGAAGTAATATTCAAGAATGATCAAAACATGGATACAATCAAAGCTAGTATCCATAATCGATATTTTGGAAAAAAAAACAAAACTTTAATTTTCCTGTGAATAGTGTCGTATTCGTGAATAGTAACCCCGACACTAAAAGACAAGAATTTCACAAGAAAAATCTTATCAATAATCCGGCATAATGATATTAGAAGAAATAATATCATTTTAAAAAAATAAAGATCCCTTACTTGAAAAAAAGCTGTTTCTAAATTGAATACCGAATATAGTCTTTGAAGGAACTTGCACCAGTATAGCAACACTCAAAGTATCAAAATACTCACAAGAATAAACTCGATAATATAGAGAGATAGAGAGAAAACTTGAGTTTAAATTGTGATTTTCAATTCTAACTTAAGCACCCTATTTATAGGAAAATGCTTAGAACACCAAAGCAAAAAATTTAATAAAATAATAATATAATTAAACAAATTCAAGCCCACCTTAGACCAACTGAATTCAGCACATTTATATCACATGTGGGATTGCAAAAAACGTTTTTCTTAAATAAAACAATTAAAACTTCTAAAAATCAATTATTCCAGAACTTCGGAGCTTCAATAATTCATAATAAATAGCCCTTTTATCAGAAAAATTCGAATCTTATGTCCTTTCCATAGGAAATTCCATTCTCTACAACTTTGTAAGTTTAATTTTTTCCAAATTCCTAGCAGAAGTTGATCGAAATCCACAAACGGGCGATTTTACGGCTATAATCCAATTTCAGTCACAAAGTGGGGCCCACAAACATGTTTAACATATTTTAAATATTTTTTTGTAACAAAAATACTCTTCCTCCTCATTTATTCATATATCACACATTCATTGTAAAATATCACCATTATTATATTATTAAAATATAATAATATATTTAAATGAATTATTTTATCGAAAAAGATAAAATATCAATTTTCAACAATTTTCACATTAAAAATTTTCTCCATCTATATCTACATAAAATGAATATTTTCTTTATCATATAAATCAATAATTAATTATTCACAAATAATATTATAGAATCACAATACTGGTAACCAAGCCGTTCCCAAGAAAGAGGGGGCTTTCCAATAAGGATTTCTCCTTACTGGCGCGCAATTAGGTGACCAAACCTCTTCTTAGACAGAACTTTCTAGACATTGCCAATAATGTTATCTAATAATATTATTCCAATAATATGAATTATTGATCCGATAATGAAAATCTTGTGTAGTAACAATCATTGAAACAATGAATAATATAAAATATCAACGTAGCAAACTATTGAATCAATAAAATAAAATATTGAACGATAACTACTATAACAATTATTGAGTAGTGCCTTTTACGTAAGAATCAATAATTGGTGCAATACTGCAATCTTCTTGTGTTTTAACCACCGAATATTCCAACAATATTAATTGGTAACAACTACGCCGTTATTTATAAACAACTTATACTTATCTTTTTCTTCATCCAATCGTTTTCCGTTATGGGGCCCACACAAGGCTGCGCCGTCGTACGAATATTTCCCGACAGTAAGAATATTCCACAACCAAACGAATATTCCCCGACAACAATGAATATTTTATAACCACTTGCTTATTTAAGATATTTGCGCATTTGTACCCATAACTAACCACATTAATCAAATCAACCCTTACTATTTCAAAATAATAAATAGAAGAAATTAAATTTTATTTATAATAAGTTGGGGTCTTACATTGCTCGTTCCGCTGCAACTATGGTTGAAAAGTTTTATCATCTACCATATGTTCTAAATCTCTGATTTATTATTGACGAAGGCTATTGATAATTTAATTATATTAAGTCATGATATCCTTTACTGGGCTATTTGTGCTCACCTTTTGCTTCACAATTCCTTTCAGGTAATAAGAGTGTAGGCGGGGGTCGAAAGGATAACAGGAAATAGTGTGATGGTCCGAGATCGTCGAAGTTTCTCGATACATTATAAAAGCGGCATGACATACAACGATAATTGTATTGAGGACCTAAGATGTGTGTGTAATAGCATTTTATACGTCACTTAATAATTGATTTTGGCGAACAACAATAGGGTGATGAGAACCCGACTTTGAAAGCATCAAAAGTGCACCTCATTAGAATGAATATGATAGTAATCTTCTCGTTATTCTTTGGGGTCTTAAAATATTTGCTGCTGTATTTTATATGGCATTGTAACAATTTGAGTTTGGATACTGTCTACGAGACAATATTGTATTAAAACTCACAACTTAACTGTAGTCGTATTCTATACGACAGTTCAACAGTTGTATACATGAAGTTTGTATTTGATTTTTATAGTGTGATATCTGGCGACTCAGAATGGATCGTGTGGACCTATTTTGGGGGCGTCACAACTTGTGGTGGTAAAGACTAATGAGTTCATAGAAGGTAGTTTATCGGAGGAATTCCTATGTTGAGAAATTATTCCTCAGTTGCATAGAAGCATATATCAGCATCTCCCATCAAGTAAAAGATTAGTTGATTTGAAGTTATCTGTTGTCGTACTCTGCACGACAGTTCAACAGTTGTATAAATGAAGTTTGTATTTGATTTTTATAGAGTGATATCTGGCGACTCAGAATGGGTCGTGTGGACCTATTTTAGGGGCGGCACAACAGTGACTGGCTGGAGGGTTTGCATGGATTACAGGAAGTTGACTAAAGCGACCCTCAAAGATCACTTTTGTGACGCCCCCAAAATAGGTATACATCACCTATTCTAAGTCGCCAAATACATGGTACAGAATACAAATACAATCTTAAATATACAACATGAGCTGTGAGTTTCAATACAATTATTGTCTTCTAGACCTTATTTAAACTCAAAATAAGTCCTCAATACATTTATTATCACACTATTTCATAGAATAGTGAGGACTACTAATGCTATCATCTGGACCGTCACTCCGTTTCCCGACTAGTCCTTGTTACGTTCTCATTTCCTGAAGAGAACAATGAAAGCAAAAGGGTGAGCTCAACTAGCCCAGTAAGAAATATTATGGCTAAGATAATGCAGAATAAATTATCGTTAGCCTTCAACAAAGGTTAAACCGATACAATATAACAAACATCAAGTTTAACTGCAGCGGAACAAGCAATCCATTAGAAGAGTCAAGTAGAGAATAAAATCTACTATCTTCTATGATTTAAAAGGTTTTTCATCACTTTTATCGCTGAGACTAAGCTTATTAAATAAACCACGTCATCCCTGCACTACGGCCAAGGATATTCATTAGTATCACGACCACAAATTATCTATGCACTACGGGCCAAGGATATTCGTGTTTTCATCAATGGTCATGATCATGCCAACAACTGTCCATCAATGCACTACGGGCCAATGAGGACTTTTACCACATCATTTGTAACATTACGGTCATGACTATACCGAATAATCCCTGGACATAATCATACCAAGTCCATCTATGCACTACAGGCCACAAATGACTTTTAACATAATATAAACATGAGGATGATGACAATGACATAATAATTCAATAAAACAAGTTCAATAATTAAATTTTAAATATTTATAAGTTAATTTATCCTGAACTCAAAAATATCCAAATTGTCAACATGGTACTGCTTTGTGGAGTAAAATTCAAGAATACTCAGAAGAATATTTCCATAAAAAGATACTAGATGAAGCGCAAATTTCCAGGATATTCTACTAATTTCATGGAGTATAGAAGCCAAAACTTTAACCAACTGAGTATAATAGAATATATGAACCTGCAAATGGATTTTCGCCCGCCATGCGGTAATCCACGTAGATAAATCATTTCCACAATTTAATAAGGAATGAATACAAAGGATCATTCACCATACATGTGGTAATCCACATAGACAGGTTATTCCAACATAATAATAAAGAATGAAATAACAGAAGAATTCACCATGCATGTGATAGACCCGCATGCACGAAAGTTATTCCCAATGTAATAATAAAGAATGGAACCAGGTCATGCGAAATCCGCATAGACAGGATATTCCAATAGAATAATAAAGAATAGAATAACAACAGAATTCACCAGGCATGCGATACACCGCACATGCAGGTTATTCCAACAGAATAATAAATAATGGAACCAAGTCATGCGTAATACGCACAGACAGGATATTCCAACAGAATAATAAAAAATGGAATAACAGAAGAATTTCACCATGTATGCGGTACTTCGAATAGACAGGTTATTCCAACAGGATAATAAATAGTGGAACCAGGTCATGCGTAATACGCACAGACAGGATATTCCAACAGAATAATAAAGAATGGAATAACAGTAGCTCTCTTCATGAAGATGAAAGAAATAATACCCCTTACCTTAGAATAAAGCTGGATACTGGAATAGAGAGGTAGCAGACTTCTCTTATTCTTTCTCTCTATAATAATTGCTCTATAGCTTTAGTGAATTGGTGAGAAGTGAAGGAAGAATGAACTTCTATTTATAGAAAAATATAGTTTCGATAATTGCACGTTTTGTGGCTCGAAAAATTACAGTACAATACCTCCAACTTTTCTTTCATTTTTAATTTAGTCCTGCAAGTATTATCAAACTCGCACCACCTCTCCTAATAGTAAATAATGTGAATCAATAGTTCAATCATGTGAAAATACGAATTACAGTATAATACCTCCATCTATACCTCCATTTTTAACTTAGTCATGCAAGTATTATCAATCGTGCACCAACTCCCCTAATAGTACAAGAATGTGAATCAATAGTACACACATGTGAACAAATAGTTATAATCATGTGAATTAATAGCAATTAATTGCTCATTTATCCGATTAATTACCCGACTGGTCAGTAAAACTTCCAGACATCAATTAATATCGGAATAAATGTCGATTTCCACTAACACTAATAATTCCAACACAATGGAACTATCAATTTCATCTTTAATCAACACGAACTTATTCATCATTAATATTATAACTCACAATATTTAACAACCGTGTCGTTCCGAGAAAGAGGGGCTTTCGATAAGGATTTCTCCTTATTGGCCGCAATTGATTAGATGACCAAACCTCTCCTTGACAGAACTTCTAGACATTGTAAATATTGCAATTTAATAATATAAATAACTTTTTCGTCTCAATTATTGATTTAATAATATAACATATTATGCAGATGATATTATAACAATAATCGAATCAATAATATGAGAGATATGATGCAGCAATTACTGTAGCAATTATTGAGTATAACTGTGTGACTTCTCACATAAGCATCAATAACCAATGCCGTGTGTTACTATGCAACCACGCGTATTACTATACTTTTACTACCGGGTAGTTCAACAGTTTTAACGGTAACACTTCCGCCGTTATTTTTATAAAAAGATAATTATGTCATTTTCTAACTACGATAATACTTCCGTTGTGGGGTCCACCAATGATTGTGCCGTCGTACGAATATTCTCTATTAAAATGAATATTCCCCGACCAATCGAATATTATATAACCACTTGCTTACTTTGTAAAATTTTTAAATATTACCCACAACTATAACATTATATCAAATCCACACCATAATATTCAAAAATATATTTCGAGAAAATTATTCTTTATTCATAAAAGTTGGGATCTTATTTTGCCCTTTATCGATCAAATATTGGACAGATTGGTGGGCCACGAATTCTATTGCTTACTGGATGGGTATTCGGGATATAATCAGATAGTCATTGCTCTTGAAGATCAAGAGAAGACAACTTTCACGTGCCCATATGGCACATTCGCTTTCAGGAGAATGTCTGTCGGCTTGTGTAATGCACCAGCTACCTTCCAACGGTGTATGATGGTCATCTTCTCAGACATGGTAAAGAAGAATGTGGAAGTCTTCATGGACGACTTTTCTATCTATGGAGATAATTTTGATGCATGTTTGGAGAACTTGGTGATGGTGTTAAAGAGATGCGCAGAAATAAATCTGGTACTTAATTGGGAAAAGTGCCACTTCATGGTTGAGGAAGGCATAATTTTGGGTCACAAGGTTTCAGCAAAAGGACTAGAGGTTGATAAGGCAAAGCTGGAAATGATTAAAAAACTTCCTCCACCAAGTTCTGTTAAGGGAATTCGAAGTTTCTTGGGACATGTCGGGTTCTATAGATGATTTATAAAAGACTTCTTTAAAATTGCAAAACCGTTGTGCAGTCTTTTAGAGAAGGATTCACTGTTTAAGTTTGATGAGGATTGTAAGTTGGCATTCGAGATATTGAAGAAGAAATTGACTACAGCTCCAATTATCGTCGCACCGGATTGGAATTTGCCTTTCGAGTTAATGTGTGATGCGAGCGACTATGCGGTTGGGGCTGTTTTGGGACAACGCCGAGAGAAGGTATTTCATGCCATATACTATGCGAGTAAGACACTTACGGAGACCCAAATGAATTACACCACTACGGAAAAAGAATTACTTGTAGTAGTATATGCATTCAATAAATTTTGGGCATATTTGATTGGTACAAAGGTTGTAGTTTATACTGATCACTCGGCTATTCGGTACTTAATTTTGAAAAAAGATGTTAACCCACGCCTTATCAGATGGATTCTCTTTCTCCAAGAATTTGATTTGGAAATAAAAGATAGAAAGGGTACGGAGAATCAAGTTGCAGACCATTTATCTAGGCTGAAAAATCAGGATAAAAAGAAATAGGACAAATATATAATTAATGAATCATTTCTGGATGAGCAGCTGTTTGGGATCAATACGGAATTCCCATGGTACACAGATTTCGCTAATTATCTAGTGAGCAACATCCTTCCCCCCGATCTTACACGTCAACAGAAGAAGAAATTCCTACATAACGTCAAGTAGTACATGTGGGATGAGCCATACCTATTCAAACAGTGCGCCGACAAGATGATTAGAAGGTGTGTGCCCTACAATGAGGTGAATAATATATTGCATGAATGTCATTCGTTTGCGTACGAGGGACATTATGGTAGTGAGAGAACAGCGACAAAAGTGCTTCAAGCCGGGTTTTATGGCCTACATTATTTAAGGACACCCATCAGTTTGTTAAAAGTTGTGATAGATGTCAAAGGGTGGGCAACATATCGAAAAGGAATGAGATGCCACTACAAACAATCTTGGAAGTTGAAATTTTTGATGTTTGGGGCATTAATTTTATGGGGTCCTTTCCATCATCATTCGGTAATCAGTATATATTGCTTGCAGTTGACTATGTATCAAAATGGGTTGAAGCCACAGCACTCCCAACTAACGATGCCAAAGTGGTTCTCAAATTTCTACAAAAGAATATTTTTACGAGATTTGGCACGCCAAGAGCTATTATAAGTGATGAAAGTAGTCACTTCTGCAACAGATCGTTTACAGCTCTCTTGGTAAAGTATGGGGTCAACCATAAGGTAGCTACAACATATCATCCCCAAACAAGTGGGAAAGTTGAAGTTTTGAATAGGGAGGTGAAGAGAATCTTGGAAAAGGTGGTAAACCCAAATAGAAATGATTGGTCTCTCAGGTTGAACGATGCACTATGGGCCTACAGTACGGCTTATAAGAAACCAATTGGTATGTCACCAAATCAATTACTTTATGGGAAAGCATATCACCTGCCTGTGGAGTTATAGCACAAAGCCTACCGGGTTATTCAGAAACTGAACTTCGATAAAGCAGCTGTGGGTGAAAAGAGACTACTTCAGTTAAGCAAGTTCGATGAATTCTAACTGCAAGCTTACGAGAACTCGAAATTATACAAAAAAAAAGTCAAGAAATGGCATAACCAGAAAATCATGCAAAGAACGTTCGAGCCTGGGCAATCAGTCCTATTGTTTTAACTCACGGTTGAGGGTGTTCCCAGGAAAGCTAAAATCAAGGTGGTCGGGTCCATTCACCATCAAAAGAGTTTTTTCACATGGCGCCGTTGAACTCTATAATAGAAACCCATTAAAGACTTTCAAGGTCAACGGTTGAAGCATTATTGGGGTGGTGAATCCAACACGGATGTCATCGCAATCACATTATTCGACGTACCATAAACAGGGAGTAGTCAGGCTGAACGACTTAAAATCAAGCGCTAATTGGGAGGCAACCCAATCGTACTTTTATTTTTCATACTTTTATTCATAACCGTCAAATTATAGTTTAGAATAAATCGTAATATAGAATAAATCAATTATTAATTAGTTAAGTTACATGTTCTTGATAATCTCTCCATCATGTTTAAAATCGCTAACAATCTACTCACATTTATGTTTCATGGTCTTGCAGGATCTTAAAATGCTCATGGTTTGGAGTTGAAGAAAAAAAAAAAGCCAATGCACCCGATTTATCAGAACACACCTTCCCTGTATGCCCTTTACAAACTAATACCCCGTAAGGTGGGGTCTCTCAATTCAATTTACATTGTGCATGCCGTAAAAGCTGACATCTAAAATTCAACAGCTTATTTTGGCAGTTACATGTTGTGCCCACTCCAACTTCTTCTTCATCAATTACAACTCCCATCCATTATACCCACTTTCTACCCACGATTTTGGCAACTTACACTCCATCTTCCCACTTCATTAACACAATTACCCACTAACCCATTACTTCACACCACCACCTTACATCATCCTATCATATCTATATATTCACACCCTCACAACCCAAGTTCACCACATATATTCAACTCAAACTCAGAAAGCCACGAATTAGGGTTCTTAGTGAGGAAATTCATATTACACTTTAGAGTGAGTCACTTATCTTCAATTTCTTCATCTTCTATCACCATAATTGCCACAAAATCATCAAGTTTGGGGATAAACCACTGTGCACACAAAGTGTTCGACAGTTTGTGTGAGTGAAGTTTGGGGGAGAATTAGTGTTGAGGCTTCCTGAATTCAATGGCATCTAAACCCACATTAAAGAGGCAATGGGGAGAAAGTTCCGGAACAACCCCACCATCACGAACCTTCGACCAATGTAAATTCATAAGTGTCGCCACTGCTGACCGTTACGACTACATGGCAACAAAAGCACTCACACAGGAGTGGGGGTTGGCACCGGACCATGTCGATGGGGAGATGATGCAACAAATATATCAGAAAGGTTGGAACAAGTTCACGGAGGAACCCGAGGCCACCGTTGTAAGTGTGGTCAAGGAGTTTTATGCTAACGCTGAGGATAAGGCCTCTTTCAACGCTTTTGTGTGGGGAAGATTAGTCCTTTTTAGTGCCAATGCCATCAACACATATTATCAGTTATGGGTGCCTCGACATTGCAATTATGCTCACTTACGTGACAATGATCCCGATTATGAGGCCATTCTGAAGGAAATGACTAAATCGGGCACAAAATGGATTAAGGGTCGAAAAGGGGGCACGATTTTTCACAGCAAGGATCTTACTAGATATGGTAAGATATGGTATGCTTTCTTGTGTACCAAATTGTTTCCATCCACACATACATCCGATGTGACCAAGGAGAAGGCAGTGCTCTTGTATGCCATTGTACATGATTTCATGATCGACGTCGGGGCAATAATCAATTTTTCAATCCGACGGTGCTTATGCGGACATTTCTCGGGCAGCTTGCCACACCCGTAACTCATTTGTGGGTTGTGTAGGCAAGCGGGAGTTCGATGGTCCGATGATGAACCTACCCTGATGCCGCTTCAAACATTAGATTTGAGAATGATTGCGCGGTACTTGGTGTGGGCAGGCGACGAATCACATTTGAGAGGATTAGGCTTTATATTTCCCTCAGCTTCAGAGGATGAGGCTGAAGCTGAAGATACTTCGGATGATGACGAGTTTCAGAAGGATGCACCGATGGGAGAACAAAGAGCAAAGGAGGTACCACAGTCCGAGGCAATATCTATCCCTCAGTTCCTCAACTTTCAGTGACAAGTGGTTGAGCAAAATAAGCAAACACGACGAGAGATGAGGCGACTCGCAACTATACAGGACCACATGTTTGAGGCTATGAACCTATCGTTCGCATTATTGAACGTGGCGCTCCAAAGCTTCAATCCAAATGCTCAATTCCCATACCAGCAGCCTGCCCCAATGCCACGATTTCCAACAAGTGACTCTGATGAAGAAGAACAACAACCACCACCACCACAGACTTAGGCGATTACATGGAAGTCCTCACATTTTAATTGTTATATCTACACAATGAGGGCATTGTAATTTTCAAGTTTGGGGGGGATTTACTTTCATGTTTGCATATTTAAGTCATTAGTTAGGTTTGCATAGTCGTATATTGTTTAGTTTAGGATTATCAAATGTGGCATTCATGTAATCATGTAGTTGCATAGTAGCTTAGGAGCATAAGTAGTTTTTAATTATTGTTGCATTCATGTTATGTTTACCCTATCTATCTAATTTTTTTTTTTAAACATTGTGTTAGTTTTGCACATGTCCAACAGTTGTTGTAGTTCAATGTTATTTTGGCCAGTGATGAGATTGGGATTAAGTAGATAAATACAATACCCAGTATTAGAACTATGATGTAATTTTGAGTTATGAATTGAATCTTTTGCATGTTTAACACTGGTATAAAAAGGTTTGCACGTCAATAACACTTATGTGGACTGATTAGTTCAAATTGATACATAAGGATGTTCTAAAGGATAATGCTAGTTTGAATGAAAGAATGACAAGAATAAGTAGTTATGGCTAAGGTTAGACAAGAACCTAAGTTTGGGAGAATATTTGGGGTATATAAGCTATATAAAAAAAAGAAAAAAGAAAAAAGAAAAAAAAAGTATAAATAAACACCATGGCATGCTTGTCTAGTTTTGTGGCCATTGTTACTTGAGTAAGTAAGCCCGAGGGGATTGTCTTTACACCTAGCGCCCTAAGGTCTTAATGGTATGGGAGTCGTTGGTCGAAAGCTCATTAAGGTAGCATTAAAAAGCCAAAGGGAATAAGACATTACATAGCTATGTGTATATAAACTAAAAAAATGGG
The DNA here is from genome assembly GCA_020205605.1 of Panax ginseng. Lineage (NCBI taxonomy): Eukaryota > Viridiplantae > Streptophyta > Magnoliopsida > Apiales > Araliaceae > Panax > Panax ginseng. The sequence goes on along the minus strand of CM035144.1, from coordinate 98,440,543 downwards.
AAATAAGAGTAAAAAGCCCCCGTAGATGAAAACTGAAGCTTAAGTATCCCATGTTGACCCTCGATATTGGTAATTATTTGATTTTAGTTAGATCTAGCTTGTTTTTGGATTTCTTGAGTTTACACTGTATGATGCCTTCGAAGAGACTTGTTATGTGTTAAATTTGATTTTATATCAGTTAACATTATTATGGAGCACACACACACTATATTAGTGATAACAGTCTAAGATTTGATGATTGATTGGAAAGTTAATGATTTATTTTTTTGATATGATGTATTATCATGTTTACTTGATTTCTCTAAGGCCGGTTGAATAGACTTAATTTTGGGTCAGTTAACATTATCTGCTTGATTTTGGGTCTCACATGCATGGAATTATAATGACATTTTGCAGCCTTGTGGCCAACTCTATAGCACACAAAACATTTGATATGATACATGTTTGTGTGTGTGTGAAAGTTCTTCCTCCATTTGGACTTTTGTGGGTTATTGGTCATTCTTTTGCTAGGCTGATATTTCCTCTTCCATGTGTTCTCTTGTTTCATAACTTGTGAGGAGTATATCTTACTTCTACTGTACCTTTCTGGTTGGTTCGTAGAGTTGATTTTATTGGACTCTACGATCCTTCGAGGTTGATGAGTAGTAGCTAGATTACTCTTCTCTTTTCTAAAACCTAGACCGACATGAGATCCCTTACTCCTGGGAATATGAGTTGAATCAACTAAGCAGGGTTTGACAGGCTCATCCTTTTGTGAGGATTTCACAAATATAATGCCTCTACTAAAACCTGAGGCATTACCAGTGCTAATTTCCTTTGCTTTTTCCACACATGACTCTAAGGTAGATTCCCCAAAGCCTAACCCTGTTCTATCAGAGACACTTCTCTAGTTAGAGATTAAGGAGTCCATGGATGAAGAGGATTTATTCTATGTAGAGACTATCTTTTCTAGATCCTCAATCTTGGAGGTTAAACTAGACTCTCTTTGTGCACTGAGCTCATTTGCTTGTCTCAAGAACTTATTCTCAGCTTTAAACTTGGAGAGAGAATTAGTACTGAGAAGGGTTGTTTCCAGTTCTTCTTGAACTTTTTTTTTCTCCTTTTGAAGAAGTGAATAATCTTTAGACAGAACTCTAAACCACTTCATGTATTGGTGCAGATCAAATGTTATGCCATGTAATGCAGTTCTAAGGTCATCAATATCTACATCAGGAGAGTTGAAGTCAAATACCTCATTGATTCTTACTTTATGTATGTTGGAGTTCTGTTTATCCCTTGTATTTTTGGCCATCAGGCAGAGATTTGCCATTTGAGGATCTTCATCATCTCCAGATTCTGGAGTTGAGTCATTGTTTGAGTCACTTCACGATCCTCCAGCTACAAGGCCTTTGTCCTTCTTCAGTGGCCTTTTATTGCCTTTGTATTCCTTCTTTGCATGTGATTTCTTCTTGAGTTCTTCTCTGAGAGGTTTTTTGCAGTTGGCAATGAAGTGGCCAGGTTTCTTGTAATTGTAGCATAAGTCATTCATTTGCTCCTGGTTGCTGTAGTTGCTGACTTTCTTTGGCTTGCTGGTTTTGCCTTGTCGCATAAATCTTCTTAGTCTTTTCACCAGCATTACAAAGTCCTCATCATCATCTTCATCGTAGTCAGAATCAACTTCAGTTTTGACTTTGGAGGTGTTTTCAGTTACTTTGAGAGCAACACATTTGTCCTTCTTTCTTCCTTCAGACAACGTTTCTGCTCGTTGTGTTAGTTCCAGTTCGTATGTAAGAAGGTTGCCATATAGCTGTTGAACAGTCATTTTATGTAGATTCTTTGACTCTCTAATGGCAGTGGTTTTGGCACCCCACTTCCTTAGCAAGGCTCTCATGAATTTTATGATTAGATCTTTGTTTGGATAGATCTTTCCATAGGCTCGTAAAGAGTTGAGCAGAATATTAAATCTCTCGTATGTGGCAGTGACGTTCTCTCCTTGAACGTGAGCAAACATTTCATATTGCTGAGACAAGAGAGATTGTTTATTTTCTCTGACTTCTTCTGTTCCTTCATGCATGATAAGATGTTTCCCAAACCTCCTTTGCTATTTTGCAGTTAACCACGTTTTCAAACAGATCATCTTCTAGGGATTGAAATAAGATGTTCTTAGCCTTTTTATCAAGCTGGACAGCTCTCTTCTCGTTTTCTGTCCATTATTCTTTGACCTTGATCTGTATTTTGTTTGGGTCGTCTGTAGTTAGTTCAAGCTTTGTAGGAATGTAGGGCCCATTTTGAATAGTTTCAAATAGATCTTCATCTATTGAATCCATATAAGCTTGCATCCTAACCTTCCAGTTAGCGAATTTGTCTTTGTTGCACATAGGTGGCTTGCTGCCTCCTCCAGTCTTTGATTCACTTGGTAAGTGTGCCATTGGATCTACTCAAGCTTTGTAGGCTATATAATAGAACCTGCTTTGATACCAATTGTTAGTTTCCAGAGGCACAATAGATATCTAGAAGAGGGGGGTTGAATAGATAATTAAAAACTTTTCTTGTAAACTAGTTAGTATGATGGTGATTAATGCACAGCAGAAAGAGTATTTGATAAACCTTCTTTTAGATATCTTGAATTAATGAGAGTGAGACAGTTATGACAGTTATAGCAGTTATAATGGACACAACAGTTTTAAGTGGTTCAGAGCACTTAAAGTTCCTAATCCACTCTTCTACTCCTTGAGTAGGAAATCCACTAAGGATGTCTATTACACTTCTTGAATCTCATATATTCCTTCTAGACCAGCAGTCTAGGCACTTCTTAGTTCACTCTTGAACTCTTCAAGTCCAGCAGACTTGGTTCTTCACAGTTCACTTAGAACTCTTCAAGTCCTTCAGACTTGGAACTCTCACTTCAGTTGATTGGTTATTGTTGAGATCGTGATTGGTTCTACTCAGTTGCTATTAAGCACTTGTTCGAGATAACTGAGTAGCTGAGCAAGCTTCCTCTTTTTCTCAGTTCGTAGAGTTGAGCGTTGAGTGTTCTTGTGCGTTTTTGTTCAATGTTTGCTTACTTCTCTCATCTGTTTGTGTTCTGTATATATGTGATCTTTTTAAATCTATCCGTTGAAGTCATCTGATGAGGCATTAAATGCGTTTGACATTTCTGAGCTTTGATGGAGACTTTTCTGCACATCTTCTGAATTACAATCTGGCCCACTGACACAGCAGACTGCTTTCTCACCTAACACCTGAAAAGGTGTTTTCCTCTGCCCAATGGTCCTTTTCTTAGTTTCTTGAATACGTTCCTTTTGATCAATACTAAGGATATCTTTTGTACCGTTGGGACTGGTGAGTGCTTCAACGTTCAAAACCCATTCCACATTTGTTGGAATTTGTTTCCAAACAAAAGATAGGGCTCGATGCTTCTGACACAAGACAGATGATACTCTACGATGCATATCGTGGTGTCTTGTCATATTTGTGTTTAATCTGAATAGAACACTACGATTTCTTTCAAGGGTTTTCATGCTACGATCTTTCCACACTACGATCTTTGTTTGTTCGTCTTACAGACTCTATGTTTCCGAGAGCATACTACGATCTCTGAGTTAGCTTTGACAAATGTCTGGATCACTCTACGATTTATGGAGAGGCCCTTCAATATAGCTACACTACGATCATCTCAGCTCTACGATCCTGCCTTAGCTTCTGCATTCTGTTGATCAGCTGGATAGACTACCATTCTCTTCAAGGTCTATCTATTTCTTTCTAGTCATAGATCAACCTAACATTTTTGATCTCTTTATCTATACAAGTGAACATTAAAGACTAAGATCAACCTAACAATTTTGATCTATCACTAAGTCCTTGTACATATATTCCTTGAAGGACTTTACATATAATTATGAGCATTTTCTTTAAAACATCAAATCAAAATATGCATTCTTCCAACAATCTCCCCCTATATTATGTTGACATAACCAAGGAGATTTGTTGTCATGATTTTTAAATTTTATATGCAGTTGCAGCAAAGTAAACATGACTTAGTATTTTAGTGAGCAGCTGAAATTTCTAGAGAATAAGCATGAATTTATTGATGTATGAAGACTGATATTACATTTAAGTTTGACTACATCAATACGACTTAAAATTTAACTTATCTCTATTTCTTCGGCCTTTTGCTTCTTAGAGGATTTTCATATTCCTCAGCTCTCCTTTTTCTGCTAGCTTCATCCCTTCTGGCTAAATCTTCCAGCTCACTTGGGCTTAGTCTAGGATTGTGATCATGCCTATTCATGAATGCAGGATCTCCAATTGGCATTCTTAGGCCTGTTGTTGTTACCTCATGAGAGTTGGTAGTTGGACCTGGACTCCTTAATGGTTGAGCCATTAAAACTTCCTGCTGGTTAGCTCGTTGGGTCTGATGGCTGGATCGTGGGGTCTGCTAGTGGATTTACCTTGCAGGAGGATTCCTCGAGGATTAGGTTTGGAATTTACCTCTGCCTCTGCCCTTGCCTTCCTGATCTCCTTTCCCTTTATTCTCCCCCTTTATGTCAGCATCAAGGGTTCGAATGTCTTAAGAGAGGCGAGTGACTCCTTGGACAAGCTCGTTGAGTTGACTCTGAGTTTGAGCAATGTCCTCACGATTTTCTTGGATCAAAGCATCAGAACGAGTTTCACGTCGTTAAAGGATGTTCAGGACAGTTTCAGTTTGCTGCATTTGACCCATGGAGAAGTCTTGAAATTCCTTGACTGCAGTTTGGAGACTTGTGATACTCTTTATCATTAGTTCGTTCTGAGATTCTTGAGTCTTTTCTAAGATCAAGACAACATCCCTATGTCTTTTAGCTGCGAGAAAGTGGATGCCATCCCTGTCTTTTATGCTTTGAAGCATTTCTTTGATGATCTCTTTAAGCGTTTTAGAGAGCTTGGAGCTTAGGGAGCTTGGGAGATTATTTGCAGCATTGATCATTGATGTTAATCTCAGCTGAATAAGTGCAGTGTGATCTTCAAGACTCTCATCGAGTTCCTTGATCACTTTCGCAGACATTGCTGTCAAATCAGCCTTTGTGGACAACTCTGAAAGAATTTCATTCAGTTGGGGAATTTATGAAGGAGGTGGTGTGCTGTTGAATTGATCTTGCAATGAGTAGAGAGAAAGATCAAGATTGAAGTATTCATTTCTGGATGAGGAGAGAATATTTGATGGAGGGGCCTGGGTTTGGATGTTTTAGTTTGGTGGCTCTACGATTTGAGGTTGAGACTCTACAATGGGGCTAGAGTCAGTGATCGTGGAGATGGTGGGATATGGGAGCATTATGAAGTTGATCTTATTTGGTTCCTCAGTTATAGAATTTTGGGATTCTGTAACTGGAAATTGATTTAGTGGATGAAGAATTACTTCCAACCATCTTGGGAATTCATAAAACTGATTAAATGAGGATGATGGCAAGTGATTAACTCTGAAGAGGGTTGGGATAGACAGTACCTCGGGTTTATTCTTTGAGGTAGAGTTGTTTATGAGTAACTTCTTGGCAAAGTTGAATCTTCCTGGGAATCCATTAGCTAGCACTGAGATGGCCGAATACTCTTTGAAGCTCCAAAACATGTGACTCCAAGAGTTTAGAATTTGAGCTTGATGGAAAGGCATCATAGGTAGATATGCAAATAGTTGCTCATAGTTGGCTCTTCTATACCCATCAATGCCCACAGCTATAATCTCGACCTCGTCCCCTTCATCCTTTTCTCTACTTTCGTTGGAGGATTCCATTATCTCAATGGCCTCATAATGTTCTTGCACTAGTTCCTCTTCATTTCTTGCAGGGACCTCTTTTTCTGTCATGGAGATGTCATGAGCCTCCCCCTCCACTTGATCATCTTCTTGTACTATCAATATCTCCCCCTCAACTGGAGCACTTTCTAGGATGGGAGCTTCAGGCATCTCCCCCTCAGCAGGTGTATTCTCTATCAGATCTTCAGGTGTCTCCCCCTTAGTTTGAGCTTTGACTTTTTGGCTTTCATTTGTTGGATCCTTTTCAGAAACCAATTCTTTGTCTTCCCTCTTTAGTACTTCTTCATTGACAATAATATATTTCTTGACCAGTTTTCTTCTTGGTTTTCTAGGCTAAGCCACAGCCTCAGGACTTTCTTGAACTTCAGTTTTGTCCTGCTGACTAGCCAAAATGTTTGATTCAGCTACTTTCTTGCTTGATGTTTTTGGTCTGGTCTCTACGATCGGTAGAGACTCTACGATCGAAGAGATGGATGGCCTTTTGGACTTGTGGCTGATTTTATTCTTCTTCAACAGCTGAGATATGGTAGCTCTATCTTCTTCTGCCTCAGCCTGCTGTTGCTTCCTTCTTAGGATCCTTAGAGTCTCAATGTCTGAGGACTCTATGGGCTTATCGGTAGTGGATCTTTGAGGCTCTTTTGTAGTTCTGGCTTTCAGCTTTCTTTTGCCCTTGCTTTTTTTGATCAAAGTAATGGGTTCTTCCTTGCTAGCTTCTTCTTCTTCAGTTTCTCTGACAACTGACATATTTCCTGGCACTCCTAATTCCTTTATTTCACCAGTTCTTCCACTGGATTCAGACATCATTCGCACATTTTCAACTGGATTCCTTTTCCAGTTCTCGAATAGTTGCTGAGTCATTCGACGGTTTGGATTAATGGCTTCTCCTTCATCGTCCTCAATTAAGTCACCCAGAGCAGCCTGTAAGATGATGTTTATAAATCACCCGTAGAGCATCTTTTGAGAGCTCTTTGTCTTCTTTGAGCTGATTAACCACTTCCCAATCCATTCAAGCAATAGAGCCCCATAGTTAAGTTGTATTTCATAACATATGGCAGTCATGAGCTTGAGTTGCACCTCATTTACAGAGTCATGACCAGAGCTCTTGTAACATATACATTTTCTAACAATATCAGCTAGAAATTCATACCTCTGTGGAAATTCCTTCTTCTTGTATCCTTTGACAGAGGGTGATTTCTTGTGATGCATCTTTTTGAGTCCCTTATGGAAGTCTATGCCATCTATGGATGGATACCCTTCAAGTTTGAGACCTAGGGCTAGATTGATGTCCTCAGCCTTTAGTCTGATTTCTACGTTCCTGACTTTCGCAGTGATGGTGTTGTTTTCAAATACACCATTATTATAGAATTCTTTTACCAGCTTCGGGTAAATCAATGTGTCTGGACCCAAAGCTTCTTCGAGACCCTCCTTCTTCAGTAACGACAGAGTCTTGTGAAATTTGGGTTCAACTGTTTTGAACTCGTCAAAGCAAAGTCTGTAGCCAGAGATGACGTTAGAAGCCGCCATTGATTTTCTTGCAGGAAGTGTGACTGACTGAGCTTTCTTCTGGTTTAGAGTTTCTGCTTGAGAGAGGAAGAGAGAGATGATCTTTTGAACTTCATATTTCACAAAGACGATTTTAATTTATACTTGTAACTTCCTTCTCTCTATTTTGCTTAGTGGGACAGGTGTCAAGTTTTGCTTGGCTCTACGAATTCTGACTTAAGACGATTGTACTGATTTTCCCTTTAACTTCTTCTGAGCTAATACGTTCTTCGGGAGGACTACGATCGTTGAGATGGTCCTTGGAGTCATCGAGTCTGTTCTATCATCGTTGAGTCTGTTCGGCAGTTTTCATGTCTGTTCTGTAATCGTTGAGTCTGATCTGTGATCGTCGAGTTTAAATATCAATCATCGAGTCTGACCGAGTCCTTGTGATGAATCTTTTGACTTAGCATTCTTCTTGGTTTAAGATAGCTCAGGAAGGGCCAACCTCATTGAATGAATCAAGGGTTAGGTTTGTCCCTGAGGCTCTTATCAGAGAGATTGCTTTATTTTGTGCTTGATCATCATAGGGTGCTCCTTTGGTTTGGTTGATGAAGCTCTGCTATTGTTGAGTCTGTACTACGATCGTTCTCTTATGACATTTCAGCTCTACGATCGTGGACTTCATTTCATCATGTTTATGATTTCGAATATAGCCTTTAAAATTGCATGGTTAGCACAAACTAGAGCATATTTCATGGTTGCAAGTTAAGCATGCCTAGCTCACTTATTAACTTGTTAAATCAGGATTCATCTAGAGGTTTTGTAAAAACATCAGCAAGTTGATTTTCAGTAGGGATATCTTGTAAAGATATAGTTCCATTTTGCACATGATCCCTAATGAAGTGATACCTTATTTCTATATGCTTAGTCCTAGAATGCATGACAGGATTATGAGTTATGGCAATTGCACTTGTATTATCACAGTGAATAGGTATGGATTTAAATTCAAACCCATAATCTATAGTTGATTTTTCATCTATAAGATCTGAAACCACGAAGCGCCAAAGAATAATGTATTCATCTCTCCGCAGATTCAGAGAATCTTCAATTTTGCTTCTTGCTAAAGCAGGACACAAGTCTGTTTCCTAGCAATTGACAGGTGCCACTTGTACTTTGTTTATTAATTTTGTAGCCTGTAAAATCTGCATCTGTGAATCCTGTTAGCTCAAATGAGGTCTCCTTGGGATACCAAAGCCCCAAGTGGGGTGTACCTTTGAGGTACCTGAAAATCCTCTTTATAGCAGTTAAATGAGATTCTTTAGGACTAGCCTGAAATCTAGCACAAATGCATGTTGCAAACATTATATCTGGTTTACTGGCAGTGAGATATAAAAGAGAGCCTATCATACCTCTGTATTGAGTTATATCAATACTTTTACCTTTTTCATCTTTGTCGAGCTTGGTTGCAGGAGCAATTGGGGTTTTTATGGGAGAGGCTGACTCCATGCCATACTTCTTAAGTAAGTATTTAATGTATTTGGCTTGGTTGATGAAGATTCCTTCATCGATCCGCTTTCTTTGCGATCGAGGAAGAAGTTCACTCACCCATCATGCTCATTTCAAACTTGCTCTGTATAAGCTTGGAGAATCTCTTGCATAGCTTTTCATCAGTAGATCCAAAGATAATATCATCAACATATATTTGAACTAATAGGACTTTGTCTTTATGCTTTCTAAGAAATAGTGTGGTATCTACTCTACCTCTAGTGAATCCATTTTCAATAAGAAAGCTAGTTAGTGTTTTATACCATGCTCTAGGTGCTTGTTTAATACCATATAAGGCTTTGTCTAATCTAAAGACATAATTAGAAAGAGATGGATTGATGAAACCTGGAGGTTGTTCTATATTGACTTCTTCTTGAAGTTCACTATTCAGGAATGCACTTTTGACATCCATCTGAAAGACCTTGAATTTCATGTAAGCAGCAAAGGCAAGGAATATTCTAATGGCTTCTAGTCTAGCAACAGGTGCAAATGTCTCATCGTAGTCAATGCCTTCTTCCTGAGAGTAGCCCTTGGCCACTAGTCTTGCCTTATTCCTAGTGATGACTCCGTCTTCATCCATCTTGTTTCTGAAGACCCACTTGGTTCCAATAACAGGATGATTCTTTGGTCTTGGAACCAGACTCCATACTTTGCGCTTCTTTCGAACTGATTAAGTTCTTCTTGCATGGCCTCTATCCAGCTGGAGTCTTCCATAGCATCCTCTATATTCTTCGGTTCCATGTGTGATAGGAAGCTTAGATAAAAGCATTCATTTTGGGTAGCAGCTCTTGTTTTGACTCTTGCACTCGGATCTCCAATGATTAGATCTTGAGTGTGATCTCTTGCCCATCTGCTTCCTGTTGGGACATCAATTCTTATGCCTTCTTATCTTAGATATTCAAGATCTATTTCTTCTTCTTGGTGTGGAGGCTCGTTGTCTGGCATAGTCCTCTCTACGATCTTATTTCCTTGCTCAACGATTTCACTGTTTGGTACTACGATCGTAGTATTGAGCTCGACGACCTCGTTCATAGTGTCTGAACTGTTGGTCATAGTGTCTTGAGGCATTGTTTTGTTTAAGTCTGTCTCATCAAAGATGATGTGAATTGAGACTTTAACACTCAGTGTCTTCTTGTTGAACACTCTGTAGGCCTTACTGTCTTTCGCATATCCAAGAAAGATTTCTTCGTCTGATTTTGGTTGAAACTTTTTCAAGTACTGCTTTCCATTGTTGAGAATGTAGCATGCACAACCAAAAACATGAAAGTGGCTGACACTTGGTTTTCTATCTTTCCACAGTTCATAAGGAGTCTTCTCAATCATAGAGTGTATGAGTGATCTGTTCTGAGTATAGCATGTAGTGTTGACAGCTTCTGCCTAGAAGTACTCACACAGATGGGCTGCTGCTAGTAGAGTCCTTCCAGCCTCTATTAATGTCATGTTCTTTCTCTCAGTAACTCCATTTTGTTGAGGAGTTCGTGGAGCTGAGAAGTTGTGACTAATGCCATTATCTGTGCAGAACTGGTCCATTTCTGAGAAGTCGAATTCTTTACCATGATCACTCCTTATATCCTTAATTTTCTCTCCTTTCTCGTTCATCACCAGTTTGAACATCTTGATCAACTGGGAACTTGTCTCATCTTTTGAGGTTAGAAAGAACACCCATGTAAATCTGGTGAAGTCATCGACTACGACCAGAGAATATCTTTTTCCTCCAAGGCTCGTCGTTGGAATTGCCCCAAAAAGATCCATATGTAGCAACTGCAGAGGCTTGTCAATTGAATTTGCAGTTTTGCTCTTAAATGTGCTTTTGGTCGGTTTCCCAAGTTGACAGGCTTTGCACGGCCTTTCTTTAACGAAGTTGAACTTGGGTAGGCCTTCAACTAGATCTTTTGAAGCTAATTTGGACATGTTTTTGAAGTTGAGATGAGATAATCTTCGATGTCATAGCTAGATCATTTCTTCAGATGCTTTAGCCAAAAAGCATATTGTCTCGTCTGAGCTCAGTTGTCCAAGATTTACTGTGTAGACATTTCCTTCTCTTGTTTCGGTTAGCTTCACGGTGGATGTTTTCAGGTCTCGGACTTGACATTGATTGTTGAGTAATGTTACTTGATGACCCTTATCGCAGAGTTGGCTAATGCTTAGAAGATTATGTTGTAGTCCTTCCACATAGGCCACTCTACTGAAGGATACTACACCATTTCCAATTGACCCATATCCTCTTGTTTTTCCAGAGCTGTTGTCTCCAAAGATGACCGAGGGACCCTCCTTCTCTATGTAGTTAGACAGAAGGGCTTTGTTTTCAGTCATGTGCCTTGAACATCCACTGTCCAGATACCAGGTTGTGTTTGTGGAGCTCTTTTCCTGAGGTAACATTAAACCTTCATTTTGGTACCTATACTTGCATGAGTCCTATTATGTTAGTACCTTTGGGGACCCAAATCTGCTTGATTTTGGGTCTCATATGCATGGAATTATAATGACATTTTGCAGCCTTGTTGCCAACTCTGTAGCACACAAAACATTTGATATGATGCATGTTTGTGTGTGTGTGAAAGTTCTTCCTCCATTTGGACTTTTGTGGGTTATTGGTCATTCTTCTGCTAGGCTGATATTTACTCTTCCATGTGTTCTTTTGTTTCATAACTTGTGAGGAGTATATCTTACTTCTACTGTACCTTCATGGTTGGTTCGTAGAGTTGATTTTATTGGACTCTACGATCCTTCGAGGTTGATGAGTAGTAGCTAGATTACTCTTCTCTTTTCTAAAACCTAGACCGGCATGAGATCCCTTACTCCTGGGAATATGAATTGAATCAACTGAGCTGGGTTTCACAAGCTCATCCTTTTGTGAGGATTTCATAAATATAATGCCTCTACTAAAACCTGATGCATTACCAGTGCTAATTTCCTTTGCTTTTTCAACACATGACTCTGAGGTAAATTCCCCAAAGCCTAACCCTGTTCTATCAGAGACACTTCTCTGGTTAGAGATTAAGGAGTCCATGGATGAAGAGGAGTTATTCCATGTAGAGACTATCTTTTCTAGATCCTTAATCTTGGAGGTTAGACTAGACTCTCTTTGTGCACTGAGCTCATTTGCTTGTCTCAAGAACTTATTCTCCGCTTCAAACTTGGAGAGAGAATTAGTACTGAGAAGGGTTGTTTCCAGTTCTTCTTGAACTTTTTATTTCTCCTTTTGAAGAAGAAAATAATCTTTAGACAGAACTCTAAACCACTTCTGCACATCTTCTAAATTGCAATCTGGCCCACTGACACAGCAGACTGCTTTCTCACCTAACACCTAAAAAGGTGTTTTCCTCTGCCCAATGGTCCTTTTCTTAGCTTCTTGAATACGTTCTTTTTGATCAATACTAAGGATATCTTTTGTACCGTTGGGACTGGTGAGTGCTTCAACGTTCAAAACCCATTCCACATTTGTTGGAATTTGTTTCCAAACAAAAGATAGGGCTCGATGCTTCTGACACAAGACAGATGATACTCTACGATGCATATCGTGGTATCTTGTCATATTTGTGCTTAATCTGAATAGAACACTACGATTTCTTTCAAGGGTTTCATGCTACGATCTTTCCACACTACGATCTTTGCTTGCTCATCTTGTAGACTCTACGTTTCTGAAAGCATGCTACGATCTCTGAGTTAGCTTTGGCAAATGTCTGGATCACTCTACGATTTATGGAGAGGCTCTTCAAGATAAATACACTACGATCATCTCAGCTCTACGATCCTGCCTTAGCTTCTGTATTCTGTTGATTAGCTGGATAGACTACGATTCTCTTCAAGGCCTATCTATTTCTTTCTAGTCATAGATCAACCTAACATTTTTTATCTCTTTATCTATACAAGTGAACATTAAAGACTAAGATCAACCTGACAATTTTGATCTATCACTAAGTCCTTCTACATATATTCCTTGAAGGACTTTACATATAATCGTGAGCATTTTCTTTAAAACATCAAATCAAAATATGCATTTTTCCAACAGAATTAGTTGCTTAAACTTATGTTTCTTAGTTACTTTTCATGCATTTTGTGTTCATTTTGTAGATTATACGCTTGAGAGCTGTGTGAGCGACTATTGGTATGAAATCGCGAAGAATTAGTATGAAATCGCAAAGAAAAGCAATCCAGACATTGTTTGGGCTTTCATGTTTATTTCATGTTCTTGGCTTGGAACTTGGATTATATTGTAGAGCTTATTCTTAGCTTTCTAGAACATCTTGAATCATTCCAATCGGAGTTCGAATGCAAGAGTTATGATCTTGGATTATATTGTAGGCTAACGATAATTTATTCTGCATTATCTTAGTCATAATATTTCTTACTGGGCTAGTTGAGCTCACCCTTTTTCTTTCATTGTTTTCTTCAGGAAATGAGAACGTAGCCAGGACTAGTCTGGGAACGGAGTGACGGTCCGAGATGGTGGCTATAGTAGTTCTCACTATTCTATGAAATAGTGTGATAATAAATGTAATGATGACTCTTTGAGTTTGGATATTGTCTATGAGACAATATTCGTGTAAAAAATCTCAGCTATGCTTTTGTCGTATTGTATAAATAAAGTTTGTATTTAAATTCTGCACCATGTATTTGGCGACTCAGAATGGGTGATGTATACTTATTTTGGGGGCGTCACAGTTGGTATCAAAGCTTAGGGATATAATCCCTGGCTGAGATGTGAGACTAGAACTAAGAGGGGAGAGACGGGTAAATCCTTCGCTAGTATGACCTACCTAAGCTTATTTGTTATTTAATTGGTCGGTCAAAATATAGGGATAATATGTGGCATGCCAATTAACCCTTGTTTTTGTGGCAGTGTTTGAAAATGACATCTGAAAATGTTGAGATAAGCAAAGGAGCACAGGAGACCATTGAGTCACCACAGATCAATAACTAGGATAATGTGAATCAGGAAGGCAACAATCCTCATGTAAACAGCAACACCGACCAAATGATGAACGATGGGATACTCAGAGGCTTTTTGCATTTCATGCAACATCAGGCGAGAGAGACTCCTGTGCAAAATGCAGGTGGAAACATTGGCAACTCACGGATGGTCACCGCTAAGCAGTTCAAGGAGCTGGGACCACCGGAGTTTTTGGGAAAGCCAGAACCACTTAAGGCAGAGACGTGGATTAAGCAAATCACCAAGATATTTGATGTCTTGGGATGCTCCGAGGAGCAAAAGGTTCCTTTTGCCACCTTCATGTTGTGAGGAGAGGCAGATTATTGGTGGGAATCTGTAAAGCGTACTCAACCTGCCGCACTAAAGATGTCTTGGGAGAAGTTTCAAGAATTGTTCAATGATAAATACTTTCCCGAAAGTATTCATCACATGAAGGAGGTAGAATTCATTAAGATGGAGCAAAAGAATATGACCATATCGCAATACAAGGCTAAATTTACGGAGTTGTCCAAGTTTGCATCCCATTTGAATGATAATGAGGAGAGAATGACGCGAATGTTTCTGCGAGGTTTGAAACCCAAAATACGTCAATACTTCATTTCTCACAAACTTTACTTGGATTCAGATGTTGTGAATATGACTCAGTTATTAGAGCGCGATAATGAGCCAATCCAACCAAGAGAGAGCAGCCAAAAAATCGATAATACTAGTGGTAGCAGTCATCGAAGCGGTTTCAACAAACGTGGAGGGAATCAACATGCCAAAAATGGTAACCACTTCGGTGGTAATAATGGCCAAGATAATAGAAGTGGAAATTTTAAGAAGAGGAGATTCAACAATGATGGAAAGATGTCAGCACCAGCAACCGTTGTTAAGGAAGGAGAACGACCACCGGTCATATGCTACAAATGCAGAGGGGAGGGACACATCAGTCCAAACTGTACGCAGCAGTCCAAAACATGTTATAATTACGGAAGAGAAGGTTACCTAGCCCGATTTTATCGTGCAGTGAATTCAATTCTAGCTGGGATGGAGACACCAAAGGCCGTCCCAAACAGGTCAAAGCCGGTAGTTCAAGAGAGAGTGTTTGTCGTAACCTCCCAAAAAGCGAGGAACCCGAACGAGGTTATCACGGGTAAGCTAATTATAAATTCTTGCGAATTTTATACCTTATTTGATACCGGTTCTACCCATTTTTTTATTTCTCCTACTTGCGCTCAACGTTTAAATTTAACTCCGAAGAAATTAGACTTTGACTTATCTGTTGAAATTTCGTTGAGAGAAACCCTCATTACATCCACTGTTTATAAGTCTTATTTGATTCAAATCGGCAACCACATGTTACCTGTCGATCTTATCTCCTTGAAAATACTTGCATTTGATGTGATTTTAGGGATTGATTGGTTAACTACTCATCATGCTAAAATTGATTGTTTTCGTAAGGTTGTTAGCTTTCATATTCCTAACCAACCTATTATGCGAACTAAAGCAACCAAACCACTAAAGTCAATCAATGTCATATCAAGCCATAAAACTATTCATTTATTGAAAAATGGATGTCAAGCTTTCTTAGCCTATGTCAAAGATTTAAACAAAAATACGTCAGATTTGAATGATATTTCTATTGTTAATAAATTTCCCAATGTATTCTCTGAAGAAATTCTTGGCCTACCCCTGGAGCGTGAAATCAAATTTTGTATCGACCTTGAACTCAGTACAAAACCCATTTCCAAAGCCCCATGTCGAATGGCTCCTATTGAACTTCAGGAGTTAAAAACCCAACTGCAGGAATTGTTAGACATTGGTTTCATTCGTCCTAGTACGTCTCCTTGGGGTGCTCCTGTTCTATTCGTAAAGAAGAAATATGGAAGTATGTGACATTGTATTGACTATCGGGAGTTGAATCATGTCACCATAAAAAAATAAGTATCCGTTACCTCGCATTGATGACCTGTTTGACCAGTTACAAGGCACCAAATTATTTTCAAAGATCGATCTTCGTTACGGATATCATCAGTTAAAGATTAAAATTAATGACATTCCAAAGACGGCTTTTAGAACTCGGTACGGGCATTACGAATTCCTAGTCATGTTTTTTGGATTGACTAATGCTCCAAGGAATATTTGGATCATTTTGTGGTTATCTTTATTGATAACATCCTCATTTACTCCAAAAGCCATGACGATCATGAGCAACACTTGAGGCTGATACTCCAAAAGCTTCGTGAAAATAAGCTATATGCTAAGTTAAAAAAATGCGAGTTTTGGCTTGAGGAAGTAGCATTCCTTGGGCACATGATATCAAATCACAGAATATCTGTTGACACAGCAAAAATTGAAGCAACTCAAAGATGGGAGCAACCTAAGTCAGTGACTGAAGTACATAGCTTTCTGGGCTTAGCTGGTTATTATCGGAGATTCGTGGAAGAATTTTCTCGAATCGCTACTCCATTAACTTAGCTGACTTGAAAAGATACAAAATTTGGTTGGAGCGAGAAATGTGAGAAGAGTTTTCAAGAACTCAAGAGGAGACTCATTTCAGCACCTGTTCTGACAATACCATCTGGTTCGGAGGGATTTGTCATCTACAATGATGCTTTAGGCAGAGGGTTAGGATGTGTTCTCATGCAACATGGGAAAGTCATAGCATATGCCTCACGATAACTCAAAGAATATGAGAGGAATTATCCTACTCATGATCTAGAGTTGGCAGCTGTCGTTTTCGTACTTAAAATCTGGAGGCATTACCTGTATTGGGAGAAAGTGGAGATTTTTACGAATCATAAAAGCCTCAAATATTTCTTTACCCAAAAAGAACTCAACTTGCAGCAACGACATTGGCTCGAGCTATTGAAAGATTACGATTATACCATTCAATACCATACTGGAAAAGCGAACGTGGTAGCTGACGCATTGAGTAGAAGATCTTATGCGGGTATGAGTGCAATATTGTCAACGCAAAGGCCCATTTGGTATAACTTACAATGGATAGAGATAGAGTTAAAAACTCCAGGGACCCATGTGACGATGTCAAATATATGAATAGAACCGACTTTAATCGATAAAGTTAAAGTTGCTCAAGCTAAAGTCCTGGAGCTGATGCGTATGAGGAAGAAAGTGCAAGAAGGTGTTATTCCGGAAGCAAGAATCGATGAAGAAGGAATACTATGAGTCAACTCCAGACTTTGTGTTCCTAACAACTCTGATTTGAAGAATAAAATCATGATGGAGGCGCACAACACACCGTTTACAATCCATCTTGGGAGTACCAAAATATATCGTGATCTTTGACATACATTTTGGTGGAGTAATATGAAGAGAGAGATAGCAGAGTTTATCTCAAGGTGTTTAACTTGTCAACGTGTCAAGGCGGAGCATCAAGTGCCAAAAGGTCCATTGCAACCACTTGAAATTCCAGAATAAAAGTGAGAGCACATCACCATGGATTTCATTGCTGGTCTTCTCAAGATTTCTCAAGGCATAGATGCAATTTGGGTCATTGTCGATAGATTAACCAAGTCTGCTCATTTTTTATGTATACGAGAAACTTATACACTTGAACGTCTTACTCGTATATACATAAATGAGATTGTAAGACTGCATGGTATGTCAGTATCCATAGTTTTTGATCGAGACCCAAGATTCACTTTACGATTTTGGGTTAGTTTGCAAAAAGCTATTGGCGCGAATTTACGATTCATTTCGGCATATCATCCTCAGACGAACGGACAGTCGGAGAGGACTATTCAAACTCTTGAAGATCTATTAAGACTCTGTGTCCTTGACTTCAAAGGAAGTTGGGACAAGTTCTTTCCATTAGTAGAATTCTCCTACAGCAACAATTATCAAGCAAGTATCAGCATGGCTCCGTTCGAGGCGTTGTATGGACGCAAGTGTCGTCTCTAGTATGTTGGGACGAGGTGGGTGAAGCAACGTTGTTGGGACTAGAATTGGTACGCATGACAATGAAAAAGATTCAAATGATCCAACAACGTATAAAAACCTCACAAGATCGATAAAATAGTTATGTTGATCTTCATCGAAGAGACGTGAAATTCAATGTTGGAGAACATGTGTTGTTATGTGCTCCATGGAAAGGAGTTACAAGATTTGGAAATAGAGAAAAGCTCAATCCTCGATTCATTGGCCCATTTGAAATCCTTGATCGAGTAGGAACTATGGCCTATAGATTCGCCTTACCGCCAAGTATGTCTCGTGTTCATAACATTTTTCACATATCTATGTTACGTAAATATATGGAAGACCCGAACCACATTATTGAATTAGAACCAGACGAGATAGCGGAAGATTTAACGTATGGAGAGGTACATGTTAAAATCTTGAATAAGAAGAAACATATTCTACGCTCCAAGGTTATACCTCAAGTCAAAGTTTTGTAGAGAAACCACGATGTTGAGAAAATGACATGGGAGTTAGAATCTGAAATGAAATCAAGATATCCTCACCTCTTCGGCATACCAGGTACGTTACACCAATTTCGAAGACAAAATTTCATAAGAAGGGGAGGTTGTAAGACCCCAACTTTTATGAATAAAGATTAATTTTCTCAAAATATCTTTTTGAATATTAAGGTGTGGATTTGATATAATGTTATAGTTGTGGGTAATATTTATAAATTTTACAAAGTAAGCAAGTTGTTATAAAATATTCGATTGATCGGGGAATATTCTTTTTAACATGGAATATTCGTACGACGACACATTCATTAGTGGACCCCACAACGGAATTATTGTCGGAATTAGCAAACGACAAAAATATCTTTTTATAAAAATAACGGCGAAAGTTTTACCATTAACTATAGAAATACCCGGTGATAAAAGTATAGTAATACGCGTGGTTGCATAGTAACACACTATATTATACAATATCTTTGATTATTGATGCTTACGTGAGAAGTCACTCAGTTTTGTTCAATTATTGATACAGTAATTGCTGCATAGTATCTCACGTTATTGAATCAATTATTTTCACAATATTCTATATTATTAAATTAATAATTGAGACAACAAAGTTATTCATATTATTATTTGCATTATTGACAATGTCTAGAAAGTTCTGTCGAAAAAAAGGGTTTGGTCACCTAATTGCGCGCCAATAGGGAGAAATTCTTATCGGAAAGCCCTCTCTTTCCTGAGAATGATCTGGTTGTTAATATTACAAGTTATATTATTGATGAATAAATGTTGTTAAAAATATTGAGGAGATTTTTTTGAAGTATTTGTTGTAACTTTTACTTATTATATAGACCCCCACTTACCCATTTTTCAAAACCGCTTGTGAGAAAGTTATCTGAGTTTTGTTTTATATATATATATATATATATATATATATATATATGTGTGTGTGTGTGTGTGTGTGTGTGTGTGTGTGTGTTATGCAGAAAATGGGGGAAAGCGTGAAATGGAAGTATATATATATATATATATATATATATATATATATATATATATATATATATATATATAATAAGTTTTATTTTTATAAAAATAGAATATATTATATTTTATTATGCATATTGTTTGCATAGTAAATCATGTGAATTCAAACGTCGAACGCCCGTGAATTTTTTTTTTCCACTGTGCAGTCCGTGATTTTTACTAAATAGTATCCTTTCATTCTCCTATAAATAGCATGCTTAGTTTAGAATTAAAAATCACACCAGAATCAGAGAATTCTTCTTCTATAATATTAAACATATTTCTTTTGAGTTTAAAAAAACTTTGAGCGTAGAAAACAATATAAGTTTTCTTTAAGAATATCTCCGCCCTACCAGTCAGAAATACTCTCCTTTTAAGGTAAGAGATATTATTTTTGTTCAGTATTCGTAAGAAATAATATTTTCTTTCATACTTTGTAGTATGTACGTAATATTATTTCGTTTCAGATTCCAAATTCTAGACTCATTTGTTAAAGTATTGCTTCTATACTCCTTGAAATTAGTAGAATATCCTTGAAATTTGCGCTTCATCTAGTATCTTTTCATAGAAATATTATTCTGAGCATTCTTGATAATTTTTAATCTTTTCATGTCGGGGTACTATTCCTGAAGTACTATTCATGGGGTACTATTCCCTCGGGTACTATTCACCCGAGGAACTATTCGCGATAAAAATTGATTTCTTTTCGGTCCAAAACATTTTTGATACAATATTATTCTTGAATTTTACTCCATAAAGCAGTATCATGTTGACAATTTGGACATTATTGAATTCTGGATAAATTGAATTATAAATCTTTAAAATTTATCCTTGCTCTCATTTAATTAAATTCTTATATCATTATCATCATCTTCATGCTTATATTTTGATGAAAGTCATCTTTGGACCGTAGTGCATAGATGGACTGTTGATTGGTATGATTATGACCAGGGATTATTCGGTATAATCATGACCTGTAATGTTACAAATGATGTGATAAAAGTCCTCATTGGCCCATAGTGCATTGATGGACAGTTGTTGGCATGATCATAACCATTGATGATAACATGAATATCCTTGGCCCGTAGTGCATGAATAATTTGTGGATGTGATACTAATGAATATCCTTGGCCCGTAATGCATGAATACTTTGGTGTTGTGGATTATTTATTAAGTTGAGTCTCAGCGATAAAATTGATGATAAACTTTTAAATAATAGAAGATATCATGCTCTACTTGACCTTTCTAATGGATTGTTTATTCCGCTGCAGTTAAACTTGTTGTTTATTGTATTCTATCAGTTTAACACTGTTGAAGGCTAACGATAATTTATTTTGCATTATCTTAGTCATAATATTTCTTACTGGGCTAGTTGAGCTCACCCTTTTTCTTTCATTGTTCTCTTCAGGAAATGAGAACGTAATTGGGACTAGTCGGGGAACGGAGTGACGGTTCGAGATGATGGTTGTAGTAGTCCTCACTATTCTATGAAATAATGTGATAATAAATGTAATGAGAACTTCATTTAAGTTTGGATATTGTTTATGAGATAATATTCGTGTAAAAACTCTCAGCTACGCTTTTGTCGTATTGTATAAATAAAGTTTGTATTTAAATTCTACACCATGTATTTGGCGACTCAGAATGAGTGATGAATACCTATTTTGGAGCGTCACAATTCATATATTTTATTATCCCTAATTTTGTCCTTTTAATTATATTAGTTTATTAAATTAATATATTTTATTTTATAATTTTGTAGGATTTAATATTTGTTGCAATAAAGTCAAAATCTTGGCGATCAAGCGATATTTAACGCTCTTATTCATGTAAGGAATATCCAAGAAGAATCCTGCAAGGAGAAGGAAAGAGGTGGAACAATCTTGGTATGCAAGTCAAATCCAACAAGAGAAAGGAAAGTCTATCTAGAAGATCTCTTTAAAAAGTTAATTGCCACTAGAAAGTTGAAACCTACATGGAAAGGGAACAAAAATGTCCAAGTTCAATGAATCTAAATTAGGGTTCAAAGTTATTTTTTCTATAAATAGGTCTCTTGTTTTAGAGAGTAGAAGCATTAGGTATTGTATTAGTTTAGGTTAGGAGTAGGAGTGGATTAAATTACTTCTTTATTGTACGTTCGTTGGATGATCGTTAATTAAAGGGAGTTTTCTTATTTATTTTTAATCTTCTTCTTTTCTTTATTTTAGTTAGTTTAATTTTTTTTTATGTCTAGCTAATTTCTTTAATCTAAGATGAAGATTAAATTAAATAATTATTCATGATAATATTTTTCATCTCTTCTATTATTTATTCTTTTATGTTTAATTGATTTTGCCTTCATATTCTGTTATTGAAATACCTTCGTTTTATAGTTCTTATGTGATTTTAAATTAATTAAGAGGTTTTGATAGATTATTGTTAAGATATGAGTTTTTCATAATCTATGCTGGCTCAAAGAAAGTTTTGATGTGTTATAGTTAATCCTTAAATTTTCATAGTGTATGCTTGCCCACATTAATTATAAAATTACTAAATTAAAGGGAAGGGAGAGCAAAATCATAGTTGAGTTATAAAAATATAGGAGATTGAATTATATGTTGTGTTTATTATTTAATGGATTCGGATTCCTAGATTGTTTTCTCATTAATTGTTTTTATATTCTAGTTAATTAATTCTCAATCTTTATTTTTAATTCGCCTAAAATAGATATTAAGGAAACATTAAAATTAATCTAGTCTATATGGGTTCGACCTTTACTTGCCAGTTCTTCAATTAGACACTGAGCACTTGCAGTAAATAATTTTAACACATCATCCACTATTACTAATGTAATATTATATATATATATATATATGATAATATGATATATATTATATATTTATATCATATTCCTAAATAATTTAAAATAACAAAATTAATACAAAATAACAAAATACAAACAACAAAACTAATATTAGTTGTTAAGTTTTAAGTTCTAACTTCAAATTTTTTAGTAATCATTTTTGGGATAAATGATAATGATAATATTTGGTCTAATTTTTGATTGAATTACGTAAAGTTAAAGAACATATTTTTGATATTAATTTAACTGTTTTTAATTTGCTTCTTAGTTCTCAGTTTTATTTGTTCAGTGCATTAGTAAATGTTCACGAACTTGATTTGTCCAATTATGTTCGCGAACTCGGTCGAGTTCGCGAACTCAATCATGTTCGCAAACAGTTTGCGAACACCAATCGAACCGAACTCGTACATAGCTTCTGATTCGATAGAGTTACTCGAACTTGTTTGAGTATAAATGCTCAAGTTCGGTTCGAGTTCGAGAATGTTCGATTCGGTTCGGATCGTTTGCAGCTCTACTTACAATATATGAGATAGATTAGATACAAAGATGATGTTAAAATGCTAAAATCTGAGCTCTCTCTAGACCTGATCCTTTCTTTCTCTATAAAATCTTTCAACTTTTTTCTCTAATGCTATCGCCATCTTTGCTACTTTAAGGTGATCCGAGCTACCGCAGTATATCCGAGGTCGGTTCTCTGCTTATCTCAAGTTCGCTCATTCGGTCCTGGCTTACGTGAAGGTTAAGCCATGTGCCCAAAAATATCAGAAAGTCCTTGCGAAAAGCTGTGGAATACGGTCGAGTCTGATTGAAATGGAGTCCGGAAAGATGATGCAATAAGCTGAAAGGTATCTTTCGGTTCACAAGGGTCATCATTCGGCTCGTCTTCGATAGCTAGCTGTTCAATGATTACTGAGGTGGCTTCTTGTGACCACATCTTCAACTTTGCGATCCTTGTACGGTCCGCGTCGCGTCTGGGCATCGTTGCACCTTGATCTCTCCTCGGGGTTATCGCCAGGGTGAAATGATGCTTTTGCCTTACCTCGGGGTTGTCTCCGAAGTGAAATGACATTTTTACCTTCCTGAAGGGTTAGTCTAGGGAAAACGAAATTCGAGTGTCTACAGTAGCTAATATATGATACCGAACTACAAGGGAAGTTCACAAACAAATTAATATATTATATAGCTTGGTAGCTAATTTATGATAATTTGATTTTCAAATATTTCATATAGGAAGAGTATGGTGAAATATTGTGAACTCAATAACTTATTTTAGTAGTATTTAAAAGTTTATAATTAATTGTTCATCAATTTTTTGATGTATAAACAAGTTTAAATTATAATTTAAAATATGTTATTATTAGTAAGGGTATAATAGTCCAAATAATATTTTTTTAATTCAATCTTTTAATTAATTCAAAAAAAAACAAATATAATATTAAATTATTTTAAATTATCATATGAATAATCTTATAAAAAATAAATATTTAATTATATAATTAATAGTCTTGAGGCTTATCAACTGCCACAAGTCTCTTCTCATTATCTCAATTTTCCCCAAAAGTAAGTTCAATAAAAGTTTATAACAAACTTGTACTTCTATTCTTTTAATAATTACCTGGCAACTTATTATTTTAGTTAGGTGTTTGTAAATTTTAAAAACGTTAAAAAATAAAGGAGGAGGAGAAAAATTTAAGAAAGATATTAAAATTATATATTTATGAGTTTTTGAGGAGGTAAAAGCAAATTTATTTTTTTTAAAAAAAAAAATCATTCCAAAGTTGAAAGATTTGAAAGATATTTATAAAAAACTTAGACAACATATAAAAACACTTAAAATATATTTATAATGATTATTAAATATAATCTCATAAGAGTAAAATAATAATACATTATTTTGAATTAAATTTTTAAACAAAAAACTCAGAACTACAAATAAATATTTTTCTCCCCATAAGTTTTACATTATTACTACTATTATTTTGTTCTCTCTCCAAAACTCATAAACATAATGTTATACTATGTGACTATATTTATTTATAAGGATTATAATCACGGAATTATAATCTATGTGATTATAATTCCAAGACTATTAATTATAGGATTATAATCCTGAGATTATAATTATAATGTGAAGATCATTAAGTTATTTTATAATTTTGAGACTAATAGTCTCAAGTCTAATTTAAAAACAAATAAGACACTTGAGATTAATAGTTTTATCTCAAGTATAATTCTTGCAAACAAATATAGCGTGTGAGTTTTTAAAAGAAGGGAAAAAAGAAAAAAAATTAGGAAATAAATTAAAAAATTATTGTTTTAGGAGTTGTTTGAGGAGACAAAAGAAAAGAGAAATTTTAAATAAATTTTAGTCTATTTTTTTTATATAAAAAAGTTGAAAAGAATTGTAAGGAAATTTATTTAAGATTTAAATAATAATTCTTGTTTTAGGAGTTATTTGAGGAGACAAAACAAAAGTGAAAATTTAAATAAATTTCATTCTATTTTTTTTTTCAGTTGAAAATATTTGTAAGAAAAGTTGTTAAAGATTTAGACCACGTATTACTAAAAATATTCTTATTCTCAAATGTAACCTCATGACAAAATAGTAATATATCATTTTAATTTATTATTTTTTCCAAAAACTCACTGACACAAAAAAAGAAAATAATTTTTTTTCTTCCATAAGTTTTAAGAAAAATTGAAAAAAAATCCCCAATAAATATCCAGAATCTTCCTTAAACCTCTGACCTCCGAAGACTGAACCCTGTTAAAACCCTAATCCCTCCGATCACAAAGCTCTAGCTGAGCTACTATCTCTTACTTTCTCCCAAAAGTATCTGCTTTTAGTGTTGCCGGCTAAAATGCACAAGCTCTCGAAGCGTTCCGTCTCCGCTATCCTGCGTAACGGAGGCGCACGTTTCCGTGATGCAGCTGCCCCTGTTTCTACTTACAATATCTTCAACGATTCGGTTTATAATCTCAAAACTCTATCTTGCCAATTTTATCTATTTGTATGTTTATTTTGTGCTTTAAAGTTTTACAAAAATGTTTGATTATAATTAAATGGGGCTCCCTCAGCCCATTTCGAAAATTTATCAACTTATAAGGATATATTTTTGTTCCATGTCTTTCCCTAAATCTATTGACTGTTTAGATTAGTAGTGATGGTATATTATGTAATTGTGATGGTAACTTGAAGATATTGTGTCATTTATACTACCATCAAAACAAATGAGACTTTTTTT
Organism: Panax ginseng; assembly: GCA_020205605.1. Lineage (NCBI taxonomy): Eukaryota > Viridiplantae > Streptophyta > Magnoliopsida > Apiales > Araliaceae > Panax > Panax ginseng. Next base: position 98,415,291 of record CM035144.1, on the reverse strand, counting down.
GGGAATTTCTTTTGGACAACACTTTTTTTTGGAACATGAGTAAATTTTTGATTTTGATATTTTATATACGAGTATGTCAATATATGCTTATTAAAACTTGTTTGATTGGTTATGTTAACAATCCCCTTATGGCCTGTCTGGCTTCCTAAAGTGAATGACTAAACACTCTTATGTAGTATGTTTTCTTTGACAATGCTAAATACAAATACTGAATCTTTCATTTAAAACTTAAAAAATATTAAGATAACCACTAATAACTTAACATGGTGAACCCTTTTTTGTGATGGTGGGATGGTGTTTTTAATTCATATGTTGAAGTGAGTGATAGTGGATAATCAGATTTTGGTAAAGGTAAAATAATGCTCTCTTTTGTTTGTTGCAAAATGAGAGTCCATTGTAAAAACTTTTAAATTTCATATAATCAACGTCCTAAACCTTAAATTGCTCCATAATGAGACTTAGTTGACTCTCATTTTTTTGACAAATGGAGTACTATTTATTTTTTATTATTCCATTCCATTGGCTTTATGATTCTTTGGATTTATAATTGAGTACATGATATTTTTTCATGAAATCAAATTGTTGGGTTACTATTGCTTCCTGATGTACTTTTGGGGGTTGTTGCTAGTTCAGTGTTTGCATTTTGTAATGATTCTGTATCTGTATTAGGTAGTAAATGCTAATTGTCTTATAAGAAATATTTTCATTCTCAATTGTTTGTAAGCATGGTCCCTGTTTTTCTCATATAGTATTCCATAGGAATTTGTTTCATATTTATAAAATATGGGGCATTTACTTTCTGTTTTGTTTACTTTGTTGCTCCAAACTTCATTTTCAGTTACTCACCTCTTATCTTGCATGTGTATATGTTAAAAAGGAGGTAGTTTGTTGATGACTGTGAAAAACTTGGGTTGGTTATAATTGTTGATGGTTGTTTCTTTTGTGGTGATGATTAGTATACTTGATGCTCTCATCTCCTCATGTTGTATCTTATTTCCCTTAATATGGAACAGACTGGAGAAATTGATACCAAACAAAGGTGGTACTCGGTCTTAACTGCGGGGAGATGTAGTGGTTCTGTATCCACCAAACATAGAAATTTGAGAAATGAACAGATTCTAGGCAATCGTTATGAGTCAACTGCTGCAGCTTCTGAATCATCTGATTCACCAGCTGTGAAGTATGAGTATCAAGCAGAGGTGCATTACTTAAACAATATATCTTACTGAATTTCTTTTTCATCCCTATTTATCTCTCTCTCTCTCTGTGTATATATAACCGATTGAGTGGTGAACTGGTAATTATACCTTTTGAGGAATTAGAAGTTGATACTGTTATTTTCTCCGTGACAGGTAAGTCGGCTCATGGACCTTATCGTCAACAGCCTATACAGCAATAAAGAGGTGTTCCTTCGGGAGCTTATTAGGTATGTCTTGAGCAGCCAGTCAAACTCATGTCCATGTTTCATTACTTTATCTTATTGATGAATTATTTGCTTCCACCTAAAATATAATTCTCAAAGTACATTCAGCTATCCAAAAAGTGACACTTACGGATGCCATTACATTAGCTTAGTTGCTTCTTTGTGATATCTTCTTTTCGGGAGTTCCATTTTTTAGTGTAGCATATCTTTCCTACTGAGATCAAGAGGAAGCGCTATAAGTTTTCTTGCCTGTTATGTTATTATGAATTCTTTGACCATCTAGTGGGAAGTTTTAATGTGAGCCTGTTAAGGACAAGTAGAACCTTTACGCTTGCACATTTGCACAATATCACTGGAAAATGATTATTGGTTGCTGCCTGAATTCCAATTTTGTACGAGTAATTTTTCTTTATCAGCTAGTTATGATATTATTCAGTGTTGTATATGTTATTTCAATGTGCTTCTTCTAGTGTTATAAAGCATTGGAATTGGAGTATCAAATATAGAAGCAGGAACTAGGATGCCTCGTGTTTTGAGAACCAAAAGAACTAGAATAATTAGCTTATTTATCATTCGTTACTTGCATTGTAATGGAGCATTGAGTTTTGGTTTTATTAAGCAGTATGCAATGACTGGAATGCCTCACTTCCTTATTCAAATAATTGAATACTAATGCTGTTTTAAAAGTTTATGACTTTATTTACAGCAATGCAAGTGATGCCTTGGACAAGCTGCGGTTTCTTAGTGTTACCGACAGTGAGCTTATAAAAGATGCAGTTGATCTCGATATACGTATCCATACAGATAAAGATAATGGGATAGTTACAATCACGTAAGCTTTGTAGTAAAAACATCTCTTAGTGTTGATGATTTTTCTTCTTAATGCTAGTGTTGTGACCTTTAACTTTTTAATGCAGGGATTCTGGTATCGGGATGACTCGCCAAGAACTTGTGGATTGTCTGGGAACTATTGCGCAAAGTGGGACGGCAAAGTTTCTAAAGGCATTGAAGGTGCATATGATTGTATATATTTATTCCCGTTTGCGTATTACCATTACTTAGTTTTAAGCCTTGACCAAAGCCATATTAATAAACCAACCGCATTTTTTGACAGGATAGCAAGGATGCCGGAGCTGACAGCAATTTGATTGGTCAATTTGGTGTTGGATTTTATTCATCCTTTCTAGTTTCTGATAGGGTATTTTTATGTTCCTGAACCGTAGAATATGCCCATGTTCTCCCTACTTTTACGTGGAATCTCTTCTCATATATGTAGGTCTCATAGTTGTCTTTTTTAAATTTTATTTTTAAAGGTGGTTGTCTCTACAAAGAGCCCAAAGTCTGATAAACAATATGTATGGGAAGGAGAGGTCAATTCTAGCTCCTATACTATCCGAGAAGAGACTGACCCCGAAAAGCTCATCCCTCGGGGGACCCGTCTCACATTATATCTGAAGGTTTGTTCACATTTAATGTGCAGAAGTTGTTTTTGATACTCTTTACTAAATTTGCAAGCTAAGCCGAACACATTTTTATTCGTGGTCTGCTTGAAATCAGCGTGACGAAAAAGGTTTTGCTCATCCAGAAAGGATTCAGAAGCTTGTGAAAAACTATTCGCAGTTTGTTTCATTTCCAATTTACACCTGGCAGGAAAAGGGATACACTAAAGAGGTAACATAGTGCTTTTGGTATTTTACAGACCTATCAATCCTTTTACTTTAACTATCCTAATATTTGATCCTGCACAGGTTGAAGTTGATGAAGATCCAGCTGAGATGAAGGATGATCAGGATGCAAATGCTAATGAGGTCATCCACCGACTAATCTAAGTTCTACTGATCAAATTTTTTTTTAATGAACTTGGTCACTGTATACTAGCAATTTTTATCTTCTTATAACAGAAGAAGAAGAAGAAAACTAAGACCGTTGTTGAGAAGTATTGGGATTGGGAACTCACCAATGAGACGCAGCCAATATGGGTTAGCTTTTGAATGATATTTTGCATCGAGTCATATATAACTTGCTGTCTTCTTCCAATAAAGTCATATTACTGTTGTCATATGCCAGCTTCGGAACCCCAAAGAAGTCACTACAGATGAATATAATGAGTTCTACAAGAACACCTTCAATGAATACTTGGAGCCTTTAGCATCTTCCCACTTTACAACAGAGGTGATAATGATTCCTAAACTATCTATGTATTTTTATTTTTTCTTTGTAATTTTAATTTCTCTTGTCATAGTTTGATTTACTTCAAATAAGTTATTAATGTTAGGGGCATATTTGAAAGTTTCTGTCCTCAAACCTGAAATTTCTTAATATATAAGGGTACATCGTTTGTCCCCTTTGACCCCATTGAGGTTTTCCATATTTGTAACAGTAATTGATGTACTACGGTCTATATGGTATATCTGTGCAATTGACAGTGCTTTCTTCCATTCTCTTTCCTTCTCCGCAGGGAGAGGTGGAGTTCAGGTCTATACTCTATGTGCCATCTATTGCTCCCATGGGAAAGGAGGACATAGTCAATCCCAAAACAAAGAACATAAGGCTCTATGTTAAACGTGTGTTCATTTCAGATGATTTTGATGGAGAATTGGTAAGAACAATAACAAAGTGTTTGTAAGGATTGAAAGGGTTCATGACAAAAAAGTTGACTAATATTTTTGGTTTATTTTCTTGGGTGGATGGAGTAGTTCCCACGTTATCTAAGCTTCGTGAAAGGTGTTGTGGATTCGAATGATCTTCCCCTGAACGTGTCACGTGAAATTCTCCAAGAAAGTCGTATTGTAAGTGAATTTTCCACACATAGATACACATTATTATCGAGGTTTTGTGCTTTTTTTAATCTGATCAAATTCTTAGTCACCTGAACTCGCTTGTTTTTCTGTCATTTAAGGTACGCATTATGCGAAAGCGGTTGGTGCGGAAGACATTTGAGATGATAAAACGTTTATCCGATAGTGAGAACCGCGAGGTATGCCTGTCTTTTTTCCTTTTTTCTACATTGTCAATCTTGTCTGCAAATTTCTTTTTCTAAGAGAATTCCGTTTACCCTGTGCCACAAATTCTATGCCGTTATATGAAAACTCTTCCGATGGCTGATGATTTTGCTTATATTATTGCTTGTTCATTATCAGCTGACCACATACTTTTCTTTTCTTCCTAGGATTATGAGAAATTCTGGGAGAACTTTGGCAAACACCTAAAATTGGGATGCATTGAGGATCGTGAGAATCACAAACGCCTTGCTCCATTGCTTCAATTTTTTTCTTCCCAGAGTGAGGAAGATATGATCAGCTTGGATGAATACATTCAGAACATGAAAGCTGATCAAAAGGATATTTATTACATTGCTGCTGACAGTGTGACGAGTGCAAAGAACACACCCTTCTTGGAGAAGCTTCTCGAGAAGGATCTTGAGGTATGTGCTGGCCTTTTGAATTATAGTGGTTGGCTTCTTTTTGTTTGTTATGCCAATATTCTTTTCAATTTTTTTATTTAAAAAAATGTTTTACCATCTTTGATGCAGGTGCTATTCTTAGTTGATCCCATTGATGAAGTTGCAGTCACAAACCTGAAATCTTACAATGAAAAGAATTTTGTCGATATTAGCAAAGAAGACCTTGATTTAGGTTAGTTTTATTGAGTCTTCAACTTTAGAAATTTTAATTCAAGGTTTCAAGAATATAAAATTTTCTATCTATTTCTTTCCACAATTTCATTTTACTTTTGGGAAGGACAACTTAAGGGATCACTGATGGCATGGGAAATGTGATTCACTCATTGTATAGGATTCAAGTCAACTTGATTTTTAGGGGCAAACTCGAGTAATTTATTTTACCTTATCGGATGTCTTGTTTTCATGGATGATGAAAATACTCCTTGCCAATCTTTTTTTTACAGGTGATAAGAATGAGGAGAAAGAAAAGGAGATTAAACAGGAATTTGGTCAAACTTGCGATTGGATAAAGAAAAGGTTAGGTGACAAGGTAGCCAGTGTTCAAATCTCTAGCCGTCTAAGTACGTCGCCTTGTGTTCTTGTTTCTGGGAAGTTTGGCTGGTCTGCCAACATGGAGAGGTGAAAATGGACAACTTTTGCTAATGCAGAAATTATTTCAGGATTCCTTTCGACATTCTCATATGAAGTTTGGATTTGTTGCAGGCTGATGAAGGCACAGGCTGTTGGTGATACTGCTAGCCTGGAATTCATGAGAGGCAGGAGGGTCTTTGAGATCAATCCTGAGCACCCAATCATTAGATCTTTGGATGTATGGTGGTTTATTTGATAATAACATCATCTGTATAATTTTTCACTAAAGTAAAGTTTGCTAACTCCGCCCTCAATTTTTTGACCTGGTGAATGATGCAGGCTGCATGCAGAAACAGTCCAAATGATGAGGAGGCCTTGAGAGCTATTGATCTGTTGTATGATACAGCATTAGTTTCCAGCGGTTTCACTGTAAGCAATCCATTTTCAACCCTTTATTTCAAATCATATTAAGTTTCGTCTAGCGTGTGAAGAATTCGCAAGGAATCAGGATGCTCTTTTTTTTTTGTAGTATGAATATATTTATTGTACCTACCGCAAAATTAAAAGGAAATATGGTAATTCCACAAAGGTCTTCCCCTTGACATGGTGTTTGTGACACTGAGACTGTACATTGTGGAACTAGCTCACATTAGTGGAATTAGGCTAGTTGCCCACTTACTGATCCCCCTGGAAAAAGTAGCAGTGCAACTCTGTTTGATTGTAATTGAATAGATGCTTATTGTTTTTGCGTACTTGAATTTCTTCCAATTATGCAGCCCGAGTCTCCAGCTCAACTTGGTGGGAAGATCTATGAGATGATGGGCATGGCTCTTACAGGCAAGTGGGCAGCACCTGGTTTTGAGTTTCAGCAGCCGACACCAAACACACAAAATCTTGAAACAGCTGAAGCTGAGATAGTTGAACTAGCTGACGCTGGTTCCCAGAAATGATGATTTCAGTATTTTGGTCAGTTTCATTTTCTGTATACATGATATGAAAAGGAAAATACATGCTTTTGTCTGAATGTTACCTTCAAGCTTATTGGTTTGCCAAGTGAACTAGTGATATCTTTGATGATCATGTGTTTGGTCGTTCAATTACATTGTCACAGAAATCGGACTATGTCAGTTTTGTTTCATTACATGGGTGTGATATCTTATTAGAATCTCATATTATATCATTTCAGTAATTATTTATTTTACCACAATTCTTCCCTATTTATCCCATCAAATCTTAATCATACAAAACTATTTCTTCAATAATGTGGGTAAATGAGTAAATCTGTTATTTTTGGCATGATAATATAGTTTTGTTTACAAAGAATCAAAACAAGAATAAATCTTATTCATTTCATCAATAATATGGGTAAACCGTAAATGAGTACATTTGTTATTTTTGGCATAATAATTCAGTTTTGTTTACAAAAAGTCAAAACAAGAATTTGATAGTAATGTAATGTAAAATACAAATACCACATAAATTTTATAGACGAACCATCGAGGGTAACCTAAATTCACTGTATTTGAAATACAAAATTTTGAATTTCAATGGAAAGACGACTCTTTTAATATTCCCTTCATTTCACACAAATGATTAAGGGACCAACTATTGAGTTGCTCGTTATGCGTTAAGTGGCACGATCTCGAATCGATTTTTGAACTTTTTAAATAAATATAATTTAAATATCAATAGAAAATTATAATTTAAAGATATTTAAATAATTTATTATTAATAATTAAGTTAATAATAAAGTAATTAGAATAATTATTTATTATAAATAATTATTGAAAAATAATATTAATTATTGAAAATAATATTAATGATTTAAAAATCATAATAAATGGTTATAAATTATTTAAAAATAGTAAATAAGGTTTTTATAAAATTCTAAGTAAATATTAATTATTTAAAATAGAAATAAATGATTTAAAAATCATTTAAGGATAAATAAATACTTAAAAATTATTATAAGCTTCTAGAAATTATTATAAAGGATATTTAAATTATCTAAAAATACAATAAAACTTATAAATAGAATTTAGTCGATTTATCATCTTAATTATTATTCGGTAAAGTCTTTGGACACCAAAACCATATCAAACTTAACCCAAGCATATATAAATTATGTATTTGAGTATTGTTATCAATACTAATGTGTTAAATTTATATGAATGAATATCCTAGGTGTTTATTAACGAATCAAGTAGCATTGCTTGACTGAGCGTCAGACAAGTTCCCTAACCATAATTACTTACGCAAATTTCTCAAACCCTGTTTATTCATTGAACAAGATTTCTATCTTGAATTGCTGATTGATATGATATACCAAACCTAAACTTGAATTACCACTTATTGTAATGTTATTGCTATAGCTTCAGCATAACTAAGAAATGAATTGTTTATTCCTATGATATTGTTTATTGAGCATAAACTGTTGTGTCAAACCAAATTGTTTTGGTAAGACATCCTATTATGAAGTTGTGTATCCCGTAAGGGATCGAGATTTGGTAAATAATATATTGATATTTGGGTGCATATGAGCACTAGTAGGATGAGACGCATACTCCTAGGATATTGAATAGGCTGATCCCCTATCTCATATCTAAACAAAGTTTCTAAGTCTGTGTGACTGGCAGAAATAAAAAGTCCAGAAATGATTGAAAAAGAAATTTTAGAAATGGTAGCAACTATCAGTTAAATTTTGAATTGTTATACTTCTTCAAATTATATATTGTTATAAATATAGAGCCTGCTGAGCATGCCATAGCTCACCCTTGCAAATTATTTCCTTTGCAGTATTAGATGGTAACCCTGACACTTCTGGAGATAATAAAGGGAAGCGTCCCTGCTTAGATTAACTTATATTATTGTCTAGTTGAATGTAATACTTTGTAATAAGAAATTCTTTACGAAGAATCATGTAATCGAACCTTAATATTTATGATATATATAGGCCTGACAAAATATGGTTATGGTTCTATTTAAGAACTAAAACCATATTAACCATTTTTAATATGGGTTGGGTTGGGTTGGAACTATATGGTTATGATTCAAAACCATATTAACCATATTAACCATTTTAAGATGTTTTGACTTTTAAACAGAACTTTTGAAAAATGAAATTGTGACCGTCATAATTAAATTAATTAAGTAATAATATGATATAAAAATTATTAATATAAATAATAAAATGCTAAAAAACTATACTAATAAAATTTTAAATTGAAATTATTAATACCCTTCCATATTTAAATAATTTTTCAAAATTATTATTAACCTGTTAATAGAAAGGTTGGATCACATTCAAAATACATCATAGTATAATTCTTTTGTAACTAGAATACTAGAATTTACATAAACTGACACATACAGAACAACATTAGTCACCCAAAATAAGAACATATTAATTTATAAAACATATAAGATAATTAAAAAACTGAACCATATAATTCTATAGACCATATTAAAATTTAATTAATTAGTGTGACACCCCCAAACTAGGTATACATCACCCATTTTGAATCGTCAATAACATGGTACAAAAACAACTACAACTTTATTAATACAACATAAAAACTGTGAGTTTAAATACAAATATTGCCATCTAGACAATATTCACACCCAAATAAGTCCTCATTATAATTATTGGTATATTATTTTATAAAAATGGTGAGGACTACTAAATAACTTTCTAGAACCTTCATTCCATACCCCGACTAGTACTCGCTACATTCTCGCCTCCTAAGAAGAAAAATGGAACAAAAAGGAAAAGGGTGAGCTCAACTAGCCCAGTAAAGAATATTATGACTAAGATAATATAGAACAAATTATCGTTAGTCTTCAACAGAGAAAAATCTGATAAAATACAATTAACAACAAGTTTCAGATCAATATTCGCAGCGGAAATAATAATTCATAGAAGAGTTACGTAGAGAATGAAATTTACTATTATCTATGAATTTAAAAGTCCATCATCAATATTTTATCCCTGTAACCTCAATTATTATACATCTTGAATCAAATATTCATCTTTGCACTACAGGCCAAAGATATTCATCACCGGTCATGTTCATCTCAACACTGCTCATCTTCTGCACTACTACCAAAGTTATTCATAAGAAAATCAACCATCTTTTGCACTACTGCCAAAGATATTCAAGAATACCATCATTTAGGACCGAGGATGATGAAAAATATTTTAAAGAAAACGAATCCAAAGGAAAAACAAAAGAACAAATATTAAGGATTCGTACTTTAAACAATCCGAGTTCAAAAATACTTCATAAATAATCATAGTGAAGTAAAATTCAAGAATGATTAAAACATGAATACAATCAAAGCTAGTATCCATAATAGATATTTTGACAAAAATGAAAATTTAATTTTTCCCGTGAATAAGGTCGATTCGTGAATAAGATCAGATACGTGAATAGTGCCGTATATGTGAATAGTAACCCCGACACTAAAAGACAAGAATTTCACAAGAAAAATCTTACCAATAATCCGGCATAATGATATTAGAAGAAATAATATCATAAAAAATAATAATACCCCTAACCTCGAAAAGACGGTACTTCTGACTGGAATACTGGATATAATGCTGAAGGGAACTTGCACCGTATAACAACACTCAAAGTATCAAAATACTCACAAGAATACGCTCGATAATATAGAGAGAGAAAGAGAGAGAAAACTTCAGTTTCTGGTGTGATTTTCAATTCTAACCTAAGCACCCTATTTATAGAAAAATGCTTAGAACACCAAAACAGAAAATTTAATAAAATATTAATATATAAATAAAATTTTCTACGCCAACCTTAGACTTCTGAATTCAGCATGTTTACAACACATGCAAGACCCACAATTAATGAAAAAAACGTTTTTCATATTAAAAATAATTAAAACTTCCAAAAATCAATTATTTCGGAACTTTGGAACTTTAATAATTCATAATAAATAGCCTTTTTGTCAGAAAAATTCGAACCTTATGTCTTTTTCATAGGAAATTTCATTCTTTACAACTTTACAGAAGAAAGTTTTTCCAAATTCCAAACAGAAACTGACCGAAATCCTCAAACGGGCAATTTTACAGGCTATAATCAAATTTCAGTCAAGAAATGTGGTCCACAGACATGTTTAACATGTTTTAAACAACTTTTGCAACAAAAATACTCTTCCTCCTCATATATTCATATATCCCACATTCATTGTAAAAATATCACCATTATTATATTATTAAAATATAATAATATATTTAAATGAATTATTTAATCAGAAAAGATAAAATATCAATTTTTTAACAATTGTCACTTTAAAATTTTCTCCATCTATATCCATATAAAATGAATATTTTCCTTATCATATAAATCAATTAATTATTCATAAATAATATTATGAGAATCACAATATCGACAACCAAGTGCCGCTCCTCGTGAAAGAGGGACTTTCCGATAAGGATTTCTCTCATCGGCGCGCAATTAGGTGACCAAACCTCTCCTTAGATGTAAACTTTCTAGACATTGCCAATAATGTTATCTAATAATATTATTCAAATAATATGAATTATTGATCCGATAATAAAAATATCGTAGTAGTGACAATTATTGAAACAACAATAATATAAAATATCAACGTAGTAATTATTGAATCAATAAAATAAAATATTGAACAAGAATCACCGTAATAATTATTGAGTAGTGCCTTCTTACGTAAGAATCAATAATTGGTGCAATACCGCAAAGCATCGTGTGTTTTAACCACCGGCATTCTAACAAGATAATTCTGAATAACTACTACTGCAATTATTTATAATCAACTTATACTTGAACAACTTATTTACAAGGACTATAAATATAGAAAGATCAAGCATGTTAGGTTGATCTTATGATGTAATAGATAGGCTTCTCGATCGTCGAAAGCAATCGCACTGTAAATCGTAGATCCGCCAGAGAGTCGAGGAAAACTCGAGATATCGATCGCGTAATCGTAGTCTGCAAGATAGTAGATCTCGGAGTTCGTAGACTTCCAGGAGAGACGAGAAAGGATCGTAGTGTGTCGAGGAGAACTTCCTCAAGGCCGTAGTCTGCTGAGGAAGTCATGTTCAGAATCGTAGAGACAGCCTGCCTACGAGCCGACCGAGTATCTGCAAAAGCTAAGTCAAGAATCGTAGACTACACTCAAAGTCGTAGAGTCTACTAATCATACCTGAGGCAGAGATCGCAGTCGAGCAAGATCAGATGAAGACAACAAGCACAACGACAGAAAACGTAAAGTGTCAAAATCTGATCTCGGAGTCGTAGTGTCTGCACAACCAAAGCTGAATCGTAGAGTGCAGAACTAAGACCTCAACAGATGTGCTCACAATGCCAAGGCAGAATCGTAGAGCAAATACGATTCTTAACGAATGAGCACTCCCAGAATATCCAAAGGAATGAAGCCTCTGGTTGGCACTGTATAGATATGTCCCACCTGAAGGAAACTAGAGAGCACTCATCGAATGGCATGCAAGCTAACAAAAGATCTAAGCACCAACTCAATCAGCATCAAGATTGAGTTGTGAAGCCATTCGAGATGAAGTCTTCCACAAGGAGATCAGAAGAAGACTTTTAATCGACCAAGAAAAGTCGCCAAGTGCGATGAGTCAAGGTAGACAGAAGACAACGATCTTGGAAGTTACCAGGATCGTAGTGTTTGCCAAACAAAGAAAGAACTGATGGAGTATATACAGAGATACTGGACAGCTTCTGAAGAACAAGGCTAAAGTGATTAAGCATTGGGTAAGTCCATTGATGATAAGTGAACGGGAGATCACAAGGAGAAAGCGAGTTGGACACGGCACAAATCTGAAGTGTCTTGTTATTCAGAAGAGGCCAGAGCAAGGAATCGAGCCATCAGTATCTGAGAGCTGCTGAGGCAAACAGAAGTGTTGAAGCACTGCACAAGAAAAGGAAGAGGTGTTCTACATTAAAGATCAAATCAACTCTCTTCAAGATCGTAGTGTTGTCTCTACTAGTCAACAAGACACTACGATCAAGTTCATGAAGACATGCATCAAAATCGTAGAGTTCGAATAGCTGAAGACTGAAGCATTGGCAACGGTTCAATCTGAAGGGTAATATTTGGACAAGAGCTCATTGAGAGCATCGATGTAAGGACAACCTCTGATCGAGAAATCAGAAGAAGGAAATAAAGTCTTCGACCTGCCCAAGACATTAAAGTGACATATCTGACAGGGTTGGTGAAACAGCAGACTGCAGTGTCAGAAAGTCAGAAAAAGATGTCATGTCACATCTGCAGTCTGCACTAAATAACTCGAGATCTGCGAAGAAATTTGAATAGCTTTCAACGACCACTTTCCAAAGGGAAGATTGGGAAGCAGTATAAATCAACAGAGCTTCAAAGATCAAGGGTCACTGATGATTGTGGAGTTGCAGAATCGTTGAGTTGGTGAATGATATTTTTGACTCTACGAGTTCCACTAAAGATCAATAGAACAAGTCTTAGTGACAGTGAGACTACCAAGGTGGAAGTGAAGAAGCTTTGAAGAAGGACTCAAACAGATCAAAGATTCACTCAACAAAGATGAGAATGCCACTAAAGATGGCGCACCAAGTCGAGAGCCGAAGGCCAAAAGATATCATTCGAGAAAAGTGGTCGAAAGACAAAGAAGATCAAGAGAGCCACTCTACGAATCACCATGAACCAAAAGCTGAGACTGAACAAGTGCATAACCACATCTGCAAAGTATTCAAGAAGGGTTCAAGGATTGCTAAGTGTCAGACAAAGTCTACCAAAAGCTCAGAGACTTAGCAAACCCAGATGGTGATGGTGCAAAGCTGATACCAGATGAAGATGAGCAGAAAATAGTGAAGATCAGTTACACCAAAAGAAGATGTGGTCCAGACTCGAAGTAGAATGCATAGAGGACCACACCTAGCTGCTAAGTACAGAAGATGTTCAGAGCTTAAACACATCTTAGCAGCTCAGCACCAACTCCAACAAACAAACAAATAACTCATCAAGAAGCTGTGGGCTGAGGGTCCTTGTCTCGGAGGACTAAACGAAGTTCCAAGCCTCATTGGCTTGAAGAGTTCTGAGGAACTAGAGGAGTTCCAAGGTCACCGGGCCTTGAAGAGTTCTTAGTGAATTGAAATCCCAAGGTCACGGCCTCAAGGAATCTTAGTGATTCAGGTCTTGCCTTTCCTTGGTGGAAATCCTGCTAGTTGAAAGCGAAGAAGAGTGGATTAGAGCTTGAGTCTCCGAACCACTTAAAACCCTCAGGTGTCTTTACTTTATGTCATTTACATTATGTACATTAACCGCTATAATCTGCTATGAATGTTTTAACGCTACTATCAAGTAACTCTACGAACAATGTATGTGTGATTATGAATATATCAATGAAGGGGATCGTTCACTTATTCCGCTGTGCTTGAAAAGATTCTTAAGTTTGTCATGAGCTACTTAATGAGCAATACAACTTAATAGAGTAAAAGTATTTTTGAAATTCTAAGGATCTATTCAACCCCCCCTCCTTCTAGATCTACATTGTGCCTACTGGGAACTAACAAAATGTAATTAGAATCTTCAAATTAATTGAGATCTTTGGAAACCATTTATCTGAGTGAGGGTATTGATAACATGGACTGTTCATGTTGTTGTTAATACTCTGGATTTTGGATAGATAGGTACTATCGATACGATAGTGTAATTCGCATGACATAGACTATACATCTGAGTGAGGGTATTTGTAATATGGGTTGTTCATTTTATTACTGATACTCTGAATTTCGGATAGATAGATACTATTCACAGATACAGTTCATATATCCAAGTGGGGGTATCCAAACACAGCAATAGTTCTCTTGAGAATTGTTATCTGTTATGAGATACTGTAAATCTTGGATCTATTGAAATTATATCTGGTTATAAATTGTATAGTCACTCAATTAGATATAAACATTTAATCGGATACCATGAGTGTATAGATTTGAATGCGTTATATATATTAACTTGTAATAAGCATCATATCGGATACCGTGAGTGTATAGATATGGGGGCGTTACTTGAATAATTTATATTTTGAGTCGAATTTTTAGTCGAGCGAGTACGAATCAAGTCTGAAGAATAGTTTAATTTATTTTACGGCCTTAGATGAGACTCATTTGTAATTTTTTTTTTTAAATTTTAGAGATAATTTTGTTTAATATTTTTTTCTAGATTTGTCAGTGTTTACATGATAACGAATTCGTGGCCACAAATGCGAGAATATAAATTTTATTTTATATTATCAAAAATATAAATGATTTCTTAGAGCAAAGATTTTCTTGTGAAATGGAGGTTGTTAAATATTTATTAGAATTAAAAATTAAATTCAGCAGGTAGGCCACTTGGTCAAACTCAAATTCACTTGCCTTCTCTTATTACGTCTATTAAAGAATCAGTAGGGTGCCAAAATTGACCCACCAACAAATTTCTTATTTTTCATTTTTTCTACTTAAATTTCGATGATAATTCTTTACTTAACATTAATTAATTTTAAAATTAAATAAAAGGACATGGATCAAAATTTAAGTGAAGAACAGATATGCTCTAGTTATGAACCAACTATTCTTTTTAATCAATGCATCAAGATTATCCACAATTGAAAAACCTAAAAATTGCTCCCAATCACCATTATGTACTTCCTCAACTATGATAAAATTAGGACTTCTAGTAAAGCCTTAATCGCAAATTCATAAGCTATTTATAAATAAACACCTATTAATATAGATATATTTATGAAAAAAAGATGGAAAACAAAAGAAGATAAAAGAACAATGTTTAAGTCAAATAACAAGAAAAAGAATTCAACCGAGAGGAAAAAAAATAAACCCAATATGAAAGATAAATCCAAATGAAGAGGATCTAAGATGAAGGAGAAGAGCTACAACATATAAGAAGAACCCCAATACCAAAGAGAAGAAAATCAAAAGTATTGTTCTTCTATTTTGTAAGTATTTTTTTTTTCCCACATAAAAAATGTTTTAATTTTTTTTATGTGTACATATATGTAAAAAAATATTAAATAATCGTTCAATTAATTTCACGAAATGGTCTAATTTATAAATTTTAATTAATTTATTTTTAAAATTTAGTTGTGTAACAGTAAAAGTTAGGACCTCAATGGGAAAAACCCCTTTTTCCCTAAACATTCACATTCAAACAATCTGTTATATCTTTGTGTTTAAAGTGTCAATCAATCTGTTTCGCTGAAGTTTGCGTCAACTGGTGAGGAATTTCTCTTTTTGATCTGTATTTGATAAGAAAATGAATTAACTCATACAAAAAACATATGAAAGCTTAGATTTTTCTTCAACTTTGGTTTTTAGTTTCTCCATGAAAAATTAAGGCTCAGTTCAGATGAGCTGAATAGTTGTATTTGGTTCTATTTAGATTTGAGATTCTATTTCTTAACTATCTCTCGGAACTGTAAGCAAAAATAGATATTTTAGCTGGGTATTCTTTTCGAATTCCATGTATTTTCTTAGCTGCCAAAACGTCAATATATGTATATCATAGATCACTTTATGTGTACATCTATGCCTATTTGATCCGTTGATGCAATTTGTTTGTGTGGATTTAAAGCTTAAATTCTGGTGATGCAGTAAAGCTTGTGTCTTGTTTGTCTACCCTTTACACATTATATCTGGATTTGTGATTGTTGGTATTTATAGGTTTGAATGTGTTGCTTTCTTCTGATTTGCTTAATATGAACTGATATGGATTATTTTTGGGTTTGTGATATAGATAACTTTCTGTTTCTGTTATTGTTTGGAGTTTCAGATGAACATCGATCTGAATTGAAGATTAGATGTAATCTTTGTTATTGCTTTTGTATATTAATTATGTATATTAGTTTTGATTATTTTAATGTTAGATGTCATTGATTGTTGTCGATTGTAATTTTACTTGTTTTATTTTAGTGCTGGAGCTAGTGAGGTTATTTAAATGGGAGCATCATCTGGTTCTAACACCCACAACCAACACTCACCAAATATGCTGCCTCCGCGTCAGCTACCATGGCCGAGTGGATTGCATCCATCTCTATTCCTAGCTGCTTCGGATACGCATCCATCACCTGATCCTCAGGACCGCAGATCAAATTCTGATCGTGTTCGTGACTCCCCAACTGAGAGTGCCAGTTCACAAGAAACTTGGCCCACTGCTAGAACCATTATGGCAAAGAAGCTGGAGAATGAGAAAGCTGAGAATGATTATCCTGAGCAGTCGGTCATCCGTCGGTTTTCTAATTCAGATAAGATTTCTCTTCGGGACATAGCAAGAGAAAGAGTTGATATAATTTCTGAAAGAATGCATTTACTTCCTGATGAGTTTCTGGAGAAACTGAAGGGTGGACTTCGTTTAATTCTTGATGGAGGTGGTGGTTCTCAACATAGAGAGGAATTTATGATTTTGCAGAAGCTTGTACAGAGTAGGTCTGATTTGACTGCTAAAACATTGATTAGAGCTCACCGAGTTCAGCTGGAGATTCTTGTTGCTATTAATACAGGAATTCAGGCTTTCCTGCATCCAAGTGTTACTCTTTCACAAACTTCCCTGATTGAGGTTTTTGTCTATAAACGATGCAGAAATATGGTCTGCCAGAACCAACTGCCTGCAGATGAGTGTACTTGTGATATATGCACTAACAGAAAAGGTTTCTGCAATCTCTGCATGTGTGTGATCTGTAACAAATTTGATTTTGAGGTTAATACATGTCGCTGGATTGGCTGCGATATGTGTTCTCATTGGACTCATACAGATTGTGCTATTCGTGATAAACAAATTTGTATGGGATCCTCTACAAAGATTGGATCTGGTCCAGCTGAGATGCTTTTCAGGTGCCGCGCGTGCAATCGCACGTCTGAGCTTCTAGGGTGGGTCAAAGATGTATTCCAACATTGTGCTCCAACTTGGGACCGGGAAGCTTTGTCAAGGGAACTTGATTTTGTGAGTAGGATCTTCCGTGGTAGTGAGGATCCCAAAGGGAGGAAACTTTTCTGGAAGTGCGAGGAGCTCGTTGAAAAATTAAAGAATGGAGTAGCCGAGTCACTAGCATGCAGGGTTATATTGATGTTCTTCCAAGGTACGTATACCTGAAACTTGGAAATTATGTTTATTCAGTATACTTGATTTTCTTAAATAGATAATAGTTTCCTTATTAATATGCTAGAACTATAACCCAGAAAAGAGAACAAAGTTCTGCAAAATGCAATGATCATCTTAATAGAAAAACTCCGTCTGTCTTTAAATCCAGACTCAGCTGTTAGCTGATTAGCTCAACGTGTTAAAGCTATAAGAGTTCTCCAATTATATTCACCATCTTCCATACTCCTATGAATAACTTAACCTTGCAATTTTTCATATCCTTGCATGTGCAGGATATTGCACAACTAAACTTGTGTTCCATTCTTTCCTGGCTTGATAAAGGAAGATAAAGTGATTCATATCAAATTAGTGGAGTATATCTTTTTGGTGTTTTCATGCTCACTTTTATTATTGTTAGAATTTGAGCTTTTAATGAAGTTTTAAACTTGGGTTTTAAGTTAAAAATTAAAGTGGGTTCCATTAATTATTTGATATGAATCCACATATCAATGTGTTAATACTCCATGAGTAGATTAAAATCAAGTATTAGGAAGCTCAAATCTATAGGGTAATAAATGAGAAATTCCCTTGATGATGATAAATGAATGCTTGTCCCACATCTATTGAGAACTAAACTTTAAATGGGTCTCTTGGGTTTGGGTCCCAAGGGACAACCCAGTTTTGTAGAGGGGAAAAGACTTAGCCAAGACTTGTTTGACCCGCGCCGCGGCTGGCTGATTGGGCTCGGGCACGGGTCGTGGTATATATATCTTTTTGGGAAAAAAATTTCTAATTTTTTGCTCAGTTCTAATTTTATTTATTAATTTTGGGAAACAACAAGCGCTCCACTTTCTATGCGTAACAGTGCGCAGTTGCGCTTCACACCAGCACAGAAGTGCTAGGTCAAGCATAGCTGCACTACACACTAGTGCAACAACGCTTTTGCTTCTGACTCGCTTGCTTGCTTCACACCTGTTCAGCCATGCCTTTTCATATGCATCCAGTCGATTCACAAAGGTCATGTCCAAACATGAAGGGTCATTAATCACCCTATAAATATGTGACAAATTCAGTCATTCAGGCATTCAATTTTGCATCATCTTTTCAATCATATTCATAATCAAATTGAGAAAGTTCAGAGCATTCATTAGTTCGTTGTGTGTACTATTTGTAGTGCTGCTATAGTATATGTAATGATTGTATCCTGGAAGATGAGCGCTAACAAATCTAAGTACCATAGGAGGGCGTAATTGTCTTAAGGACATAGTATCAAGTACTAGCCTTGATATACTACAATCCTTTTCTACATTTATGCATTTACTTTAATAAATCAAAGTTGCTTTCTGATATATATCAGATTGAAATATACATTTTCCTAACAATTATAACATAAGTAGTACTTGGTAGTTGTAATCTAATCAATTTGTATGTCTGAGCTTACATATGTGGATTACTTGACCCTGAGATGGCCTATGGGTGGTTATTTGTAGACTAACACTTTATATAGCTGCTTCGTGGGGTATAACTGTTTCCAATCTCCCTTGGCCTACCATGACAGTAGTTTGTCTAAATGTTATTTTCTTAGATTTTTGGGAAATGCATTGAATACAAACGGAACTTGATCATGTACAAATGAAAACATCTTTGGATCCTTTTTGAGAACTTTTAACTTTCTAGTACTTTCTCTTTGATTATTTGCTCCTGGCTGGTTTCTGAAGTGTGGTTAGGATGTTTTTTCTAAGTAGCATCTAGCCATCTACAACTGTTTGGCATCATAGTCTGTCAGATAATAGATGTTAAAGTATTCATTACCAACTTGGGTATATACATGCATATTTAGATATAGTCGCTAATAATTATGTTTTGTTGTTCGGTAGCATGAGTTCTCTTCCAGGCTTGTGCTTACATCTACAGAATTTTCTTTAGAGAAGTAACAATTTTACCTTGCATCGAAAATGGCAATGTTGTTTTGTTTAGACTGGCATAGCCTTTAGTTATTGTACCATTGTTTTTGTATATTGAGTTAGACACGCTGTATTGAAGTATGCTCCCATTGTATCATATCATCTAAAATCTTGGCATGTTGATTTTTCCCTATTTTTTTATTCCTCTGCCCAATTAGTTAGTCTTGTTTGTATAACTTTGCCGGGTTTCAGGATTTTGCAGTGGAGGCATTAGAATTAGATCAAGGGCGAGAATCCCAACTATTAGCTACTAGTCTAAACATATTTGATACTGTTGCCTGTTTTCTTTTGGTCCGGTTCTGATTTATGTACTTCTTTTATGAAGAGCTTGAGATGGACTCGCCAAAAAAACCAGAGTCTGGGGAAGGTGGACGTCTGATAGCCCCACAAGAGGCATGCAATAGAATTGCTGACGTGGTTCAGGAGGCTGTGCGGAAGATGGAAATGGTGGCAGATGAGAAGATGAGGTTGCTGAAAAAGGCACGCCTCAGTCTTGAGGTTTGCGACCGTGAGCTTGAGGACAAGGCGAGGGAAGTCACAGAATTGAAGCTGGAGAGGCACTGTAAAAAGCAACAGATAGATGAATTGGAGAGCATTGTTAGGCTTAAGCAGGCCGAGGCTGATATGTTTCAGCTTAAAGCCAACGAGGCAAGACGTGAGGCTGAGCGGCTACAGAGCATTGCTCTTGCTAGGTCAGAGAAGTCAGAGGAAGAATATGCCAGCAGATACCTGAAACAGCGGTTGAGTGAGGCCGAGGCTGAGAGGCAATATCTTTTTGAGAAGATTAAGCTTCAGGAAAGTTCACGTGCACCACAAAGTAATGGCATAGGTGACTCTTCTAAAACGCTGATGTTATCAAAAATCCAGGACCTGCTAAAAAATGTTTATAGCGTCCCCCCAAATGCAGAAAGCCAACCAAGCGAATGCCTTCCCACTAGAACAAATCCATGACCACTCTACAATGTTGTGTTGTTGCTTGTGTATTTATTTGATTGCATGTTTAGGCGCTGAACAAAGTGAATGAAGCTATCTGTGTAATCTTAACTTTGAACTATATACCGGAAGCTATCAGATGTGAATTTTTTCATCGAGTTGTTGCATATGTATGCTTTGTGTTCTGATAATGGCTATGTAGGTTGTTTTACTCGTAAATTCATGTACATAATGGTTTCTTAGTACGTCTATGAAATAGTTGAAGAGATGTTGTACATGAGGATATGTCTTTTCTGATCTGTTGATTCATACACAGTTGGGCTATGTTTGTTTAAGCAAAAGAAAGCCAAATTTTATTTAATAAAATTAGTGTGATGGTTTTGTATATTTTCAAACATACCCTTAATTAGGTTCATTTGAAAACGGATAAATTACTCCCTGGTTTCACCCTACGAGATAAATTCTAGTGCAAAATATTAAAAATTATTATGAAAAATGCTTGTCCTTGATGGTGAAAAAGCTCTTATTTGTTTAATAGTCTTATTTCTCCACAGTTAATAGCTTTAAAAGACTTATTTGTTTAACTTCATACTTGAGAACAAATTTACCTCTTTTTTCAATACATGATCGGGATGTTTTTATATTTAAAGGTTTTTGTTTTGTAATGTTAGAGATTATTCAAGCGTGGGTGGCTCCCACCAAAAGTAATCAATAAGATTTTCTTGCAGTCTATTATGCTGATTAATGTATGTAGTTAGAAACATATACTTTATCCCAGAAAAATCTGGAAGGTGCAGCAGATTTGTCAGAATTCATAACGTAAGGCCTTTTGTCTTGTAACAGATTATTATTCAATAGTGGCTCCCAGTAAACAAAATCAACAAGATATTCTTGCAGCCTCCGTCTCCTATGATGGTGATCAATTTGTTGTTATCTGAGCTTCCCCTTGTTTAATTATCTGCCAAAGTTCTTTCTTCATCCTTAGGCTTGCCTGTTTTACTTTGTCTTCTGGTTCTCATGGACTTAATTATTGAGAAGCACAACAAGAAAATAAAGTGCAAGCTAGAAGATCAGTCAAGAAATGGGTTAGATAGTTTACCCCGTGAAATTTCCCTCGACATACTTTCAAGGCTACCCATCACATCTGTGATGCAGTCCAGATTTGTATGCCGAGCCTGGCACACCTTGTTACTTGATCAAAATCTTGTTAATTTGCACCTCTCCCAGGCAACAAAGCGTAATCCTTTTCTCATCTTTCACTGTGACTATCCTATCCGAAACCAGCTCTATTTTGTTGAATTTTCTGATCGTGATGATGATAAAGGGATAGTGAGAAAGATTAATACACCTTTTTCTGCTTCCATGCCAGAGTTTAAGGTTGTAGGCTCATGTAATGGATTATTATGTCTATCCGATTCATTATACAATGATTCGGTGTATATATATAATCCTTTCACTAGGGACTACATAGAGTTGCCAAAATCAAGGCAGTATCAAGAACAAGAAGTGGTGTGTGGATTTGGATTCTGTCAAGGGACCGATGAGTACAAGGTGGTTAAGATAGTTTACCATTGGAATGTAGATATTGGATTCTGGCCTGCTCGTAGAATGAGAATGCGTGGTTATACAAAATCAGAAGTTCTGGTATTCAGTTTGGGCAGCAATACTTGGAGAAGTATTGGAAAAGCACCTTATCAGCTTGAAAGAAAGTCACCAGAAGCTCTTTTCATGAATGAAAGACTTCATTGGCTGTCACGTATGCCCAATAATGGTCGTGGCCGAAGAATTGTTTCCTTTGATCTTGCAGATGAGCAGTTTCGTGAGGTTCCAAGACCTGATTTTGGTGGCCGTATTAGGCGTAACTATCATTTAGCTCTTCTGGAAGGGTGTCTTTCTGCAGTAGTTTATACCTGTGGTGAATTAGAGATTTGGGTTATGAAAGAATATGATGTGAAAGAATCTTGGATTAAGGAGTTCAGAATTGGAGCTTATGTGCCAAAGATACCGAATCAAAATTTTCGACGACCATTTCGAATGTGGAAGAACACTTTTAATAGAACAGTTCGAGTTTTATGCTTTCTGAAAACTGGTGGGATTTTGATAGAGTTCAAAGTTGGGAGGTTGGCTTTGTATGATCCAGAGAGTGGAATACTAAAAGACATAACGTTTCAGGGGATGCCAGATATGTTTCAAACTGTTGTACATATGGGCAGCCTGAATCGGGTGGATGTCCCAATTGAGATGTAATGCATATAAATATTAAATGTGTTAATTTGATGAGTTATTAGGTTCTGTTTTTTCCTTTTTGCAGTTGCATTCACTGCCTGCCTTGGTAAGGCCCAAATTACATCTTTTAACTGATCACACTCATTATCATGGTTGGTTCAATGTTTTTCCTAGCTAAGCCAAAGTCTTCAAGCTACGTTAGCAGTAATACTATTGTATGTGACATAATGCCACTATACGTTTTGTTTAGCTTTAATCTTAAAGTTATTCAATGTATCAGTTCATTTTGCTTTAGCTAATGATTTAAGAACATAATTGTCTTCTGGAATGTCTCCTCGCCTTTATAGAAAAGTTATAGTGATTTCTGGTTGAATAAACTGTTAAAATTAAGGATACATCCAAGATTCTGCTATATTACATTTACTATTGTATTTGCCTGAATTTATTGCAAGGAACAAATCAATTTTGGATGATATTGCTGTCCTTGTATAGCTGGGTGATCATCAATGGGGATCATAAATCCATTTTATCTGAACCTTCCTGTCATTGAACTTTAGGCATCATATGCTATGATGATCAGTGGATTTATTTTGAAAAGTTGAAGTGGTCATGATATTATATAGTTGAAGTGGTCATGAGGTGAGTCTTCTTTATTTAATTTGCACCTTTCCCGGATAGCAAAAAACGATCTTTGCCTCGTCTTTCACTGTGAAAATCCTATCAGAAACCAGCTTTATTTTGTCAAGTTTTCTGATCCTTGTGCCAATGAGAAGGTGAGAAAAATTAATACGCTCATGTAATGGCTTATTATGCTTATCTGATGTGTTACATAATGATCTACTTTATATATACAATCCTTTTACTGGGAAACACAGAGAGATGCCTAAATCAAGGTAATTTCAAGAACAAAAGATAGTGGCTGGCTTTGGTTTCCATCCAATAACCAACGAGTACAAGGTGGTTAAGATGGTCTACTATAGGGATCCATATATTGGACACCAAGAGAGTTCTTAGAGAATTTCGTTTCTTCAATTTGATTGTCTTCTCTTGGAGACAATTTTGTGTTCAGTGTAACCTCTTTTTGAGGCTTCGAATTCTTGGTTGCATCATGTTTGGAGAAAAAACTAATTTGATCCCAGTTTGTTTGGATGGGAAAAATGATTTTTTGTGGGAATTTCAACTTGGCTGTTTTATCCAAGGCAATGAAATGTGGAGTTTTGTAGACGGGTCTGATGTTAAACCAACTGTTCCATCTAAGGATCCATTCTAAGGATGCTGAAATTAAGAAATGGAGCAAGAACAATGCCAAAATCATGAGTTGGATTGTAAGCTCTGTTGAACCTCATATTGGTTTAAATCTCAGGGTTTGTCAAACAGCCGCTGAGATGTGGAATTATTTGAAAAAAAATGTATCATCAAGATAATGATGCAAGGAAATTTCATCTCAACTATGAGATTGGAGTTTATTCTCAGGATCTCAAAAGTATTCAGGTTTCATGAATCTATGGTTGGAATATAATTCCATTGTTTATGCCAAAATTCTAACTAGCGCTCTTGCTGTTGTTCAAGAACTACAGGAGAAGAATACACGTGATCAATTTCTTATGAAACTCAGAAAAGAATATGAGCATGTAAGAATATGAAAAGTACTCAATCTCTCGATGACTGCTTCCAAGAGTTGCTGCGAGAGGAGTAGCGAACTCATTCTCAAGCTATTCTTGAACAAAATGTCAAACAACTCTGATGTGGCATTTTCTGGCCTAAAGAAGTCTAGTTAAATCTGTCCAATGTTATTCATGTTGAGGATATGGACAACTTGGTAAGGACTGTGCGAAAAAGTATTGCAAGAAAGATGGCCATATTTTGTTGGAATGTCACAGAATCTTAATAGTGTGAGAGCCTATCATGCTTCTAGTTCAACAAGTTCTGCTACTTCCTCTTCTTTGTCATCTTCACCAACTATCAGTCTTGAATCGATTCAAGTGATGGTTCAAAATGCTTTATCTGCTATGGGATTTTCATAGCAGATAAAGCTATGGGATTACCACCTGAAAATGACCGGTTATTTACTGTTGGTTTGGTTTGGAGCAGCCGCCTATTTCTACTACCAATTCTGTTTTTGTAGCATCTAATCAATCAGATATTATTGCACGTTCATAAGCAATAATATCTGATTATTATTGCACGTTCATAAGCATCTCGAATATATGTTGACAATCAACTTCAATATGCTTAGTGCGTTCATGGAAAACTGGATATGAAGAGGTGTGGGACCTTGTTGATGAAAACCGAATTCCCGCAACCATGTAACCTCTGAACAAGCAGGCAGCATACATAACACGATATTCTGTAGTTTCTATGTCTTGTTGCTTTACTTGTGTCTTTGATTCTTCTACATTAAGTAATGGAAATACTGATTACCAAATCAATTGCAAGCTAGAAGAAGATGATATACTTTCAAGGCTACCTGTAACATCATTAATTCAATCCAGATTTGTATCCCGAGCCTGGAACAATCCTTAATTACTTGCACCTTTCTCGGATAGAAGATAACAATCCTTGCCTAATCTTTCACAGTGAAGATCCCATCTGAAGCCAACTTGTAGACCTTTTTCCAACGACAAGGTAAGAAAAATTGATACACACATCCATGCCCGATCAGTTTAATGTATTAGGCTCATGTAATGGTGCATTAAACAACGATCCCTTTTACATATACAATCCTTTTACTAGGAAACACATAGAGCTGCCAAAGTCTGGGCAATTTGAAGAACAGAAGGTAGTGTCTGACTTTGGTTTCCATCCAATAACCACCGAGTAAAAGGTGGTTCAGATGGTGTACTATAGGAATCCAGGCCAATTCGTAGATGTGGATATCGTGGTTATACACAATCTGAAGTTCAAATACATGGACAAGTATCGGAAAGGTACCAGATTACTTCCAAAGACGATCACTAGAACATACTTCTGTTGGTGAATGGGAGGCTTCACTGACACTGGGTGGCTCGACCACTAGCCAAATAATTGTTTCCTTTGATGAAATCACAGGAATTCACAATGTTAATTCATATACCAGAATAATAATAATGAGAGTTGTTCCTAATTACATCAACCTTGCACCATATTTACACTGCTAAAAGGAAACCCTAATCCTATAAGGAAATAACAAATTGATTTGGAATCAAAATCTACCTAAAAAATACTAAATAATAATTAAAACTACCTTGACTACTAATTAATAAATAAAAATACATCAAATATTTAAATTTTCCTAAATACCAAAACATAAATTATATCGAATAACTCTTCCCGTGTCATGATGAACGATTTCGAGAGATCCCAAGACCTGCTTGCCTCCTATAATTGAGTTCTACATTTAATATTCGCATCGCATTTCACTGTAATTGTTTTGTTCTTATATATGTTCTGCAATGTTCCAACACCTAAAAGGACGTAGAAATATCATGCTCCATCCTATATGTTTGCAAAGTATATATATATATATATATGTACTTAAATGAGAGATTTATAAACACAGTCATTTTATAGCATTTTCATACTTGTATGCTTCTTTTGATGATTATTCCACAGAAATCATCAAAAGAAAATTAGTATATAAAAAAAATAGCTTCCACAACAGTAAATTACAACAGCTACATCATGCTTTAACATTTCCTGAGGTTCCCCTTTGAGAACCTGAATACAATCAGTAATTCGTAAAAAAAAAAAAAACTGGTATAAAAATGAGCAATATATATAAAGTGATAAACCCATCCTTGTCACCCGCCCCTATTGCAGATCCAGAAATAGCAGCATTGAGTTCTATATCTGCCCTGACGACTAAGTAGGCCCAGAGTTAATATGGGTTTCTTCTGTCAATAGATGTGAAGTAGTACAAGTTCTCAACAAAGGTTGAGCCCTCAAACAATCTGGGATTGATGCCGTGGATCAGCTTATGATCCTTCCAGATATCTAATCTTTTTAGATTTCTCTCCTGTGCATGTTTAAATCTGTACATATCAAATCTCAAGACTGTTATGGTAATAATCATATAAAGGATCTTCGAACCTTACTTTTCTGATTGATTAGGCGCTTCTGCCTGCGCATCGGTTACTTCTTGAAGAAGAAGATTAGCGGTAGTTGCAGCAGAGTTCTCTGCTTGAAACGATAGCTGTGACTCAACTTCTACTTCCATTACAGTCTGAAGAAGCTCCACAGGAGTTGCAACATAACTTTCCATTTCACAAAGCTTCTCAACATGTACTTTGGTTACTCTTTGAATACGCTCAGCAAGAGTTGCACAAGAGTTCTCTACTTGAAAAGGCTATTTTACCTCAACCTGTACTTCTGTTACAGGGTGAAGAAGCTACATGTATGTTGCAGTACATTTTCTGTATAATGAGGTTTTTCCACCTGCACTTCATTTAACTCTAGAAGAACTTCAGCAGGAGTCTTTTCCACCTGCACTTCATTTAAATTTTCAAGAAACTCAGCAGGAGTCGAAGCTCGGTTATCTGCTTGAAAATGCTGCTGCTTTTCATCAACTTGTACTTCCATTACAGGCTGAAAAAACTCGCGAGTATTTGCCACACAACTATCCATCTGACTAGGTTTTCCCGCCTCTAATTCAGTTACAGTCTGAAGAAGCTCGTCTGGAGTTGCAGCAGGGTCTAGATCCCAGCATCCATCCGGCAAATTTGTGGCCTTTCCTTTTAATACACAAGAAGGCACCTGGTGTGAAAACCGCAGCATTTCTCTCCTAAGAATCCATCGGATAGCATCTTTATTGGTGTTCCTCTGATACACCGTCTTAAATCCGTCTACTTTAATCAGAGGAGTGACACATAATCCAAGCTCTTCAGAATAATCATCAAGAACTTCCACCATCTCATACTGGTGCCTCACGTTGTCGGGGGTTGCTCTGTTCCAGTCTGACGACCAATTACGATATACAGTCCATATGTCTCCACATTTTGGATAGATCCTAACACATCCCCCCCTGCCAGCTTTCTCCCGACTCAGAAGATGAGAGAAAATATTAACTTGGTCAAGAATGTCTGTATTGAATGCTCTGAAATTCCCACAAGATTTGGTAAACCCTGAATCCAGCCAATTTACAGATCCAAACTCAGTGTCAGTTTTTGAGCTCAAGTAACTGATATGAACCTTAAATGGTTTCACTGATATGACCTGGAGGATCAGACAGTACAAACGAGGCATGCCATCTTCTTCATCATACAATGCCCATATCTGCTTTGGCTTGAAGCATTCTTCTGATCTATCCTTGTCAAAATCATGGAAGTCCGAGTCAGGGACTGTTATTGGCACTGATAGAGCTTTCTTGAGCTCTGATTGATGATCAAGACCAGCCAAACCCGTTGCTTTACAAGTTACCTCACTGAGTATACCAGCTTCACCATGTGCCTTTTCATTCTTCTCAGCCGGTGCTGCAGTGGCTGAAGCCAACCTCATTTCTTCTAGTTTTCTACGAATTACTGTTCTCGCCTCGTCAATTAACAACTTTCTCACATCAAAAGCAGGGGCAGCTGACCAACGTTTGGTTGATGTCTCACCTGGAGTGGAAATCTTTGTATTATGTTTGATATTCCCCAAGACATTGTTCAATTTCACTTCTGATTCAGTTTTCCACGCCATTTCTTCACTTTCATTTCGAGTTGTGCCACGCACATCAACCTTCGGTTTCTTAGGAGGCCTACCAAGCTTGGTGGTTATGGGTTCACTGTACCCATTATGTCCATTAGAGCCCATATGCTTTTCGTTTACTTTGCTCTACTGACATTTCCATTGGACTGAAGAGCAACATTGACAAATTTAGCAATTAAATTATTATGCTCAACAACCATACCAGCAGGTCCAGAAAAAGAACTCCATTGAAACGACATATTAGGAACACACTCAGATCCATGCCCAGAATGAATTCCTGGGACCCCATTTCCTGTAAAACATACAGCAGAACTAGGGATATATGTTACCCCGTTATACCCATGACTTCCATACCCATTATCTGTTGCATATGGCCAAGGACTATATGGAAAAGAACCATTAACAGGGGGTGCTCCTGTTTCGACAGCTATGAAGATACCACGGCAGTTCTTACATGAAAGTTTTTTATTCACGTACTTCCGAAGATATTCATACTGAACATGACAAGAAGTACATACAGTCCAAAAGGTATCAAGTCTATTATGAGAAGATACAGACTTGGAACAATTGTCAAAACTTGTAACCCCAGCACCATGAACTGAAGACAAGATAGTCTGGAGAACCCCACATGACAATTGCTTATTTCTCTTGAGATCATAAGAGCTTCTTTTAGCATTATCAGATAACAGTGTCCATGCTTCGGAGACAAGTTTGAATGCCCCCTCAGCTCCCACAGTTTTGTTCTTATCAGGATGGAGCAACACAGCCATCTTTTTGTATTGTTTCTTCAATGTTGATTTGTCTGCAGATGGCTCCAGTCCAAGGATTGAGTAGAAATCAAATTCACCATCAAATTTTCTCTCAGCAGCACAATAGATATCAAATGTAGCCACCATTTGAGATATACCCTCCAGTTCTGGACATAGCATTTGAGCCTCTAAAGCATAATTTTTTGCAGCTGCAAAGTCTTTCACTGCAAATAGCTTCTCGGCATTGTTTTTAGCTCTAAGAGCCTTATGAATGTTTGATTCCATCTCAAAGTTCCAACTTTAACCAAAATCCTTGGTGGAAATCTATAACCAGCAAAAAGTGTTCCCCAGTTGAAGTCCTATTGTGGTGACACTCATGTTTACATGCCTGCAAATATGAAACAGAAATTTAATTATTAAAATTAAAAATAAAGAAGGAAAAATAGAGAGAGAGAACACGCACTATTTAGGATTAAAGTCATAAATAGTTTTATGGTCAAAATCAGCTTCAAGAAAAGTTTTTCCAAGTTTTGAAAATAACAAAATCTACAATACCAAATAATTATTGGTTAGCTTACACCAATGAGAATCAAAATTGTAAAAATACTTGCAGGGAAGTCATTCCCAATCTCGACTTTGAGTTTAGACTTCAGATTGAATAACCAGTTTAGACCACTATGAAAAAAACGCTGACCAATTTACTCAAATCTTTTACCTATACTTACAAATTATAGCTAGATTATATTCTCCTGTGAATCATTTTTCTAAACCCACCAAACAATCAAAAAACCCGCCTCAAGTCAAACCCCACCCCCCTAGAAAAGGAAACTAAGGATTCCTAGCTAGTTGAGCTCATTCAAAACGATTACAACCTTGATAAATTCGAAGTCAAAAATCAAATCCCAGTTCCTAAATTGAAAGAAATTTTCATACTCGCCGAAATTCAAACTAAATTTACCTTGACACAACAAAATCTCAGCTACAAGTAATTTAAAACAATCCAAGAACCCTACGGTTCGCGGTTAATATTAGTGTTCAAAATACGGAAGCAACCTACGGTTCGCGGTTTTGCGTAATGCGCAGACCTTAATATGGATGTGTTTGGTTATAGAGAAAAGTGGCCCTATTAAATTTTTTTAAATTGATGATGAGATTATATAATGAACATAATAATTACTTAATTAAATACTATTATATAAATAATGATTTTTTAATCATAATTTTGTAGCATCCTACGCTATTTAAAATATTTATTGGGTAAAAAACATTTTATGGACAAAGAAATTATAAATTCTTAAAAATAATTGTAGACAAATTGAAGTGATGTGCTATGTTACTGGATTGCATATAAACTTTAAATTGTATTCCTCTATATTCTAATATATAATAAGATCAATATCAATTTAACATTTTAAAATTTAATTTGTGATGAATTAATTTAATTTTCTATAATATAATTATAACCTATCTAAATAGTACTACCAGTTACATAATTTATTATTTTTAAAATTAAATAAATCACAATATTTTAAATTTAAATATATTTTAAATTAATTCTCAAAAATTAAACTTGATCGAACATTTTTAAATGGAAGGAGCATTTGTTTTAGATGCTTAAAGGCTTCAAAACAAAAATAGCATTACACTCGAGAGGAACGTACTTTATTATTATTTTTAAAATCTATTTTTTTGATATGTGTAGTATTCGGATTAATCTCCCTACCGGAAGAGGTAGGTATCATTACAAGAAGTAATACTGACTAATGCATCAACAACTTCAATTTATATTCATAAATCATAAGATATATATATATATATATATATATATATATATATATACATCTAAGCAAATATCAAAATCCATATGTTAACCGTTCTCTTGGCAATATTACAAATTTACATTCATGCATAATTAACTAATTTCTTGATACCAACATTTTCCAAAAATACAAATGAATCCAAAATTATAAAATAATAAATAGTAGTGATTACCAGTTTGCAATATTATTTACTAATTAACTAGCAACAAATAATTACCACTATAAAAAGATAAAAAAAATGGAAAAAGTTAATTAGGAACTAAATGTCAAAGCCAGAACTGGATCTGTGCCTACGACGTCGTTGCTGTATTCAGCTACCTAATGTTACTCACTGCCACCTTCAGACCTTTCCCTTCTCTACGAGTCATCCTCAAAAGTCGTACAATCAGACGTTCACTGCCTTGCAGAGGAACATCAACGACGATGCAGTTGCGTCACCACCGAGTCTCCCCCCACTACCCAACCGCTCGTAATAGTCCACACAAAACAAAGACAGAGAGAGCTCCACCTCATGGTGGGTCCAAACCCGCCTCACCGGGTCCGACTCTCCCCTCTGCCTCCCGAGTCTACTCAGCACCGGCCTCACACACAGCATGTAGAGCCTCCGGTACCCACCCAGCGCCACCACCACGGGGCGGACCCCAGACGGCGGCGGGGACATTTGGCGGAAGCAGAGGTGCTCCCACAACGAGTCATTCCGAGTTATGGAGCACCAGAGGCGGCAGACGGAGGCTGCGACACTGAGTGAACGGCCGTTGAGGCGCTTGAGTATTTCTATGAGCACATCAATATGGTCGTTGATATGAAATTTGAGCCTTTTCTGTTTATGTTCATGGGGCATTATGCGCTGCTCATTTTCATAAAGCTGCAACATTTTTTTAAAAGTAGCAAATAATGTTTGAAGAGATCGAAATATATAGTATATATTGAGCAGAATGCATATATATATATATATATATATATATATGAGGTATATATAGAGACTGAAAAAAGAAATAATAGAAGGGTTTTGATTGAGTTATAGAGAGAGAGAGAGAGGATGTAGCTAGTATATAGTATCTAGGGGAGGAGAGAAGAAGCCAAGGGCAAAGGTCCAAGAGCAAAGAAATGGAACCAATGCTTTTCATATATATACGTTTATGGGTATTTTTTTTGGTTGAAGCGAAGATTTTACTACATTTACGGTTGAGAAGTCAAGATACGAACGTTAGAGGAAGGTAGGGAGAAATGATCGAAATTTGAAGGTGAGTAGCTGGTAGTAGCTAGCGTGTGTTTTTCATTTATCTCGATCTTGGTTAATTTTACAGCTCTACATGTAAGGTCATTCACAACACTTTTTTTATATTTATCTCTACTCTGTAATGTTATTGGGCCATTCTGCAAATTAAGGATTCAATTTTTTCATTATGTACCCAACAGGTTCCTTATATTACTTCCTTAAATAATAAAATTTAAAAGTTGAAAGTTAAAATTTAAAAGTTCCAACAGTCAAAACATCAAATTAATAATAATATTATAATTTATAAAAGAGAGAGTATAATTTATCAATTATATTCTACTTTAAAATAATTTTTACTTTATTTAAAATTTTAAGCAATTTATGGAGTGAATATTGAATGGATTGTAGTTGCAAATGTATCAATATTAACTTTTAAAAGTTAATTTGTGATATTTTAAATTTAAATTTAATATGATACATTTAAATTTTGAAAATAATAAATTTTATAATTAATAGTACTTTTATAATATTTATAATTATATTGACATAAATTAAATAAATTTATATCAATTTTAAATTTGAATACGTTTGAAATTAATTTTTAAAAAATAAGTCAATATTAAGTTTATAATTTGAAAATAAAGTAGTAAAAAAATATTAAGATGTGTATGATTGATGAGTTGTACACTTAAATGAGGGTGTGAAATGTCATTTTGTATATATAGAGAACGGTCTTTTGACTCCCTCATACTGGGGAGTAAAATCCTATATAGAGATTAAAATAGAGAGTCAAATAAGGATAAGGA